>CM024640.1:35940836-36506315 GCA_014182715.1 Eucalyptus cloeziana | reverse complement strand
TGCGGTTCGACATGATTTCTGCAATTGCAAAGTTTTGACTAATGGCGGATTCAGACAAAAGACCATAAAAGTGCCAACTGACCACATGTCCATGATTGAGGGTGCAGACATCCAAGCTGGAGATGCGGGGGTCGCGGAGAGTGGATAGACGAGGGACGTAGAGGTTGTGGTGGTAGGCCGCCGCAGAGCCGCCACAGCATGTGCCGGCTTGGCAATATGCTTACCCTCCGTCACTTGCGCCGGCGAGTCACCGGCAGCAGTCCTCCTCCCACCACCATCCCATGCACCCTTGCCTCATAGATCCTCTGTGGATACACACCTAGCATGAGTCAAGAGGCAAATTCTTATTGGCATAATAACATAAATGACACCTAATTTTTGACTCTACGTACAATGTGATCAATGAGTTTGTAATTTGTACAATGTGGTCCATGAACTTTAATTCAATGTGCAATGCGGTACTTAAACTTTTAATATGTATAATGTAATCCATGTACTTTTGGTACATGTTTAACTTAATTCCTAAACTATGTGAAAATATTTAATATTGCCATTCCATTAATTCAAGTTTATGGACAAGATCGAACATCATCATATTGTTTAAAAACTAAATTGAACATGTATCAAAAGTGTAGGGATCATATTGAATAAATTGAAAGTTCCGAAACCACATTATACATTGAGTTATAGAGTTCAGAGATTACATTGTATATTAGACTAAAACTTAGCAACAATTTATGTCATTTTCCCAAATTTATTCACAGAATTGATTTATAAAGTGAGGAGAATGGATACTTGAAGGGTCCACTTATAAGTGGTCGTTATTTCTCTAGTCAATGCTTCAAGCATTACGAGTATATATCTATGTTGCGATGTGTCTCCTAAGCTCATTTTTGGAATACGCATAATAAAAGTTCACAAACCAAATTACTTCCTTGCATGCATTTGGAATGGTGTGTTGACATGATATCACGTCTAAATCACTAATCACATGAATGTATCATGGAAGCCTCTACAATAGAGTGTCAAGGCAATTGGAGATGGAATACTTCAATCCCTTAATTGTCAGCAACAACCAATAGAAGTTTAAGAAAACACATCCCTCGTCCCTGTGTTCATTGTGAACAACGCGTCGCGACTCTATCTCCCTTGTAACCTTCATCTCAATCCTTGTCATCGCCTAGTCGAAGTTGTCCAACTGCATCCCCATCAACAACATGCTTGAAATCACAAACATCATGTCATCGAGCCCCGACCCCACCATCGCGAACATAGCGCCGGCCACTAGGTCCTCGACCCTCAAGGTGGAACTGGGGTAGGGAAAGAGGTCATCCTCGATTCTAAGTGACGATAACAAAGTCGGTTATCCATTATCATTATTATTATTTTCCCTCCAAATTGTTCTTGCTTTTGAAAAGGAGGAAGGAAAAAGTCTAATGATCAAGAGTCTCTCTCTATCTCTCACTATCTTTTTCTCTCTCTCTCTCACTAAAAGAAGTGACAAGTGAGATGACGGAACGTGCTAATAGCTTTCTTTTCAGGCCTTCTCAAGTTGGATGAACAGAGGGAACCCCCATTTGTCAAGCTACAGCGCATTATAACTCCACCCACCCCCAATGCCTAACCCCCCTCCTTTGTGATTTCTAATCATGCCATATTGGGCCGGCCCATTTATCTCCCATGACGGGACACTCCACTAGCTCTCCCGCGGCTCGTGTGCCCCACGGCCCAATCAGGCGCACCCCCTATCGGCGGGCGGGTCCCGCGATAGTACGGCTCTCGCGCGGGCCCCCGCCCGGCGCGTGGGAAAGTGTTGCCCTCGGTTGATTTCGTTTTGGAAAACGACAGGCAAAAATGCAAGTGGGTTATTGGGCCAAACCCCTTCTTTTTTTTTTTTTTTGGGAGGGATGAGAGGGTTTTATTCATCATTTCAGCCACATTTTCCCTTTCCACTTAATTGTTGAAGTGACGATTTTCTTTCTTTTTTTTCCTTTTTTCTCGAATCATGCTTACATGATACTTCCCCTTTCTCGAAATTTAGTTAATTTCACGCCTACTCATTTATAGAATGCCATATAAATTATTTTCCTTTTCAATCGAATACTTTTAACGTAACCATTAGGTTAATATCATATGTCAATATTTAGTATAGTTTGAAAATTTTGTTCTGTTAGTACGGTTTGAACGAGAGATAATATTTAGTAATCTCGAAGTCATGTCAATATCCAGAGGCAAAAAGATAGAAGGAATTGAATTTATTCCGGAAAGCGGTGAGCTATTTGTAGATCTAGAATTTCCTCTAATAGTTTTTTCATATCATTCTTCTTCGTTGACTCATATAATATATTATTGGCATTCCGTACCCTGATATGGATGGTTTTCCAAATTCTTCCATCGCATTAATGGCAGAGAAGTGCTTTTGAGCTGCAATTCTTAGTCCCGAAGAACTTTGTAAATATCTTATATCTCATAACTTATTATATACAGAACCGAGAGCAATTCAACATCTAGCAATCCCATTAGAATTCATTGAAAAATTTCCAGCATTTATCCAAAGGAAAAAAAAAATCGCATAAACCCATTCTATTAGTTGGGTCAATTACATATTAAAATTTTATAGATTCGCATTCGGCTCGTAAAAGAACCAGTGTACGTACAAGTTTTGCCTAATGGTCAGTTTACATAATGCTCTTTTACATATGTGCATTCAAATTGCAGACAGAAAATGCTCATGCCACAGAGCATATATAAGCACAAAAGATGTCACCTCACTTTTGGCTCCATTTACAGGGGAGCAGATTCTCATTTGATCATTGCTCCCTCCCGAGCAAGTATCCCTCTAAAAGATAAATCCAACTTTAATGACAAAATACACTATTTTTGCTTTTCTTGTGAAGAAAAGGAAGAAAAAGAAATGATAAAAAAATATCTTGACTTTGGTTGATGAACTATCATATCTTGTCCAACTTATCAGTACACATATGATGTTACTATGCTCAATTATTTGGACCCATCCTGCTTCCTACCAATAAAAACGCTTAGTCCTTTTTAATCTCTCTTTCCACGAGAGGTCCTCTTCAAACCGCAACCATGATCTTCACAAGGTCACAGATAGAAAATTAAAATTGCAGTTAATGTTTCTGCAGGTTTTGATTAGTCTTGTCAGCGCTTAAAAAGTCCAAAATCGATGAGTCGCTTGTCAAGAGGACAATTTAAATAAACATGGCCCATGAAGGTATCGAGCCTGCGATGTTCGCGACGATGTAATCCAACTAACGATACGCAAGTAAGTTAAAAAAGAACAGTTACTGATCAAAATACTCGAAGTAATTTGTGTAACGTATATGTGTCTCTGTCTCTCTGTCTAACTGATTTGAGGGGCTATTTAAGTGATGCACTAGTGAAAGCATGAGGGCCATGCGAATGAAGCAAGCAATGAAGGGTCATGAGCCTCGTTCCAGCTCTTCCTGTGCGGCCTGCAAGCTGTTGAAGAGGAAGTGCACGTCGACGTGCATCTTTGCGCCGTACTTCAGGTCCGACGAGCCGAAGAAGTTCGCCAAGGTGCACAAGGTGTTTGGGGCGAGCAATGTGAGCAAGATCCTGGTTGAGGTTCCCGAGGAGCAGCGGGAGGACACGGTGAACTCACTCGCCTATGAGGCCGAGGCAAGGCTGCGGGATCCGGTCTACGGGTGCATCGGGGCGATAGCGTTGCTCCAGAGGAAGATGGTTGAGCTGCAACATGATCTAGCCATTGCTCGGGCCCGTCTCGCTCGGTATACTGTGCCTGCGGTGAGCACGAGTTCTCCGAGTGTCTTGATGGATGAGAACGTTGGCATGGTGTCTTTCTATGACATGCCTTGCTGCAGCGGAGTGAATGAGAGTTTCGGCCAGAGTTCATCACAATTGACCCAAGTCCAACCCATGAATGATTTTGGCCAGTTCCCTTACATCTTTTGACTCTTGTCGCAAGAGAGGTTGGTTGGTCTGTTCCATTTCTTCAAGCCCAGAATAACCTCTCTCTCTCTCTCTCTCTCTCTCTCTCTGATTTTCTGTGTAATGGCCTGAATTCTGAACAATCATAGCTACTTACAATTTGTGTCCTGCTATGAAAGACAGCACCTGCACATGTGCAATTAAGCAGATTTTTCTTGCTTGGTCATTTGGGAAGTATGTTTTTTACAGGTGGCGCTTCAGTAGATAAAATAAGTTTTGTGGGATTGGAGGTGTTTCAGACATTAGTACAAGGTTAAAAAGGCAAAGCAATTGATGGAACTGGAAGAGGGGACTTCCTGTAAAAGTTCATCAATCAAGCTGAAGTTGCTTAAAGCTTTGTTTAATGACCAGGTTAAAGTTAGAGAGAGAGAGAGAGAGAGAGAGAGAGGGTTCGATGCTTCATGTGTATAGGACCGCGATTCCTCTGATAATACATGATCAAGCGCGATGGCATAACAAAATTCATATAATCGATCAGATTTAGGAGGATAATGCTTGTCCGTTGGTGTTGTTCTCGTTATAGCTATGTCTTGCAGTTCAAGATTAACTCTGTGAACGGCCAAACCATCTTGGGCAAATTGAGTTAGTGCAAAACTAGGAGCTAGTTCAATAGGATAATAGAGACAGAAAAGTATATATATTGGATGGCTGAAGTTAGGGACACCTCTTATTTTTGGGTTATATTCTTCCCATGAATGACACTTTCCTTTCTGCTCTGAATTGGGAACAAAAAATCTGCCTTTTCATAAGCATTTTTAGTACTTGGCACTATCAGTCTAGTGCAAAAAAACTTGCGAGAGACCTAAAAAACTAAAGGCCAGACATGGAGAGGAAGTAGCTAAGTAAGTTGGGATGAGGATGTGGATGATGATGATCAGAGGACAGGAAGCTATGGCGCAATGGCCATCATGTGGCAACCCCACAGCGTACCGAAATTTCTCACTTTGCTTTATTTGATGCAATGTGGATCCAAAGATCAAAAGTCTCAGAAGGGAAAGCTCTCCTGTGGCCTGGGGTTGTCAAATCTGAACACCCCAAAAAAAAAAAAAAAAAAAAAAATCTGCTCAGCATAATTTTTTCCACCACAACTTCAATGGGACATTAGAAAGAAAGGACCAACAAAACAAGATGCTCCATCATTTCCCCCTGCACTTTGGTTGCCATGATAATACACCGCGAAAAGAAAAGGATGAGCGCACGGGCAGGATTAAGACGGTGGCGCACATTCGGGCTTTTATCTTTAGTGCCCGTATTTTCGTCATTAGTGGGATTTCCGCCCATGGAGTTTAAGATGCCCGGTTATGTCAGGGCGCATCAATCATGTAATCAATGTGCAGAGCATTGTCGAAACCTATCTCACTTTTCCAAGCATATGACCCGCTACTACAAGTAGAAATGCATGGAGGAATCATCATGAAAACGTCCTGAGTGATCAAGCATCGCGAATTCGCCAAGTTTTGTAGATCCAAAATGCTAACGTGACAGTCTTCCAAGTAGAGATGTTACACCAAAAGATCTGAATTGGGTGGATAGAATGTTTCCCATCATCACCCGTTATCCCTCTAGCTCGAAGGCCGAACGCAATTGGACACAAGTCACTGAAACTATAAAAAAAGGCCCAGGGCCAGATTAGCCAAAAGTGGGCCGGGCTTGGGCCCAAATGAGGAACGCGCAAGCCCAGGAAGCAATCCGCTAGGGTTTCCTTATAAATATCAATCACGTCGCCACAGGCGCTCTCATATCGTCCTCGGGGTACTTGCACGGTGCCCAGCGAGAGAAAGCTAGGGTTTTTGACGGCCTAGGAGCGGAGGAACAAATCGACTTTTCACCATGAGAGCTAAGGTAAGATGGGATGCGATTTAGGGTTTCGAGAATTTCGATTTTCTTTGCTGTTTCTGCGGTTGGAAAGGTGGGGTTTTGGTGATTGATTTGTTTATTTCTTTTTCGACGTTTTTCGTTTTGCTTGGTGGGTGTGACAGTGGAAGAAGAAGCGCATGAGGAGGTTGAAGAGGAAGCGCCGAAAGATGAGGCAGAGATCCAAGTAAAATCCTCGTTGGGCGGCGATAGTGACGTTGGAGATTCCGGTTTCGTTGTTGGGTTTTTTGTATTTGGTTTTTCTTGGATTAAAGTTGAGAACTTTTAAGAATTAGCGTCGGATGTTGAATCTAAATATTTGCTACTATTCTCTGAATCGAATTCCTACTTTGAATCTCACTGCCCCCTTTGCTTCGATTCTCCCTGTCGATGCGTGATATGAAGTGGTTGTTCATGAGCGTGTCATTGCAAGTATCTGAATGCTAGGGACTTTGTTATTGATCGGTAGAAGTGGAAGGCTTTGAATATGGTGTCTGCAAAGGGCAAGCTGATTGAGGATTGTGCATTGCAGATTACTGTTCTTTTGTTAATTAGGATTGTGGGTTGGAAACGCCCGGAATGTATTTGCGACTTGACGTCGACGCTTGGGCACTTTCAGTAAACGGGACGACAGTTTCGTCGAATTTCAGATGATTGAACTTACCTCTAGATGTTTAGCTTGCTGAGGCAGTCCATATTGTCTTCTTTTCGTGCTGATATGCTTGCCATGGACAGTGCATCAAGTGAAGTGGTAATATGTTCCGAATCCCTAGAGAAGGCGACTAAATCTCTCATTTTGTTTTGCTTTGGTTGTGACATTGCTAGATCGAGGCATTGATCGACATTGCAAATGTCAGCAGTGATGAACCATTTTTGTCTTGCTTCTACCATTTCTAACTTGTCCATGTTGTGTCGAGAGTTATTGAGGATTTATTCTTATGGTGGTGACCTGTTAATAGTGGATTTCGTCGACCAAAAAAAAAAAAAAAATAGTGGATTTCGTAAGGTAAGCCATCAGCGTGTGTTGCTGCTGTTTTAGGATTTTCACTATTACTTAGCAAGGGATAGACAATGCTCAAGCAATGGCCAGATAACAAGGGAAAGCATTTATCATCTTCGCCCAAGTTTGTATGAAACACGCGTTAGCACCATCGCGGGAGGTTAGTCTGACATAGGAGGTTTTCCACTAAATACTCGTCGCTCATTCTGTATTGCATTGCGCATGACGCCGCCCATGTCTGTAAATTTTGCATTTGTTGACCTCCGAAAGCCAACTATTCAGCATCCCTAGCTTAAGTACTCACCGGTAAATTGATTGGAATGAACTAAACTTAGTGAGCGCAACAAATGCTAGGAGCGACATTTGAATTCCGAATGAATATACCACATCATCACATGAGACGACAAAGTTGATACAGAAAAAGAAGCGACACGTTATGTACTTTGTCAAGAGCATGTTTTCGCCATTGTGGTCATATGCAAATAGCTAATCTGGTCGTTGCAGTCGCCGCCCGTATTTAAAGGAGGATGTGTTTCAGCCGTCTCGACAGAACCCTTAAAACTCGAGATATGCCAAATACACAGTTTCCGTCATCGACGAAACTTATCAACCGCCACGGAGCGGCAACCCGTATTCACATGTCGTATTCATATTCACTATTCATATCTTCTCATATTATTATAAAATGTATTGATGTAATTATAAAGTCACACTAGATTCTACCTTGACATAAGATCCAGACAAGTATTTACTGGGGCGAGCCAAGTGATTTATTCAATGTTTCTCCTTGAGATAATGCATGTAATTACCGATGATTTTAATGAATTTAATTCGCACATGCATTTAAAAACAAGCTAAATGCGTGTGAGATTGCGGAAGGCAGTAACCCATGCCTCGCATTTTGAAGCAGGCCTCGGTGAAAATATCTGTTCAAGAATCTTGTTTCAAATGCAAAATAAAAATGTCTCCATTCTGATTTTAGAAAGAATGCCTGCTCTACAACTAAATAATAATTATCAATCCAAGTTTCCTGCTTATCAATTTGAATCTCTCATAGCTTATGACCACCAATTGAACGTATTGCTCCTCTTACAGTGAGACCGGGGTACGAAGAGTGCGGCGCGGGTGTCAGTCACTCCTCTCCGCGTGCCCCTCATCAGTGTCAATCTAATTTACTTTACATCATCAAAACTTTTGCCTACCGGCTGCCACCTGCCAGAAGAGATGCAGATTTCAATATCACAATGAGAGTGAGAATAATCGTGTGGAAGCATATACAGATCTGTGATAAGTCAAGCCACAGGGTAATACTAATTTACCCATTCTTTAAGTAATTCTTTCAAATGGTGAACTTCGAAGTTAGATTCCAATGTTCTTGAGAGTAGGGGGTTGACCATATCATCTGTAGTAGGGAGTTTATTTTTGCCTCAAAATTACTTAACAATAGTGAATGTAATGTGGCATCTTCCCACGCCCCATCTCAGCCAACGATAATTTTGAAAAGCTGAATGATAGATGTCTTTGATGTCTGACCCAAGGAGGCAATAACCTCATGTCATCGTGTACGTGTCTGTAATTCATGCCATTCTCAGGTTATTGCTTGCTAGATTAACACGTAATCTAATAATATGATAAACATCTGCCTTTTCTCTTTAAACTGTGTTAGTGTCCAGTCCAGTACATCGTGCTCATCTCTTGCCAGAATTCATATCTTCGCCAGTAACTTTTCTTGTTTTTGCATTGTAGGGTGTTGTTTTGCCAAAAATGTTGAACAATGCAAGCATTACATTACTTTATTTACTTAGCATGTCCTTTCTTGCAAGTGCAACATGATCATTCTTTTGTTTTTACATTTGCTGAAATAAACTCTATTAAAACAACCATGAACTTGTCTGCCTATAAAAAACATGAGCGCACCTGGTTGAGGATTTGGATGATTTCTGGTATATCAATCGTCATGGTCACGAAAGCGGATAATTCTTCTCACAAAAGCCTTCTCACGGGCATAACTGATGGAGCAGAAAATCATTAATAGCTTAGCATAAATTCGTTAACACACTCAAACAGTAAAAAGCCATGGTAAATAGTTGATAAAAGGAAATAAGAGAAAAGCTTGTCACTTACATGACAAAGGCTGATGTGCAGAAGCAAGTCAACCCAACAAAAAAATGAACTAAAAATGAGGGCCAAAAGTTTTCCTTGTCCAAGAAAAATTTCTCTGAGGTAAGTGTAGCTAAACCAGAAAGCAGCAAAACTGTCGACCCTGAAGGGAAGCACCCATGAAATGAAAAGAATGAAGAATCCTGTGCAAACCGCCAAATCACACATTAAAATTAGGATAGTACTTGCCAAGGAAAACAAGCAAAAGATCCCAATTCAATGTCATACCTGGAAATACTTTCTTATGAATCTTGCAGAGTAGATTATCCTCAAAAGCATGTCTTAACCCAATCAAGGAAGTCAAAAATCAAGAACCTCATCTACTTAATCTCTAAGAATCTCAACTCCTGATCTTAAGAAATAACAGTGTTATCAAGTAACAGCAGTCCTTAATAAACATCAACAAAAATGGATTAGAACATAGGGGGAAGGAAGGGCTGAAAACAAAGGTAGGGTTTCCTATAAATTTGAAGACAAAGGAAGCATAGGTCGATGTTTGACTCCAACCAATCTGGCTAAACTATGGAAGACTGACCCAAAAAAAAAAAAAAAAAAAAATCCAGATGAGAGGGGGAAAAAGGATACTCAAAGAATTTGCCATAAGTAAGCCAACTGCACCTGCTGATTTTATTAACATGATATTTAGCAGCACATATATGGATGAGAACACAAGCAACATATCATTTGAGCGTTTGAGCTGGTTTTCATCCGCAACTGCATGCAGAAATGCCTCCGAAGTTCCTGATTCATAACCAGAAGAGACATGATGTAAGCATCCCCATGATGACTGAGCCAGACAGTTTGCTTTTCTACAAACTTCAGTTTGCCACGGGAACAAATGACACATTTCAATCACTAGTCAAAAATCACACTGCACCATATGACATGACCTTATATAGTCAACAAACATATAGTACAATATCTCTTTCTGCTCTGATATAAGCTGACCAAATATTTCAGGATAATGAAGCATCCTAATCTATACGGTGACTCGCAGGGTACCACATATAGAATGATTAAGTAGTAGGAAGGTCAATCAGTTGGTCCTCTTTGTGGCAACATGACCCCTTCAATTAAGCTAGCAATAAAATACCTAAAGGGAGAGGGAGAGAGGAGGATGAGCACAATGGGGTTATCCTAAATGCCATCTCATATTATTTTCACTTGCTTTTCACAATGATTATAGATGCAAAAGCAGCAAATCTTAGATCCATATTTAAAGGAAAACCATCACTAACCATTCATAGCCAAGAAAAAAATGTAGATGCAGTAGTAGCGGAGGACTGTTGGTGCTTCTCCATCACTCCATTTTCGACCATATAACAACCTTATCAGGGAGTAAGAGTAACTTGGGCCAAAAGCAATAAAAATGAGACCTACAAGGCATATAATCATATATAATATCAGAGAGAGAGAGAGAGAGAGAGAGAGAGAGCAAATTCAAACAGGATATTGCCACAGGCTTTAACAGCATAAACCGGTTTTAGAATTCCATTTACGTTCTGTCTACTGAGGAACATGAGAAGCATTTTATAAAACCTATATCATCATTACTATGTTATTCAGACATTCTTAGAACGCGTTTAGTAACCATCCTGTTTCCAAGAACAATTTTTGATCATAAATGATTTTTTCTGATTCTGTTCTCGGAAATAATTTCTGAACAAAAGAGCACGTTTGGTAATTGCATTTATTATCGGGATAGAAATGTGTATGGTAGAATTCTTAATTTTTTTTTTCTTTTAATTTTTAATACTTTTACTATATTTTTCTCTTTTTTTCTTTTTAAATCTTTTATTTTTTCTTTTCCCTTTTTCTTCTTCTTCCTCCTCCTTTGTGGTCGGCAACCGGCTAGGTGAGGGCCGGCGAGCTCGCCGAAGCCTTGCTGGGCCAAGGCAGGGCTTCGGCGAGCTCGCCAAAGGCTTGCCCAGCCATGGCGAGCCTTGGCCTCGCTGGTTGCCAGGTGAGGCTCAAACTCGCGCCACCTAGGTGAGGCGGAGCCTCGCCAGACCTCGCCCCATCGGTCGTCAGCCACAGCCGGCAACGGCAGCAGTGGCCAGGAGTGCCCGGTGGAAGGAAGAAAAAGAACAAGAGAGAAGGAGAAAAGAAAGATAAAAATAAAATTAGGCTTGATTCTTGAAATTGTTCCCAGGAACAAGAAGCAATTTTTTTCTATTCTTGATTCTGTTCCAAATTTATTCCCAAGAACAAAAAAATTCATTTTGTTCTCGGGAACAAAAATTTTACCAAACGAATTTCTGTTCTTTTTTTGTTCCAGGGAACAAAATAATATAAATAACTGTTCTGGGGATAGTTACCAAACAAGGCTTTAAAGTCAGAAATATGTATGATAGTACAGCAAATCACATTGTTTGAGTTTCATGTCAATGACCTATCATTGGCAACAGAAAAAATAGCAAGGCATGAGACAACTAGGTTGTAACATATACTGGAAATCATGTAAAATACATAGCAAAAGTGTACCTTACTCATCAAGGGGCATAAAGCAATATAATTGGTTTGATCAATAGAAAAGCAACATTGCTTTAATTAACGTCTAACGTTTAATATAGGAAAATTGCAGATAACAACAAAGCTAAGAGGTGTATAACTGTAGATAGACACCATTGTGCATCTATTCAATGGGCCAACAGGTACGTCAAGTAAAAGATTCAACCACTGAGTATAAGGCCAGCGGCATTATGCAAGTCTTATTACAATGTCTGCTTTGATGCACATAGATCAGATAATAAAGCAATAACAAATTCTTGATCATGTCTGAGAACATACAGATAAATGGAATGAAGTAACTTTTTAACAGCTTCACTCTTTAATAAGCACAATCTGACCATGAAAGTACATGCTAATCATAAAGGGAAATAGAAATCATAGCTCCGAAGACATTGATAAGAAATTCTATTCAGAATGCTAAGTGATTGTATGTTTCTGGCGTTCCTCAGCCTTGCACATATAGTATTACATGGCAGCCTTTATTGAGAGTCTTAATTTATATGTGGAAACAGAGGGTTGAGAATAAGAAATTCCCAAATAGAACAAATTAAACTAAGTGAAACATACCTATCAACATGACAAGTTTAAGGGCCTCTGTAAGACTTCTTCCTATCTTCCGAATTCTGTCTGGACTTTGTCCTATAAGGACATAAAACAATAAAATAAAAATAAGATGTTGAAAATAAAGTAGATGATGGCATATAAACATGACATCAAGATAAAGCGTATGACTGGAATGCAAGTCATGCCTCTTGCTCCAAGAATAAACATATTAGAAAACTTCAGAACCATATCAGTAATCATCCCTCATGATACAGAAAAGATTAAAGAAAGAAAAAGAAAAAAAGACGTAGTTCAACCACCATACTATGCATGACTTGCTTTAAAGAGCCTTCCACAAAGCCTAAAGTAATCTAAACATGCACGCATGCACATGCAGACACTACTGTAGTTTTCATGCCTCCCAGGAAGATGCCTTCAGACAAAGCTTAAAATACATCTCTCTGAGTTTGCCAAAAGCATGCAAGGTCAACGTCACCACTTCCATGGATTTCCAATAACCAGCCCTAAGTAGTTCCTGTTAACTTGTATCCACCCAATTCTTGCTATATCTTGAAGGAAAAACTTCCCTCCATGGTCATGCCACATCTCAATACACATACCAGATAATACAGTGGAAATGTGGTAAAAGATCCATGTTGCAATTAGAGGGAAAGCCTTGGTTATGGTTGTTAGGTGGTTGGTCATGTTTGAATGTAACAGATGCAAAAGACCTCCCAGTAATAGCAACATCAATATCCTTTATTCTCATCAATATGAAGTGTTAATCAACACAAGGTGAAATCGCAACAGATGCAATGATATCAATTTACAGGACAGATAGCCAGATAGATCTGTGGTCATGCTTTTTTTCAGCATGGCATGACAAATTCTATTCACCCAGAGGCAGTGTTTCTTCATAGTCTCACCAAAATACAAAACTCCTATGGAATTTAAGGCTGTGTTTGTTTATGTTTCTTTTTTTTGTTCAAAAACAGTTTTTTTTTTTTTTGTTCCCAGGGAACAAAAAAAGAATGTAAACGCATTTGTTTGCGTTTTGTTCCAAATCTACATTCTTTTGTTCCAGGAACAAAAAAAGAACAGAGACAAGAAAAAAAAAGTTGTTTCTTGTTTGGAACAAAACAAAGAACAATTTTTCTCTCTTCTCTTTTCTTTTCTTTTCTTTTTTTCTTCTTTTCTTCTTCTTCTTGCTTTGGCCGGTCGCGGCCTCGGCCATGGCGCGGCCGACGAGGCGGCGGCCTCGCCTTGGGCGGGCGAGCTCGGCTCGCCCGGCCCGGCCGCAAGGCTCGCAAGCTCGGGCTCGCCCGGATCCGGCGAGCCCGAGCTCGCCGACCACCGGTGAGGCTCGGCCTCGCCGGGCCACCGCCAGCGACAGGGCGAGCCTCGCCATGGCCGGGCGAGGCCGCCGGCCCTCGTCGGCCGGTCGCCGGCCATGGCCAAGGCCGGCGACCGTCCAAAGCAAGAAAAAAAGAAAAAGAAAAAGAAAGAAAAATAAGAAAAATAAAAAAAAACATTAAAAAATTAAAAGAAACAAAAAAAAAGAACATAAATTTACCAAACATGTTTCTGTTTTTTTTTTTTATTTCGAGGAATAAGTTTACCAAACGCGCTTTTTTGTTCAAAAACTGTTAGGAACAAAAATAGTTTTTTATTTGTTCCCTAGAACAAAAAAAGAACAGAAACACAAACAAACGCACCCTAAAAGACCATTTCAGTCACAGATTCTATGGAAACGAATTGCTATTCAACTAGTCAGCTCGAGCAAAACCAAAACGTGTCATGGCTATACAAAGAAAAATGAAACCAACATAAGATAGATATCTTTACATCTAATGAAAAAGGACAAACAAAGTGAAAAGAGAAATAAACCTGATGCGGACCTTGCAAATGCTGTATACGAACTTTCTTCAAAGGGAAGGAACACCAGCCTCACCACAAGGCTCCCTGGTAGTCATTCAAATCAACAACTAAAGTATTCTCAAATATAAAGCACAGGAAAAAGTTCAATGACCAATTCATGCAATTAGAGAATGACCATTTACATAACATCCAAGTGCATAGAAAGGTTACTAACTATACACAAGAACATTGTACTAAAGGCCTTACCTAGTTTGTCTACTAGCCCATATACAGCTTGATTATATGGTGTATCAAACCATACAAGAACCATCTTTTCTCCTTCTTGAAGAATCAACTTGCGGAAGGACTGAAAAGTGAATATCATGGACATATTGGCAAGCTGGCCATCAAGGTGTACCTTACTGCCTACTCTGCATAAGCATAACTACCAGCTAAATCATCCTCACAGCATAAGAAGACAGAAGAGGAGCAAAGCAGGATATATGAAGGCAAAAAGTTGCATCCAATATGAGAGTAACATGGACAGAAATAGATTGATACCTGAAAGGAAAAAGATCAGAACTCTTGAATGAACTTGAGAAAAGGTAAAAACCCCAGTAACCAAAGAAGAAGCAAGCTCCATATGCAACTTGTGACAATGCAAATACAATCCCCTTTTCCTGCAGAATCAATTAAAAGAGCTCCTTTGAGTAAAGGACAAGCAACAATTATTGTGATATACTGAGAATCCACAGTTATGTTCATATTCTGAAATCCACATTACCATTTGCTAAACCCAAAGGAAAAAGGCAGAACTTAAATTTGGATCAACCTCCCTATTTGATTCCTATATTGCAGAGTTGATCAAACCAGAATGCGATACATAAATAACTGCTCATTAAAGTTATTGATCAGATGAAGTATTTCGACAGCAAAGCATCTCAAAATTTAATGATTTGGACCAACTATCCCCATTGAAGATGTAAGATAGGCAGAAGACACACGAATTCACAAACTGAAGTATACTAAATAGCATAACAAGCAGAAGCAACCAGCCCAACAGCAAGTTAGATATCTTTTATTTGCACAAGAGTTTTCATAACCAGTAGCCAAAAACTTTACCATGTTAGTTTGCTTAACAATGAGTATATACATTGTTAAGCAACGTAAGAATGTTGCTGCTGTCTCCACCAATAACCGTAATTTAAGCAGAAGCAGGTTCTGGGAGAGGATATAGAAAGGCTCAGCCAAGAGTTCCAACATACATCCAAAACCTGCATGGCAATGCTATTATCATGGCAAGAATTGTTTAAAGCGTCAGAAAAGTACATAAGACAAAAGGAAAACTGAAGATTAGAACAAATACTTCTGAAAAAGCATCTCGCTGATATGATCTGATTGGAACAAATCATGTGGAACCAAAAGTCTTATAAGGACGGCAAATTACCATTTATAAGAATAGCGTGTGCATATGGGTCAGAAAAACTTAGTTCCTGCCACCAGAAGATAATAGAACAGGCTGCAGCAGTCATGCCTAGTCCAAGTGGTATAGTCATCCAAGCAACTTTCAATAGCTTTGTAACATTTTCTCCCCCTGAAGCTCCATTGCTATAGCATCACAAGACATTATATGTAAGTATTTATCTATAACTTGAAAACTATTGAGTCGGAAACAGAACCGTGAAGCACAAACTCCAAAAAGTAATGCAGATAAACATCAGGGTCTACACTTTTTGACTGGTAACCTACATAAATTCCACATATCATTTCATTTGTACTACTACCACACGCCTACAGATGACTTGTTTTTCTTTGGATATATAGAGGATTAGATTCGGGCAACAATCGTCCAGAAGAAAGCTATAGAGGTTTTGATGGAGCACAAACTTAAGAAAACACAGGTAGCAAAGACAAACTAAACAGCAGCCTCCAGAAGTCCAACAAGAGATGAGACTATATAAAACTAGCTCCAGTCACTAGGCCAGCAAACCTGAGAAAACTCAATTGACAATTGTAAATGGACATTAAATATGTGAATCTGAAATGAGAATTTTTTGAAGGATAATATAACAGTAGATAGCACTAGGCGGCATTATTTATTTTTTTCAATTGATCCAAAACACCTAACTGGAAGAAGTTTGCATATTTACTGATGATGTCTCCCCTACAATATACAAACATAGACATAACTTAGCAAGTAATCATTAAACTTGAACACAAAGCCAATAGTACCAATTCCTTCAAGCATGTTTGCCAAGTAGTATATACACAAAGTTAAAATGATAGAAAGTCTAACAACACAACTGTTACCAATATGCATACATGAAAGAGCAAGAAGAAGCACCATTGAATGTCAGCTCGCATGCATGCTCGACGAAATCCCTCCCGACTAAGGAACAGCACACAGGTTACAAAAAGATGAAATTTTACTGCGTAGAGCTGCATTAATAACGACAAAGAAATTTCAGTCCAATCTACAAAGACACAGAGCAGAAGATCATAACATGACATAATATAACATATTGAAAGATCTCATCTATGTAAAGTCAAAATAAGTCTAGATAGTACAGGATGTGAGATTAGAGGGACCCAGCATCAGGGGATGAGGATTAACTGCTAAAATTCCATTAAGCACTTAAAAGCAGCATCCGACCTTCATACTTCATAAGAGGGTCTCGCACTTATATGCAAACTCAGACATTCTAGAAGAATGAAGAATAGTTAGCCACCAAGAAACTCCGGCAAACACTAATTTCCGATTCCATGATGCCAGAAGCCAAACTAAAGTGTGCATATACCAAACTATTTCAAGTCTAAATTTTTAACACCTAATAAACAACACCTGAGAATGCAGCATCAATCAACATTTCAACAATTAAGAAAGGAAAAAATAGAAGGCCAGAACCATGAAGAAAGAAAACAGCAGTCGAGTACCGCGTAATCGTCTTCGGTGAGATGCCGCACTATCCACGTATTGAACAGAAAAGGGATTCCCCTGGCCAAAAACTGCGTAGCTGATGCCCACCATTATTTTCCGGAAAACCAAGAGAAAAGAAACCAACATTCTCAGCAACAGATAACACACCAATACCAAAATCCGATGAAACAACGCATCAAAAAGCTACCAAATTTTGAAGACATTGGAAATGAAAAGATCAAAGGATCCGGCACTAACCCAATAAGTACTTGAAAGTATGAGAGAGACTGCTGCTCCGATCATCAGCCATCTCAAAAGCCTGATTGCAGCGAACTCCGGAGGATTAACGTGGCATCGGTCGCATCATTGTTAAAGCCCTGTTTGGCACGTGAAAAACCTTCAAGTTTCTATTTTGACTTCCACAATTGCCATTGGAGAAGCCGTTCGACAAGGACTTTCAAGCGGGCGCACGGCGTCACGAATCGAGCAGCAACTTCCTGATGGATCGGACGGGACGGACGGATCTTTTAGCCGCGGAGCAACGGCCTCGGCGCGTCACTGTCCACTGCCAAGCACGTCGACCAACGCAAGACTCCGCTCAATTTCCCCCTCCGGAGCTTCGCGGCCGATTAGAGGAGCTTCGAATGGCTGAGAATCGCGGCCTCACTGCGGACGGGGTGAGCTCGTCGGCGTTCCCTGCGGAGTCGGAGTCGGAGTCGTCGCTCGTCGGAGGCGTTGCGGTGAGAGGGAGCGCCGACTTGGCTGCGACAGGAGCTGATCTCGTGATCACGAAACGTAAATTTTATTTTTTTTTATCACGAAATATATTTCACTTTATTAAATGGGAAAATGATACAGATAAGACCTAAGTTTTAACCCAATATAAAAAGTTACACTGAATTTTTAATTTTTAATATGATTTATGAATTATTGATAAATATTGGACGTAATCGTTTTAAATAAAAAAATTGTTCTGACAATACAGATTATTATATACTAAGTTGAATTTTTAAAATAATCAATTAACATACTTTTATTTTTATTTTTCTATTTTAGATAATAAAAAATTTGAACAATATATCTGTTGATTATTTTATCCTAATTTGAAATGAATACTTTACGTGAATAATCAATGTATAATTTTTCTTCTATTCATAGTCCAAACTTAAAAGATTGAAAATCATATCGATTGATTTTGTTAATTTGAATTAATCGAATGACAACATTATACGTTTCATATAGTTTCAATACTGACTTGAGCATTTTGTCAATAATTCAAAGACCATTATAAACATATTAAAAATTTAAGAATCACACTATGTCACATCATAGTTTAGAAATTATTTGTCTCCGTTTTTTTCTTTTCTAATTGAATCCCCCCTTCTTTTTATGTTTCCGGCCCGTTCCATTTTATACCTGACACCCGAATCAAACCACTGAAAATTACGGTTTTCTCAACACCCGAACCAAAACCCGGCCGGTTTGAATTGGGGCCCGTTTGTTTTTATTCATTTTTTTCTGTTTTTGAACAATTTTTCGTTTTTTTTGTTCCAGGAAAAAAAAGGCAACGCGTTTGGAGTGCGTTTTTTTGTTCCAAAATTGTTTTGTTCCCAAAAACACATCTGGAATTTTGTTCCAAAATTGTTTTTTTGTCCCAAAAACATTTCTGAACAAAATTCGAAAACATTTCTCTCTTTTTCTTCTTTTTTTTTCTTTGGCCGGTCGCGGCTCGGCCATGGCCGGACAACCGCCTGAGGCCGAGGGTCGGCGACGCCCGCCGAGGGGGCGACCTCGCCGGAGCGTCGCCGCCCCCGGCGAGGCTCGGCCTCGCCTTGGCCGGGCGAGCTCGGGCTCGCCCGAGCCTCGCCAGGTGGGCCGGGCGAGCCTCGAGCTCGCCCAACTCAAGGCAAGGCCGGGTGAGCTCGAGCTCGCCCGGATCCGTGAGCCGGAGCTCGCCCGACCACGGCGAGGCTCGGCCTCGCGGCCACCGCTAGGCGACGCCCACCTAGAGGTGGCCCGATGAGGCCGAGCATCGTCGGTGGCGGGCGAGCTCCGGCTCGCCGGATCCGGGCGAGCTCGAGCTCGCCCGCCCAAGGCGAGGCCGCGACCCTCGTCGGCCGGTCGCCAAAAGAAGAAAAAAGAAAAGAAAAATAAATAAAAATATTTAAAAATTAAAAGAAATAAAAAATACAAATTTACCAAACTTGTTTGTTCATTTTTTATTCCCTGAACAAATTTACCAAACCCTTTTTTTTGTTCAAAAATTGTTAGAAAACACTTTTTCATTTTGTTCTCGAACAATTTTTAAACGTAAACGTTACCAAACGCACCCTTGGTCACCAAATTTTGGGTTGGTTTTTGCGCCCACCGGGTAATTTGGAAATCCCTTCCACCGGGCAATTAGTTGGGCCAAAAGTCTACTAGAATCGAGCTCTAAAGCCAAATGAAATTGAGGTTCATCTAAAATTGAATTTGGAATTTGCTTGACTAATGAATTAGGAAAAAAAAAAAAAAACAAAGGGTCATCTTCGGAAATTATCATTCTTTCCTATTGATAATTGGTTATTGATTCTAGCCGACTTTCCGATAGGAAAGAAGAGGTTAGAGTCAGAAGCAGAACTTTTGACTTAATCTTCTAAAATCAAATTAAATAAAACCGTGTGGTGTCGAAAATTGACAGCCCTGACTAGAATTAAGGAGCAGTTTAGTCATCTCACCAAGGCAATGTCATAGTTAACCTCAAACTCGAGACACGCCCGAAAATGAAATGAAGAGAATAACAAAAAAAAAAAAGTCCCCCGTACCATTCATCAACCATGGAGCCGCATCAAATTGGAACATGAACTCGATACATCAAAACTATACAAGGCATTTTACTTTCCATTAGCAAGAGAGAACGTCAGCCACTCCCAAGGAAGCGTCGTGTGGTCCCTTGGAGCATCACAGATGGGAGATCAATGAATGATTATGTAAAAGAAATGACTACTTTGTTGTGACCTTGCCAAAGATAGTCGCCTTTACTCTATTCCTTAGACCAGCCGCCATGTTATCAGACCTAGGCGCACCCGTCTTCTGGTGAACAAAAGAAAGGAAAAATCCAACGGCTCCTTTGTACCTAAATCTACAACTAAGCGTCTTGCTCACGGTTACAAGATAACGTGTTTAAGAAGATGAAGTACCAATTACTGGCCGAATTGCAGTCTTGAAGTCTTCATAAAATCTTTGCTCAGAAAATCTGCTCGCTCGCTTCCTCGCCGCTGCAGCCATATTGACTCTCTCAGATTCTCGCATCCTTATGATTTTCAGGATGGCATCAGCATATTCTTCAACATTTTGGGCAAGAAATCCAGTTTGCTGTCCATCTTCTTCTAAAACAATGTCCATCTTTGGGCCAGCGGACTTATGAGCTGGACAAAAAGCAGACATTCAATGTGCATGAAGACAGGCCAGGGAATTCGTTTCTAGTCTAAAGTGATTAAATCTATACCGATCGGGATGGCTCCAGCAGCCATATACTCCACCACGCTTATTCCAAAATGCTCATCCGTCATAGAATGCAGTCCTGCAGTTGCACCTGCTAAAAGTTTTACCAAATCCCTGCCAAGTAAGGAAGCTGTCAAAACCAAAGTCTAGTGGATAGTTCATACTTATCAACTGCGACATAAGACATGAGCTAAATCAATAATTACATATATGGAGGACATGATCAATTGAACCCAAAAGAAGAAATATTCAGATGAAAACCAACTTAGCTTTTAACTTTTTTCCAGTTATTAGCACTACTGTTTAGCAAAATGCCCATCAGTCAAGTATCGGATAATATATTCCTCACCATCACAGAGAAACCGAGTTATATTAAGAGAATCCCGTTGTATGTTGCGTGGACATTCTTCTTAACATCACTTAATGCAAGAAGTTCCAGGGTATGCCTCTCAATCTTACCCTTTCTATTTCCATGTCAAACATACACATCTAAATTGAGCCATAGGAAAGAACTGATTCATACAAGAATGAAAGTAATTTTGAACTCGGGTTCACAAATATAAAAGAGATTGGTGAGAGTGGGCTCTATAAGCTCTTGGCCCATCTAGGGTGCTCAAGTGGGCTTCCGCCGGTAAGCCCACTTACACTTTTGTCCTCTCTCATCTTCACTTTACTTATTGCTAAGAGCCAACGGTTAAATCAAATCAAGTTCGTGCATTTCTCTTACATCATAGCTTCTTACTGAGAGCTCGAAACAACATACTGCTCTGCATGGAAAGGTCTAAGCGAGAAGCTCATAGCAGTCTTCATTAGATATCATTATGTGGAGATACCCCCAAAATATTGGTTATATCATCCAGATGTTGTTTGTGATCTAACCATATGGCAAAGTCAATCCATTCTCCAGAATAAAGCAATGAAAAAATTAGGCCTAATTGGGTTCTTAGTGGCACAGACCTGTACATTACGTTCTTATGGAACTCCACATCCCTTTCAACTTTTAGTTCAACTGCTCTGATTTTCAAACTCTCTAGCCTATCTTCATCTGACTTATTCCGACAACTTCCCACAAATTGGAGCTTAGGCCTTGGCATGTCTGCATCTAATTTTCTGATAGCAAGCTCGAATGCCTCGAGTTGAAGAACATGTGCCTGAGATACAACAATCAAGCTTAAAGCATATACTAAGTTAGCAAAGGCCCATGTGAGCCACTGAAATGATGGCTACCTTGTCATTATAAGGTTGGTATAAATGTTCGCACCTTCTCTGGACGAAACTGGGATACAGAAATGAAAGTTGGTGCAGTAACTGGTCTTTCCAAGGGAAGTGCCTGCTTCGATGAAAATGATTTAGGAAATGAAACATCCACTACAACACTTTACGCAAATTGAAATGGTGAAAACTTAACAACAGAAAAACCAAAGCAGATTATCAATAATAAAAAATGCACATAGATCATAAGTAGAACACACAAAACAAGAATTAGCTAGCTAGAGAAAAGAATACACGTAGACTACCATACAAATTAAAAAGCAAAGTTACACTGTTAACTGGTCAAGTAAGTAGTTACAAAAGCAGTATGAATAAAATGGGTAAATCATTTCCCAATTTGATAAGGGGAAGAGGACATGACATGCTGAGACTAAAAGCAGGAAAAAAAAGGAGCAGGAGGGCATAACAGCCGGATGTTGATATTTGCAGTTTGTCCATTTGTAGCAAGACCGAGCTAACTTTCTCCTATAACTCATTTCCATAGGCGTGGCTATGTCAACGTATCAGGTGTACAGTTAATGTGTGCCTACATGAGTCCATGCTAGTCTGACCCGCACACTTGAGAGAGAGAGAGGTCCCAGAAATTTGGTAAAGAACAATATCAGCACAACAAACCTGCAGTCCTGATGTATCGCATGGAGGATAAACTCGCTTAGTTCGATCAGGAATTCTCCAAAGCTTCTCAATATGCGACTTTGTCCATGAAGAATTAACCATCACAAGATGTGTGCAGGACCCAACAAACCCGTACAACCAGCTAAATATTGTGTAATATATGATTTTACATCTGGATAGCCAAACACTGTCCAAAAGGAGAGATTTACATCAGAATTGAATAAAACAGAGAACATAGAAAACCACACATATATTTTCTATGCATGAATTACACCAATGGTCAGATATCAGAAATCTCACAGTACACCACCACATGACTGTCAGATTTTAAAAGGAAAGGTACCAATGATACAACAAGCAAGTGCACATAATTGAGGGAGACAAGGTAGTGATATGGAGTTTCGGACAAAGGGACAAGGGAAGAACCATCATGTTTAAGAAGCTCTACAGAACATCTAGAACAGAAGCACACACAGATAAATAAAAACCATCTGATTAGATCCTTTACCTCTGAGCTATCGAAGCTTTGTTATTATAGGTAGAAGCCCGCTGGCGAACACGAGATAGCATGTCTGTGCTGATAGTAGGGTAATGAGTGTAGCACAAAACTTTGCATCCAAAAATTCGTGCAACGGGATATGTAAAAGCATATCCACTGGTGTCAAAATAGAACAGTGGAGTATACTTGCACAACGCTTCCCATGAAAGATACATGGAACCAAGACTTTGGCCGATCATAGTAAAACGTGGGTACCTAGTTTCCTCGACCCACTTCCTCTTCCACAGATGGACAGCCTGAGGATTTGAGCACAAGTAACAAGAGCATACTGTCAGAGCTTACCAATTTCAAAAATCCCTAGGAGAATCCCATCAGGCGCTCATGACCAAAAAAGATGAAAATTTGCCAGCACTACAGGCTAGCATCATCACCTCTTTAAGATATGTGTTCATCTCTCACGCAAATGATGTCCTATGCAAAATTCCCCATGCATTTCACGCCATTGCTTATCACGAGGTAAGTTAGAGACGCAGTCCTCAAGTAACAACACTATAAGCTTTTTTCCATTCAAAGACCGTAGGGAACTGATTATGTCTACAGTCTACGATCCTTGACAAGAGCTAAGAAAGCCGTATAAAGAAAATGGTGAATGCGCTATCTGACATTCAACTCCAACCTCGCATGCTTACATCGGCAAGACATTTCAAGAACCAAGAGCACAGCTCCTCAATCAAACCATCAATTGAGATTCTCCACTCACTGATTTAAAGCGCATGATACTAATTAAAACTCCTCCTATCGACGTGCGACGTGATTCGAACAAAATAGGAATAGCTCAAACAATGAGCTCAGCAACTGGAAAAAAAAAAAAATAAAAAAAGAATTGAACCTTAGGAGGACGAAGCAGCTTGACTCCAAACCGATCGACCGCGCGGGCCGTCAAGCTATCGGGAGACGCGTCGTGATCGCCGGTGTAGACGACGCAGTCGAGATCGGGGCGCTCCTCCTGCACGGCCTTGACGGCGCACCACAGCACCCTCTCCCCTCCGCCGCCGTCGTTGGTGTACGGGTGGAAGAACCCGACGGCTCGCTTCCGGCTCGCGCGGCACGAGGCTACGCGCAAAGCGAAGAGGAGAGCGAGGGACGGGAGGACGCCGGCGATCAGAGCCCAGACGAGGACTGCAATCGCCATCGGGGAGGAGATGGCGGACCGACTCTCTGTTCGGAGAACTTCTCCTTCGGGGGAGGCGGCGGTGCGCGAGGGGGGCGACGGTCCAGTGAAGAAGTCGAGGGAAATGGAGAAGGAGAGTATATGCCTTTTGGCGGAGGAAACGCCGGGCAAGGATAGAACCTCGATCGCGAAATTTGATTACAGACTTTCTCCGCGACGACGATACGAAGACGAAGACGAAGACCGAGACGAAGAAGAAGAAGATGATGATCTGAATGTAAGCATCGAGGAGGTAGTCCCCAATCCTCGCGTGCGATTGTCGAGTGCCAAATAGCCCTTTAACAGTAAATTCTTCAAGTATTTCGGCCGAATTCCCGAAAAGAGAAACCCTCCAATTTTATACCCACTCCTCCGATTCTGGCCCAAACATTTTTTTACCTAAAAACAATCATCGGCTTTATCCTAATTCTAAATCTGTCCTGCTTTAAAAAAATGCCATGATTTCTTCAAAATTATCAATATCAAGAGGCCGATGTAATCTCCATGACAAACTCATGAAGGTTTGCACCTATTTTTAAACAAAAAAAATAAAAGATTGAACTTAAAGTTGAGACTTTTTAAAAAATTAAGCCTGAATAATTCGTGTCTCATATGATTATCGCATGCCAAATATCCACTTAATAATAGATTCATCAACTATTTCATGTAGCAATCACACAACCGTCAAAGATGTACATAGTAATTTCTCCATTTACTAAATGTGATTCAAGTAGTAATTAAAATGCACTTAGAAAAAGGACTTAGAAATTTACATCATAATGCAAAAATAGACAAATGGAGAAGCCAACGAAATGAGCATACAATCCTTTCATAATAGAACACACAAAAAAGAAAAAAAAATATAATATTAAATTGACCCAAAATCATCGCAAGACATGAAATCACAACTTTAAGGACATCGTAACTTGAACATTCAATTTCAAACGTAGTTAAAACAAGAACCAAAGCTTTGAGGGTACGTCTCTTTGGTGAAAAATAAATAATTTATAAGATATTTTTCTAAATTAAATCACTTGCATCACTTAAAAAAAAAAATGATTAGACACAAATTATTATCATTAACGAAAATACTTTTTATTGACTAATTGTTTCAAACAATACATACTATTATTTTTTTTAAATGAATTTTTTTCTACGTAATAAACTGAGCACAACAAACAGAGCATAAGGCATGAACAGCTTTCAAGTCCTCAAACGATCATCAGAACAGAAGTCCCATATATATATAGACCAAAAGCAGCTCCTTTTGCGGCCAAATATTGAAACCACCTCGAGTGAAGAAGCACTCGAATTCCAATAAAAGCAGAATCGACAAAGTAAGAAACAAGTATGCTAACATATATCTTCCCGCACTGGGATTCAGTCTATATATCTTCATGTATTTTACTATTGTTTCCTCAATAGACACCGATAAGATCACTAGAATACAAGCAAATTCTCTTCCCCTGACACTCTACAACAGCAAAAGAATGCCGCTTCCTATCCAAAAACAATTGAGTGTTACAACAATTACCCAACAGGCCTATGAAAGATACAAAAACTCGAGACAGTTATTGCGCAGCACCCCAGCTACGTCCACCCAAAGCAATAACGAAAACTTCGAGTCCACAAAGTCATGTGACGCTACTGCTATCATAGAAACGAATAGCAAGGTCCATCTTCCCTGAATTTAGTAGCTTCCCATAGGCGGCATGCCAAACGGTGGCATCATCCCCATCCCCATTGCACCCATTGGTGGTGGGGGAGCAAAACCTGCTCCCATCCCCCCCATCCCTGGTCCTCCCATACCAGGCATTGGGGGTGCAGGCAAAGCTAAAGGCAGCAACTGAGCATACATGTTCTGCCAAGGGAAAAATGCAGTTGAATGAGTAATTTGTTCCGTCATATACTCAAGTAACAAACAAAAAACAAGGTTTTGGGGCAATAACTATTGTAGTCTTAAAAGTAACAACCAAGTGGTTAAACAAAGAGCTGGTCGCTATAAGCAAAAGCTCACGCTAGCATTTCAACATGTAGCTAGTGAACTAACAAAACGGCATACGCCAAGTACTTTTTAACTTGATAGAATGTGAAGACCGAAGACTAATTACCTGCTGTGCAATGACATCCTTCTCTTCCTTCTCTTTAGTCTTTACTTCATTTTGAGCTTCAATCTTGTCCTTCACAAGCTCATCAACTTTGCTAGTGTACTCACGGATGAACTGTGAGAAGAATAAATTCACATATCAATAGTGAGCTACATTCATTCATGCATTTTCAGAGTAACCATAACAGTACAACAATGTTATCACCTGAAGCAGATATGGGAAAGCAAAATCAATCATATTGTTCATCCAGGCGAGTTCAAGCACAATGTCTGCCCTGATTAAATCGTAACAGACAAAGAGGCACGAAGCAAAGCATTCCTTCTTTCCCTGCACAGATCAAGGAGAAAAAATCAATATTTGCACCAGGACTGGATAAACACATGCACACATTTCCGAACATTAAGGGAGGAGACTGGGACTAAAAACAAAATAATGCAAAATGAAAAGATCAAAACAAAGAGTATCCAGTTGGATACATGTTGATCATCTTCCTATCCAAAGAGACACCTTGTTCAATCATGTCTGTCTCAGATCCACGAAGCCATCACACCACCAGTGCTAAAGTGTTAGACCAATAAACAACTGTATATGAATGCAAATGTACAAATGACAACCACATATTCTTCTGCTGCAGACTCCAAAAAGAGACAGCACTTAAAAGACATCTCTATGCATTACTACAAGCAAAGAATTTCAACTTAACATAGTTTCACATAAATTAGCAAATTAATCTCAGCCAGCCAGGAACCTCTAGACAGTTAATTCCTATCTGCAGAAAGCACTCCCACTCAGACAACAGAGGATTTATTTGCAAAAGAAGTACCTGCTCAATGAAATAAACAAGCAACTCTTCTGCTAGTTCACGGTCACCAGACTGAGATGCTGTTTCCATGGCATCTTTGTAAAGGTTATCTTTTTTGGACAATGCGATTGATTGCTTCCATCTACCAGCCTTCTTGTAGATATAAGCAGCAACACGTCTCATCTCAAGAAGCTCATGTTTCTCAATCTGCTCAAAGGTATAACAGCACTTGTAAGTAAATAAGAATATACCCAAATGTAAAAGCCCACGGCAAAGGAATGTTGTATAACCTTCTGCGCAAGGCCTATCTGATCAAAGTTATCATGCAAATCAATAGATTCACGCAATCTGTCATAATCTTCCTCTTCTACATAGATCTCATTCAGAGCTTCATTAACAGCAGAAACATTGTTGCTCTGTACTGCAATCATATAAGGCTTGACAAGCCGCAGGTGACCAGCCTGAAATTGAGAGTACACAATCATTTACCCACAAAGTTAGAACAAGCAAAACAAAAGTGAGGCCAAGATACAGCTTCAAAGTTGGATGTAAAACCTTTCTCATAATGTCAACAACACGTGTATGCTCCACACGAAGTGCAAGCACATTGAGAACATCGTTGATTAAATCAGGATGTTCTTGCAAATAGAAGTGCACGGCCTTGTAGTAGAGTTCAACATTGGCAACTTTGACGACCACATCTTTAAACTGCATGTGATCCCATGCTTCAGGAGAATGGTTCATTATGGTTGTTGCTGCATTGTCGAACTCGTCATATTGGATGTATAAGTAAGTGAGCTCTTTCCAATGCTGCTGCTCATCACAAGCTCGTATAAGCTTGGGAATATTGAGCCGAGTGGCAAACAGCTTAATGTGCTCCATGAGCTTCTCCGGACGGTATCTTGCATAAAGGACACCTAACTCGGTAAAAATACCCATATGTGCACGTTCCAAACCCAGACCACTCTCCATGAGAGAGATAAGCTCGTTAAAGAATCCTCTGTTCTGGTAATATTCACTGACTTCTTCCAAATCATCCACCTGCAGCATTCACATAGGAAAATTTGAGTGAATATGGGCTGGGAGATGCGAATGATGCAGTCAACTGAACTAGCAAGAAGTATGCTATATGTCCATCCGGAAAGCATGCAAAGAGGCAACCCAAGTGCAAATTTCCAGTTTACCAGCTCTCATAGTTTCTTCCTGTCAAAAGTGTTCTAGGCGGAAAGCTAGAAAAAGAAGAAAGAAAGATGACTAAATTGTCTATGAATGAACACGGAATCGATAAATCACCTGTATGATGATGTTGAGACCACACATTTGCGCCAAGCGGAACTCCTCGGCATCAACACAGGCGAAGCAAACTTCCTTCCATGTCTTTGCACTATTGGCCTTTCGAGCTGCATCAACAGCTCCCTGGAATTGTCTCAGCTTCACAAGCGTGCTGGCCAACTTGGCCCAGTTAGAAATAAAGGCAAAAATGATTTTGGCAGCTTCGTATAAGCCTTCATCATACAAGCGATCACCAACATTTTGAAGATTGGCGACATTTGGCATCAGGATGAATTCCTCAATCTCACCCAATCTATCGATCTTGGCATATGCAAATATGAGCTCACCATCCACCTTGGGTTCTTTCGTCTTTTGCCTCACCATCAGAAGGTACTTCACTAAGTCATGATAGACATCAGCATTCTCAGCGGCACGAATAACATCCAAAAACTGAGTGGCATCATCTGCACGGATAAATGACTCGATAGCATCACTGACAAGACCCTCCCTTAGTTGGGCCTTGGCTACCTGACTCCAAACAGCCTCTTCCTCAACCCTAAATGCAAACTCAACCGCTCGCTCGATGCTTTGAATATTATCCAATAAGACATTTACAGCCTGGACATTCAAATTGAACTTCTTGAAAATTGCAAAAGCTTCCTCATAAAGTTGGGCTTCCACAGCTACTTCCCCAACTGCAGGTCCATCAAAGTTATCCAGTCTATTTACATAATCCATAACTCTAGATGGATCTGCCTTGATGGCCGTCAAGATAAGCAAGTTCTGCAAGTTGAAGTTCCCACTAAAAGCAGAATTCTGAAGCACAATCTTCTCAAGAAGCTCAATCAGTTCATGAGGAAGATCAGCCGTCATGAAAGCTTTAACGGCTGCAGAAACTTGTTCTGGGCTCTTGCTCTCAGGCAAAGCTGTAGAGACAACCTGATCAATTAGCTGTCTCCTATAAGAGTTCTCAGGGTCCAGAACTTTCTCCCATAGATCACCATCCATCCTTTCAACTACATACCTATGATAATGAGATGAAGTTAACAAAGAAACAGATGATTCTATCAATGATAATCAAATTTGTGACATGAAGCATGTGTCAAACCTGGCTTGTAATTTGAACAGGGAATTTTATTGGTCACATTGATAAGTTCATCATCACATTGGCCCCTCCTGTAAGCCACAACCGCAAGAGTAGGATCGCGTTTCTCACAATATTTACCCACAACACGTGAATCATAGTATGGGTTGGTTGTGAGAAAATGCTCTGGATTGTTGTTACTTTCAATGATGATTTTACCCAAAGCATTGTGGACATGTACATCTTGGCTTCCCTCACTCACGAGATGCTCCAAAAACTGAGTGAGCAAACGGAGTCGATTCCTGCAAACCAGATCCCACACATGAGAACACTAATTTGATCAGAAGCTCGTAAAGATGATAAACCATCACAGAACTGGAGCATCAGAGAGCCGGAGCAAGAAAGAGGCGAATCCACACCTCTTTTCACACTCGTCAACAAGAGGCTCCACTGGTAGCAAAGATCGAACAGAAAGAATTAAGCCTTTTATGAAATCTTCTGGGCATTCATCATCTATCAGCTGCCCCACTACCAAAGGAGCATTTCCAGGGTTGACCTACCAAGAGAGGAAAACAATCTTAGAAACTATACAAAAAGTGAATGCAGAAAGTCGATGCAGGAAGTCATAAGACCTTGTACCTTCTGGACGTAACCCTCAATATATCGAAGCATGTTATTTGAGTAAAGATAATGTGTGAGATCAGGCACAAAGCCAAAACGATCACAAACATTAATTAGTGGCCGTGCATCAGGAAGCTTGGCCTCCATCAGGAAATTTTTAGTCTTTTCAGGGTCATAGAAATTTGACTCTCTAGTCACACGTTCCACCTCTTTAATTTGTCCAGTTTTAGCAGCAGCCTCAATGTACTTGAAGTGAATGTCAGGATCCTCACTGGCACAATTGACAAGAAAGGAGAGAGCTTCATCCAAAATACCAACACAGCAGTTTTAAGTGAACTATGAACAAATAACAGGGAAATATATCCCTCACTAACCTGGAGCTCAAGTACGAGCCTAGGAAAAAATACAACCCCTCATACGACTTGAATTGTTCAAAAATCTTTATGCATGCATCAACACCCAACTGCTCACAATATTCCTTTGCAACCTGTACACATATCTTTCATGTAGTTACTGAAAATGGGAGAGGAGAAACTTAAGAAGAAAAGGAAAGATACAACACCTGTACGATAATCTGAAGATTGCCCCTCAGATTGACCATCAAAAGGTCCTTCATGCACTCCAAAGCCCACTCTCGCGATAGTGTACCAAAAAACTCAACAAGTGACTGCAGGAAATCCCAAAATATTAGGCCCAATTTCAGAGTACCCACCATAAAAAAAGGAAACAAAAAAGAAATGCAAACCTGTGGCTCGATAGCATGTGTGTTCACAATGACACGTTTGATATCTGGCAGCTCAGTATAGTGCTGTAAGATAATAGATAGTCAACATCAGAATAACCGAATTTCACATATTACACATGAGATTAACACAGAAATCTCAGGATATATACCTGAAGGGCCCTAACAAAGAGACCTGCTTTTTCACAAAGTTGGGCAATTCGAGGACGATCATAGTGACTGAACATGCCATTAGCCAAGATGGCATCAGCTACATTTGGAAAAGTGACCAGATTGATTTCAAGAACCTATGATATTGAAGCCTTGTTAGTGACAAAAGTCACAAATATATTCGTATAAAACTACAGAGTATCCTTGGTACTGATATTATCAATTACCTTTGTCTGAAGAAAAGCATGTTCTGGCAAATTTGGTTTTAGTACATCTAACAAGAATGCAGTCGCTTCTCGGATCAAATTCCTCTGCACATGCCAGATGGAATCAGACATATTACATGCTTATGCACAAAAATGAATATGACTATTTACCAAAAAAAAAGAATATGACTAGCAACCTTAGATAAGCCCTTGTAGCATCATGCATACGTTGCTACAAAGAGCAACAAATTAAAATACAGAGAGCGGCCTAAAAAATTGAAAACCATAACAGATTAACTGAAACAATGTTATAGCCAAACCTGAAGAAAGAGATCTGTTATAGTGTTGTAATCCACTGGACAACCTCCCTCCATTTGGGACATCATTAATGCAAAGTTGACAGCTCCCTGAAGTAAAGAAATCAGAAAACTTTCTATGTTTAGATGGCGTGAAAAATATGTTAAAACATAATATATTCAATGATCACACAAGCATGTGTGCGGCCCACACAGCACACCAGCAGGGATGCAATCCACATAAGTTTATATGAATTTTCTTGGCCAAAAAAGGGGTTTTTATAAAAATGTCCAAGCTGTCATCCTCCCCTTCCACCTCCCTCTTAAAAAAAAAACCACCTGACCCTAGCTATTTCTTTCTTCTTCTTTTTTCTATTTTTTTGTGGGTCAAAGGACACTAGCTATTTCATGCACCAGTTTTTTAATGGACTATGCATGCATCTGAAACAAAATCTACCCAACATTACGCTAACTTGCTGCAAAACCAAATATTATGCTATTCCAAGGTCAACGTAAGCAGTGAAAAATGTAGGGTAGAGGATTCACTGAACTAATGCCATCAATGCCCTTCGGTAGTCCAAATAGGAGTAAGGACACAAAGGTAAATTACCTATCGGGCAAAAATTAAAGTAAGAACAACAATTTTACATTTTAATCCAAGTAGGTTAATAAGAATTATAGTGAGCTGAAAGAGCAAACAAGAACCATAGTCACATGACTCATACACCGCACCAGTTATACCACCCTTTCCAATGCCACATAACAAATTTTGGTGAAAATATGTCTGCGTATTTGATCAGTTGCACATGTGCATAGCCATGGGGGTATTAGTAGCTATACTGCAGTTGCTTTTCTTTGCCTAGGACAGAGACACGGCAAGAGAGGTAATAAGAGATATGACTGGAGAGAGCAAACCTGAGGATCTGTTCGCAGAATTGTCTGCAAAAGGAAGAGATAGTCTGGCGTGTACCCAACCTAGAAGACAAAAGGCAGCAATAAGATCCAAAAAACTGAAGTGACGAAATAGCAACAAGAGGACTGTAAAAATGTATAGGGCATTCAAAGCCCTACATAAAGAAAAGGATAGGAAAGTTCTGCTGACCTGCTTTGAGTATATCAGAATTTTGTCGAACTCTCGCCGCTCAGCAAAAGCTGCAACTACTTTTGGAGTTGCTCTGGCTTTGATATATATTTTCAATGCGAGGTCATTATCAACGGTCTGCAAATGAAAAGACCAAGTATATAAGCAGAAAAACACCTACATATACAGACTAATCTATTCTTATATCCAGGAACTATTCAAGATCATGTAGATCTTAGAACTAAAGAAGTTGAAAGAAAGAAAGAACATTAATAAAAACCCTACCTTCACAAGATCCCCAAGTTCCTCACTGCATTCCAGCTTATCCTCAGCCAACCAGTTCTCAAGAAGGTTTTTCTTGTTTTGATTCACGACCAGGCGTGATAGCTCCAGTGACTCAAATGCATTAAGCTTTCCCCTGGTTAAAAGGGTCCCAAAGTATTGCAATAGAGGTGGCGTTTGCCCAGATTGCACTGGGACACTCTGCAGTATTGGCAAGGATGAAAAGTTCATATCTTCTGTCAAATAATATTCCAGGAGAGCTGTTACAAATTCTATTATTGCAGAAAAGAAGCCATAGATATAATCAGTCCCTGATAGAAACTCTTCTTACCATACTAAGCAATTTTATCGATAAGACAATCTCCATTAGTCAGGCAATTCTTCAAACCATGGATTAATTTCCGAATAAGGAAAAGAAAGCTACAACAGAATCTGAAAACTGAATCATCTCATAAAAAATACATATAGCCAGATTTTTCATACTATGACGGGAATCAACAACTTCAGTCAGGACCATGGAATGGGGTTGTATTTGTCCAAGAAAAGAAGTACCAATATGATCACCGAAAAATCTATTCTAAGTGTCAGAAAGACAAGCACCTGAAATTTAGCAACTGTGTCCGGGGTGCGAAGTATTCCTTGCGGAGACTCAGCAGCGAGCTCAGCAGCTTCTTTGTATTTAGTTTGAGCAAAGAGTTCTTGGAAATGTTGCACAACCTGATAAATTTGGAAACGTATTCTGATCTCATTATGCAAGTTATATCTGCTCTGAGGTATTAAAAATTTACAAGAGCACATTTGACATGCTCTCAGAGTGACCACATCAAGCAGAACTAAAAGTACAGTTATATTAAGAAAACTATAACTGCTTCAAGGCATATTTGTCAATCACATCTCAAAGTTGGGGAACAAAAAAAATACCGAGATAAAACCTCCAGATCAACCAAACAAAGAATCAAATTTGATTAGTCTACTTCATTATAGGAGAACCAAACTCACTAGGTTCAAGATTGTGCAACTGTTCCATTTGCCTTAATTACGCAACTGAAGTTCAATGAGGCCTATGGGAGCACATGTATGTGCCAAGATAGACAGAACAGAGATGAACATAGAGGAGATTCTTTGATTGATAGAAAAGAGATAACAAAGGGCACAGAATGGCCACGTGCATATGAAGATAAATTCTAATATACCCAAACCAATCAGTTTTGCCCTCATTTGTTCACAAGTTATGCCATACTTAACTCGTACACCATCAATCATCCAGTATGTAGACAAATTACTCAGAATTGTGAGTATAATGCATTACCAGCTGCTCTGCACCAGGAAGATTTCCTCTCTTTGCAAGATTCACAGCAAGTTCCAAGTTGTTCAGCTGCAGAATCACCAATTTATTGTTAACACGATAAATGAGCATCTGAGGTGAAATTTGAGGACTATGAAGATACACAAATCCGATGCACATACTTGGCCACTAACAAAAGGCACAATCGTTGCCTCATTTACAGTAGCCAATAAGACCTGGCCACGCCTGTTTACGGCATAAAAACCACCAACTGATGAAGCTTCTGCAGTTAGAAATACTGGATCTGGACTAATTCTGTTTCTGTATACAGCAGTAGCTGTCTCCAAGTCATAGACAAATAGCAGCCCAAGTTTGGTGATCACATATATCAAACTGTATTTGTGGGATATCTGCACCAAATAAATCCAAAATCAAATTCATATGCAGCAATTTTCTAACATTTTCAGGAGAATCAAACATCACCACCCAATACCTGCATTGCCACTGGAAAATCATCACCAAAATCAGGAGGAAAGAAAAGATCTGCTTGTTTCTTTGTAAAAGACAGCTTCCCTGCTAATAAAAGTGCATTGTTAGAAGGAGCAAGCAATAGATAAGATCCAGATGGAATCTTGAGATCTGTGAATGAATGAAAGGAAGAGACTAGAATCATATGACACAATGTAACGACACCTGGTTGGGCACCCAGCTCAATAACATGTAACTTTGATGCAATTTGACCAGCATTAACAGTCTTCGTTGCAAAGGAGATGAGAGTTGAAGGATTCTCATTCCCAGGAACCTGTACATGAGGAGGAGAGAGATTAACAGGTTCACAACCGAAGCACATGATCCAAAAGATTAAAAAGATAGGTGAAGTGACCGCACTTTATAAGTTGCAAATGATGCAGCATGTGCTTCGAGGGCTTGACTACGCTGCTGCTCCACAGAGAAAAGTTGCATATTCCCCTTCACCAGTTGTGGCCGCTAGAAGACAGATTTTGACATCAAAGTTACTTGACCATCAAAGGTGACTAGAAATTCTAGAAACACAAAAACTATTGACACCACACATGCTTTATAGAAAGTCTGAAATAATGATGCACCGACCACAAACTTCACACTTCCATAGAGAAAAAGTTTCAGAAAGAATTAGAAACATGATGACAGATAAAGAATGAACCCCAAGAGTGCAGACCCACGGCATTCACAGACACATTTCATGGGCCACTGAGATTTGAGAAACCATCTCCACTAGAATTAGAGCAGTGTAAATTTAAAAAAGAATCAAGTAAAATCATACTGTCAAATGACTCACATGCCCCTTCAACGGACATGCTTCTCTTTTTTTTCCGTAATTAGCTATTGGAAGGGAGAAAGTCCTTTTCCATATTCACCTACAGCTACAGGTGGCCACTCAAGAGACTTTTTTCTCTTATTCTTCTTCATGTGAACTCTTCTCCAACACAGAGCAAGTTCTTTTAAATACCTTTATTCAGGTAAACAACAGAATACATTCTACGTACCTCAGGCGAACCAGGAGCAATCCCAATCAAAACCAACCATTTTTCGGAAGGGTCACATCGATAATTTATTATCTGGTTGTTGACAAGATTAGCTGTTCTGTCAAACATCTTTACAGGCTCAGCATCACCTGAAGATAGGTTATTTTTTAGAAACATACGATGGATAACACTCTGAAGTAGAATACATGATAGCACACACATTAGTACGCCTACAATACACATCAGACAAGATGGTGACAAAAACTAAAGTAAAGCACCATCGACAGTAACTAATCATAGCATAAAAAAGCCAGGTACCTTCAATTGTCCAATGATATACCGAGGTTTGGGTGACAAGACCCAACAATTTGGGAGTAATCCACTTCCAAAAGACAACCTATACATGGAAGAACCTGAATTAGGTCAACCTCCAAGCCTTTCGGGAAAAATAAAACATCAGATCAAGGGGGAAGCAAGTGGACAGCACCTGCTCTGGCATCTGATGAGACTTCATTTTTGCTTTCATCTCAATGTTGAATATTTGCAAGTGATCTTGAGTGGTTCCGGGAAGTTGGGCTTCAAAAAGGATGTAACAGCTAATTAACAAGGAGCACGTAACAACGTAAAAAGAAAAATGAAGAAGATATGTCACTAAAGTGCATTCAACTCCATGCTTTGGGAGAAATTAACCACACTGATGCTGCACCGCAAACTGTCGTTTCAAGATTTTGGCAGAAGTACACATTCATGGCTTTGACAAGTTACCAACTTCCAGAGAAACACTGTCTAACCCAATACTTTTTATGCAATCTATCTCAACTGACCAGACATCAAGAGGCAAAAACCCAGATTGGCGGAGAAACGTGATTCATCTAATGTTTCATCCATCACATATTGGCCTGATATACTAACCATAAACATCCACTATCGAGTTACTCTCAATTAGGGGACCCATCTGCTGAGATTTGTCAGTTTGACCAGACTTGAGAAATCATAAGAAATTGATTAAAATGAAGAGATGTGTAGAACATTCTTTCACTATACAATAACATCTCGGAATTTACACACCCTAAACGTCCTGCTGTGGCTAATTTTATGAGCAATTGACAGGTAACAAGAATCCCAACATTGTGCAAATTCATCACGATAAACAGTAAGAAAGGACAGGTCCATTACGCCTGGCTACCAAATCACTATCTCCCACAAAAGAAGGTAAAGTGTACAGTAATTGAGCGATCAAAGCAATCCGACCTATGGATACAAAAGTTCACGCATATTCTACAGTAGTAGGGCAGCGACATATGAATTTAGTAAAAAGCTAAACTGAGTATCAAATGGTTCTCAGAAACAAGTCCACCACACCTTTCAAAGCGAGAATTCTAGAATTCGGGTTCATCAGTGCTGAGTCCGCAGTAATAGGCCTCCTCAAAGGTTGCATAGGCATGCTCATGTCGATGATGACCACGCTATTCTGAGGTGCCGTTTCGCGCACGCAGATGTACTTCTCCGACTCCATCGTGACATGCGTAAAGGTGATGAACTGTGGACTGATGCCCAGGCTCGGAAGCTGCAATCAAAAAATGATCAGACCAGTAGACACCTCGATCACTCGCTAAAAGTAGAGAAAGAAGCTAAACCCCATCTCTAACTTCCCAAGCCCCCGAGTAACGCGACCAATTTCAAACCGCTCGAATACCGAGTCAAATCACCAGCGTCGTCTCCGCTGATCTGAACTGAAATCGAAGTCGCCCTATCCAAACTAGGGCACCAAATCACACAGTAGCTACGACACGAATTCACCCAAACCGTACGACTGTCAGTGATCTAAGACCACTCGAAAAAGGCCGTCGACGATCTCAAAACCGCGACGATACGTCTCAAAGTCCCGCCCGCGCGCGCTCTCCGCGTCCGCAGCCGGAAATTGAGCTTCGCTTCGGTACGCTCCGATCAAGCGGCGAGACGACGCTTCGGCGACGAAGGACGGGGAAGGTGAACTGACCGTCAAGGCCTCCTTCATGGTGATCGGAGCGTTGGCGGCCGCCATGGTCGATCGGATCGGCGGCCGGTCGGTTCGGGTCGGATCCCCGGGGCCGGGAAATGGATCGCTGCGAGATCTCGCGGCAGTGGAGCTCCGCCAGAACCCTCGGCGCAGCGGAGAGAGAAAGAGGAGAGAGAGAACGAGGGGAGACCGATAAATCGTGGGATTCTTTTATAAAAGGGACGTGAAACGAAATGATGGAACTCCGGAGGACGACCTGACTGTGGTCTGACGCGATGCGGAAAAGTTAGAAAATTCAATGATGCCTTTAAGCTTCTTTATTGCTCTTTCTTTCTCGGTTAATTGCACTGAAAATTCTACACTTGACCTTTGCGATATAAATACTTTAGATTTTTTTTTAAATCGTAAAAAATCACAAATTTATACTAACGTGATGGATATATTTTTTATGGAACTAAATAAAAGGAATACAAATCTTTTCTAATTTTATTATTTCTATTTCACATTCAAAATTTTGTATTCTTTCTTATTTCGATTTGCAATTATTTCTTCCAATTTGTTTGAAATGGGTTTTTCTTTTTTTTTGGGATAAATACAATGTTACAAAAAAATAATTGAGTCTTAAATATTTTAAAAATATAATTAAATTCTTAAATTTGTTAAATTTGTGTTATTAAATCATTCTGTTAAGTCAATCCAACTTAACTAATGGAAAATAACGGCGTAGTTTTTTTTATTAATTTAACCATCCTACGTGATAATAATGTGATTAAAATTATATTATTTTGGTCCAAATCTGATTTTTTTAATGTAAAGTTTATTTGAGTTATATTATAAAATAAGAAAAATTAAAAAATAAATACAAAAAAGAAAGGAAGGAAAACACAAACGACGGTTTGTAGCCTTCTCCACCACGGTCCCACTATTGTCCCGATGATGGCGAAGGATGGCTAGCGGCAAATTGGCCCTTCACGATAATGTTGGGGCTTGTGTTCGGTCATCACATCAATTCTCCTTTTCCTTTTCTTTTTTTTTTTTTTAGTTTATTTATTTTATTATAATTTAAATATTAATTGTATCTAATTTGGACAAAAATGATATCATCTGTATTTCAAAATTTAATTATGTCATTGTCACATAATAGAAAGATATAATAATAAAAAGTGACGGCGACATTTTCCTTTAGCCAAACCGTCATTCAAGCAATAATTGATCGCTTGTTTCGCATTCATTGCCAAATTACAAGACGTTCCAATTTGATTTCCCAGTGAAGAGATCTCGTTTGTGTGCATGCTACTCTACTTCCCTATATCTTTTTTTTTTTTAATCCAATAAAAGAGTGAATACCCATAATTTTATTTCAAAATTCAAATTAAACTAGCAGTTAATCCAAATGATCCAGTCGATTAAGATCCATAATGAGGATCATATCCACATGTAACTATCCACTTATCCGCAAATATAATCGTTTTCACCCTTGGTGCTTTGTGAGCACACATGGATATTTGTTGACTAAACCATAAACTTCTCATTTAGTCATCTAATTTGAGCAATTTTTACGATTGGGCCCTCGAAATTTTTTTTTTTCTTTTTGGGTGCAAATGAGGTCTTCCAACTTATTTATCTTTCTGATCTAAGTCATTTCCCATTAACACACTTAGGCCCCTATTTGGTTCAGCATTTGGAATGCTCCTTTGAGCTCTAAAGGGGTTTGGCCAAATGCTGTGATGTTTTGTTCGATTTTTTGGAGACTTTGGAAAGATGCAATTGTATCTCCAAAGGGCTTCAAAGGGCTTTGGGGAATGGAATGCTAGAGGTCCATTAGGAAGTTGCATTTTCGGAATGCAACTTCCAATGTTCATCACTACTGTTCACCGATCGGAGGTCGACGACTGCCGGCCAAGGGGTCGCGCGCATCGGCGACTGCCACCTAAGGGTTGCCTAACCCTGGTGACCGTCGCCGGACCTCAGGCGACACCTGGGTCACGCAATCCAGGCGATTGATGGCCTGAATCGCGCGACCTCAGGCGGCCGTCGCCTGGGTTCACATGACCCAGGCGACTATCACGTGAGGTTGCGTAGCCTCAGGTGGCCGTCACTTGGGTTCACGCTACCCCAAGCGACGGTGGCGTGAACCTAGGCGACGGCCGCCTGGGTCATGCGAACCCGGTCGACGATCGCTTGGGTTCACGCAACCCAGGTGACCATCGCCTGGGGTCGCTCCACCCGGCGACCGTTCGGGGGCCAAATCGGCGATCCAATGGCCGGGTTTCAAAAAAACAATATAAACATATTTTTGCTTTTTTAATTTAATAAAATTCAATTACAAATGCAAATTTTATCAAATGGTATTTTGGCCAAAGTTGTTTCTTAATGCAAATTTTATCAAACGATATCTGCATTTCGGAAAACCCTATTCACCCAATGGTATTTGCATTACTGTAAATGCATCTCTCAAAAGCCGAACCAAATGGGCCCTTAGTTATTTTAATGTGCTTGTTTGATGTGCCTACTCTTTTCTTCACTAAACTAAATTTTAGAATTTTGAAAGTCTTTTTTCTCCCATTTATTTTACAATATTAAAGAAAGGGTACATCAAACAACCTGCCAATATAATTAAATTTGATAACTGAGAAAAGAAATTGATTGAAAAATATTAAGCAAATTAGAGGATTTAATTTGCATCAAAAAAAGTCGAGGAGCCAATTAAAAAATTGCACAAATTAGAGGATAAATGTGGACTCCAAACCGATATGTACAATTATATAATTTTTTTCAAAAACATGAATTTCAATTTGGATGGCGCTATTTCTATCCCTGTGTGACTAAATCCACATCATTACAGTGATTACCCCATTCATTCTTTTAACTATCTTTTCTATTATAATTAATGATCCAGTTGTCATAGTTATGCACTTCGCGTGATTTTCTTTTAACGAATTAAAAAACTTTTTAGTGTATTTTTATATATTATTGTAATATTTTACATGCTCTACACAAAAGCCATTAGTAAGAAAAAAAAAGACAAATTATTTGATAGAGTAAAAAAACTCGAAAGTCTCTTTTAATCATTGCTCTTGTAAAAAGTTATTTATTATTTCTATCTCAAAAGCTCGCTTTCTTTTTTTTTTTTTTTTATTTCATTAATCTAAAACATGTACATACCAAATCTTTTTATTTAATTTATTAAATAACATATCTTTTTCCCTCGCTATTGGTGAGATATGTTTACAAATTTGTAAGATGCTATATAATATCTAGGAATACACTAAAAATATTTGGAGGCATCTTGATATTTTATGGTATTCATTCATTGGATGATAATTTATATCAATTCACTAATGAGAGATCATCGACATTTTTAAAAATTTTATTATTTTATGCAATTTTTTTATATAATTTAATTTAATTTTTGAAAGTTTTTCATAGGAGAATGTAATTGTGATTCGGTTTTCATTTTTTCCTCATCCGATAATCCAATGATCAAACATAGAAGAAAACTAATAAGAAGGGGTTTGATGCTGATATGAATAACAAAAGTGAAAATATTTAATCAAATGATCACGTCAAAAAATTTTCCATATAATTTTTTTGTTAGATTCTACTTAACAATTTATCCTTAAATTTGCTTGACAATGTCGAAAGGAATTAGAGGCTTCTTGGAAATTTCTTTTTACGACAAAACTAAATTTCATGGAAGTAAAAATTAACAACGAAAAAAAAAAAACATATGGCCTTTAATATATTTATGATACCTATAATAAAGAAAAATTAAATGTGTAAAATTCTTTATTATGGTAACTAAATACAATAGAGGAATTGAAAACTAAAAAAAAAAAAGCTAATAAACTGAGGCCATTAGTTAAATTGCAATTGAATGATTGATGACATTTTTATTCTTTTTGATGAAAACCAGGTGGATTTTTTATTTTTTTTTGGCAAGAAACCGGGCAGAAATCGAAAATTACATCTTTCCTAATAAAATATGATCCAATCTCATCCGCTCACAATAGAAAAAGGAAACAATAGCCTATCCAATACATAATTATCTGGATGGATGAATTATGGTAACTAAATCCCATAGAAAACTACAAAAATGAAAAGTTAATAAATTCAGGGCCAGCACTTAAATTACTGAGGATAAATTTTATTTTTGATGAAAATTTAGTGGATTTTTTTGGCAAGTAAAGGGCAGAAATCGAAAATTATATCACTGCTTTCCTAATAAAATAATACCCAATTTGATCCTCTAACAACAAAGAACAGGCTGTTATTCTTCCAGTGAATTATAGACTGTTATCCGATTATTTCTGATTTATTATTTAGTACTGGAAATAGCACCGCCATGCCGAAAGTCACTACAAATCGAAATCCATACAAATTGTAAAACAGGATTTCCCGGGAAGAGCAATGAAGCTCCCCTCGCTAGCTTCCTGTCTCTCTTCCCGCACTCCTTCCCGTCTCAAAACGAGCAGCAAACCACGCGCCATGGTGGACGGAGATGGAGCACCGAAGATGGCGGTCCAGTATGAACTGAGGCCGGGGCAGACTCGTCTCTTCCACGAGCTCCCCTCCGGTCTGTCCATAGAGGTCATTCGCACAAGAAAGCGACAACAAAAGCGGTGGAGACCTCAACCCACCGCTAGTGTTTGTGCACGGGAGCTACCACGCCGCCTGGTGCTGGGCCGAGCACTGGCTGCCTTTCTTCTCCAGCCACGGGTTCGACTGCTACGCCGTCAGCTTGCTCGGTCAGGTAAGAAAGACGCGTGCAGTTTGAAATTTCGTGTTCAAAATGGTGCAGCTCGTCACGTCTGATTTGACCCCAGCTTACTTCTCCAAGAACCTCCAAATTCTAAACCCAAATTAGCATTCGTTTCTAATCTCTGTTCTTGGTATGGAAATAAGACGTGAACCCACCTTCCCTTTTCTTGTCAGGGTGAAAGTGATGCGTCATCTGCTCCTGTTGCTGGTTCCCTCCAGGTATCTTGGCTCTTTGACCTGAGAATCTCTTCAAGGGGCTAATGCCATTTTTTTTCTCCCTTTTTCCCTTTAGACTATTTAGATTTTGGACATAGAGACAGAGTGGCACTGTCCTCATTTATGCTCATCTCGTGTTGTGCTATAGACGCATGCGGCTGATATTGCGGACTTCATTGACAAAAAACTTAGCTCGCCTCCAGTTCTGATTGGACATTCATTCGGAGGGCTTTTTGTCCAGCACTACATAGCAAACATGAGAAATAAGCAAAGTACAGGTTAGCTTCTAGCTGGTTTAAGTCTGAATTCTGAGATACCTGCATCGATGCGGTAGTAGCTTTGAGCTTTTGAGGTTCTTGTGAAGCTCTTGCTTCCTAGCAGCAAAGGATTTGAAAGCAGACATTCACCTGTTGAGGGGAAAAATGCTTCCACAATCTTGGTTCCCAATAACATGTTATTCATATGCATCAAGATGGTCTTTGTACGATATAAAATTGGGATCTCTTTTGGCATGTTTGAACGGGAGACGTGTATCTCGAATTTTTTATCTGAGCCCTGGGGCAGAAATCACACTGTGTGCACCTCATAACGCTTGAATCTTTTGAGCTTTCTACTAGTGTTAATGCGTACTTAATGCGTGGATCCATTCCTGATCGCTACTTGGATGCGCTTATTCTTTCGTGGGAGTCTCTTAGATTCATCTGTATTCGACATTTTAGTCATATAATCATTTGGCGTTCATCCTGTTATGTGTTTTTTCTTTCTATTTAGAGAGGGACGGTTTGTTCCCAGACGTCGAAGGAGCTGTGCTTCTTTGCTCCGTACCTCCTTCCGGCAATAGGTGAATTCAGATCCCACAAGAAATACATGCCCTTTACTGATTAGTAAGGGCTCCACTAATGCTTTCTCCTTTTTGTTCAGTGGCATGGCGTGGCGGTTTCTCTTTACCAAACCTATAGCAATTTATAAGGTAGTTTCTTATCGTCAAGAGAAACTATTCTTCTTGTCTCATTTCCAGTGTGACGTGATTTGATACTGAAGTGCCTTTGATTTGATAGGCCATTCGCAGCATGGCTTTTAAAGGTTTTCAAACTTCTCTTCCGCTTTGTAAGAAGACGTTCTTTTCTGCTGCAATGGAGGATCATCTGGTGCAACGGTAGGTTCCCATGCTTGTACTTTCGTATGAGAATCTTCTTCCGATATTCATTCTGTCAAATGTCAAGTTAGACATCCGTTAAATAATTATGTCTGAATGAAGAAATTTTTTTATCGCCTCAATGCATTTCCGACAATCTCGGGGGACCTAAGACTTTCTCTTTTTCCTGTAGTTACCAGGAACTACTGAAGGGTAGTTCAAGGATGCGTGTAATTGATGTATGGCAGATGAATGCTTCTCTTCCAGCTCCTGTGCCGAAATCTTCCGTTCAAATTCTCGTAGTGGGCGCAGATGATGATTTCTTACTGGTAAATTACTAAATTCTAAAGCTTCTGCTGCTTTCATCATCTGTGCTGGTAACACAAGGGTAGCCTAGGAATGAGCATTCGTCTCTAAATCCTTCTCAAGGATAAGTATGCGAAATGGTACACTCTGCTCGGAGCCTTCGAAGGATGTCTGCATAGACCATCAATGACTTTGCATAAGCTGTTTCTCTAAGGTCGGGACTCCCGCTCACGTTTCTCCTCCGTTTTGTACTTAGGATGCTCGAGCCATACGAGAAACGGCTGAATACTATGGTGTGCCACCGATTTGCGTCGAAGGGGTGGCTCATGACATGATGCTAGATTGCTCGTGGGAGAAAGGCGCGGACGTTATCCTGTCGTGGCTGAAGGATTTGCGAAAGGACCAGAGATGAATCGCGTTTCTTTTCGGCCCAGTCTCCGTTTTGGTCTAGAGCGCAGACCGTGCTCGAAGCTCGCTTCCTCAAACAGATGATCCAACTCAGTTGTGATTTCAAGAAAAGCGCCGAGCAACATGTTTGTCGGTCCATCATTTGGTGTCGGGTTGTCACCATATGCTGCAGGAACTTTTTCCATATTTTGTTTAGCCTTCACAATCTTTTTAAAACATTAATGGATATATTATTTTGCTGATGCTGCTTGTAAATAGGACAGAATAATTATGTTTCGATTTTGCTAAATTGTAATCACAAAAATAAAATGATCTCAAATTATCGAGTGAGATATAATAACGATGTGATCATAAATGATTATTATGTTTCTTTGATGCGTAGATTTTGAATCGTAGATGTAAGTCCCTTTCCCGATTAACACACATAATTATTTTAAAGTAATTGTTTGATGTGACCATTGTTTTCTTCATCATGCTAAATTTTAGAATTTTGACCATCTTTTTCTACCATTTGTTTCGTAATATCAAAAGAAGGGAAAATTAAACAACTCGTCAATATCATTAAATTTGACAATTGAAAAAAGAAATTGATTGGGGAAAAAAAGCAAGTTAGAGGATTCGATTTGCATCAGAAGAAGCTGAGGACTCAATTGAAAAGTTGCACGAGTTGGAGGGCGAATTTGGACTTATACCAAAAGGACATGCACAATTCTATAATTAAGAAAAAAAAACACTCGAATATCATTTTTCATTAAAGGCGAGAAGCTGGCTCCCAATCGAAATCGGTACGAATTGAAGAGCAGGACTTCCCGGGAAGAGGAATGAAGCTCTCGTCAATGGCCGCTCCTCTCTCCCTCTGCGCTTATCCTCTCCCGACGCGCGCTCTTCCTTTCCGTCTCAGAGCGAGCAGCAGCATGCCGCGCGCCGCGGTCGACGGAGCCGGAGCGCCGAAAATGGCGGTCCCGTACGAGCTGCGGCCGGGGCAGAACCGCCTCCGCCACGAGCTCCCCTCCGGCCTGTCCATGGAGATCATCGCGCAAGGGAGCGCCGGCAACAGCGGCGGAGGCCTCAATCCGCCGCTGGTGTTCGTGCACGGGAGCTACCACGCCGCCTGGTGCTGGGCCGAGCACTGGTTGCCTTTCTTCTCCAGCCGCGGGTTCGACTGCTTCGCCGTCAGCTTGCTCGGTCAGGTAAACGAAGGAAACAGGAACCGTAACCCGCGTCCCTCGCTGACGGATGGTCTCGGTCGATGCTCGTGTCTGTGACTCGAATTCTAGAGTTTTGTGCGAAAATTAAGAAGATAGTTGCCGGATTGTCAATTCTTTGCTACGTTTACTGAGCGAGAGGCATCTTGGAGATGGAGGCAGGGCAATGTTGACGCAATTGGAATGATCATCTGCGTGGAATTCGGGAAATTTCAGAATTACGAAGTTTCATGATGGCTCATGCGCTGTTGATGAACTTGGTCCTTGGAAATGATCTAGAATGAAATGAGAGAGTTGGATTGGATTGAAAGTCAACGCCTCTGTCAAATGAGAGACACCTGGAGAAGTTATTCGAGGTTGCAAAAGAAAGAAGGGTGTCTGCCTTCCCGCAAAAGCTCTTGACACGATCAGTAGAGATTTAATGCAAGCTGCTTTTAGGGTTGCTGGATGCATTATCTTATTTCTGACAATGTAATGCGTTAATAATGCTTGGCGAAGCACTTTCTTGACAAGTGATTTCTTCTTGCAGTTTCAAACTTTGGATTTAAATTGTTCAGCAAAGATTTTGTTCTCTCCTGTCTACTCTGACTCCAGCTTAGGGCCTTTGTATCCAAAACATAAAGTAGCATTCGTTTGTAGTCTCTGTTCTTGGTTTGGAATAATGATGCTGAACTGCACTTTCCCTTTTCTTCTCAGGGTGAAAGTGATGCACCCTCGGCTTCTGTTGCTGGTTCACTCCAGGTATCTTGGCTCTTTGACCTGAGAATCTCTTCAAGGGGCTAATGCATTTTTATTTTTTTTTCCTTTTTAACGTTAATCTATTCAGATATAAAGAGTGAGTGGTGCTGTCACTATTTATGCTCATCTGATATCACGCAGTAGACACATACAGCTGATGTTGCCGACTTCATCAACAAAAAACTTAGCTCGCCTCCAGTTCTGCTTGGACATTCATTTGGAGGGCTTATTGTCCAATACTACATCGCAAACATAAGAGATGAGCAATATACAGGTTAGCTAGTCTTTGTACATTTTGGATCTGGACATCTCTTTTTGCATATTTGAACACCATAAATTCCCGTGGTCCATATTCAATGAGATGTATATCTCAAATTTTTTAATCTGAGCCACTGACAGAAATCACAATGCATGCACCTCATAAGGCTTGAATCTTTTGAGCTTTCTACTTGTGCTAATGGCTACTTAATGCTAGGATCTCATCCTGATTGCTACTTGGATGTGCTTATTCTTTCAAGGGAATCTCTTGGGTTGATCTGTATTCAATCTTTTACTCATATAATCTTTGCACACTTAATTGGCATGCATCCTCTTATGTGTTTGTTTTTTTTTTAGAGAGAAATGGTTTGTTCCCGAACTTGGCAGGATCTGTGCTTGTTTGCTCTGTACCTCCTTCTGGTAATAGGTGACTTCAGATCCCATAAGAAATATATGCCCTCCATCTACTTTAGTGATTAGTCCAATGGCTCTATTGATATTCCCTTCCTTTTGTTCAGTGGCATAGTGTGGCGATATCTCTTTACCAAACCTATAGCAGCTTTTAAGGTAGTTTCTCATCATTAAGAGAAGCTATCCTCCTTGTTTCAATTCCAGTGTGATGTAATTTGATAATAAAGTGCCTTCAAATTTTAATAGGTCACTCGCAGTTTGGCTGCTAAAGGCTTTCAAACTTCTCTTCCCCTTTGTAAGGAAACATTCTTCTCTGCTGCAATGGAGGATCATCTGGTGCAACAGTAGGTTCCTCTGGTTGTACTTTTGGATGGGAATCTTCTTCAATATTCATTTTGTCATATGTTAAACATTTGTTACAAATTATGTCTGCATAATGAAATCTTTGATAACCTTGATGCATTTCAAGGCAAGAAAGGAAATGGAAATTAATTCAGATGGCTGATGAATGCTTATTGAAGAAAGCAATCCAGATCGCACTTATCAATATAATCATTGATGTGACGTTCTTCATGATTCTTGCTTATTAATTTGTTGCTCTTACCATATTTCTTACCTAACCAGAGTGGTAATAGAGACATTGTCAATCTTGGTGTTGCTTACACCCAAACACTTCAAATGCAAGTGTTCAATTTCCACTCTCTTCAGCATACATTTTATATTTGAAGAAAATTATTTTGTTTGGTGAGAAATTATCTAATTTATTAGAGTATGTATTGTAATCCTCGAAGGTATCTGACAATATGGGGGCCTAAACTTTTTCCTTTCCTTTAGTTATCAGGAACTTATGAAGAATAGTTCGCAGATGCCATTGTTTGATCTAAGGCAGCTGAATGCTTCTCTTCCAGTTCCTCTGTGCCCAAATCTTCCATTCAACTTCTTGTGGTGGGTGCAAATGATGATTTCATAGTGGTAAATTACTAAATTCTGGAGCTTTTGTTACTTTCATCATCTGCGCCGGTCATTCTATTCCATAGACGCTGTTGCAACATAACCCGAGGGTAGCCTAGAAATGAGCACGTATCTTTCAATCCTTCTCATAGATAAGTATGTGGAATGGTACACTCTGCTCGGAGCTATTGAAGGCCTATGTCTGCATGGACCATATCCTTTTACTGTATACGATCAATGGCATTGCATTAGCTGTTTCTATGTTCTGGACTCCTCCTTACATTTCTCCTCTGTTTTATAATTAGGATGCTCAAGGGATACGAGAAACAGGCGAATACTATGATGTGCCACCGATTTTTGTTGAAGGGGTGGCTCATGACATGATGCTAGATTGCTCGTGGGAGAAAGGTGCTGGCGTTATCTTGTCATGGCTGAAGGGTTTAAGAAGGGACCAGAGATGAATGGTGTTTCTTTTCGCTCTGGTCTCCATTTGATCTAGAATGCAGACTGCGTCTGAGCTCACTTCCTCAAAACAGATGATCCAACTCAAATGTAGTTTCAAGAAAAGGGCCGTGCAACATGTTTGCTGGTCCATTGTTAGGTTGGGTTTCTGCTATGCGTTGCAACAGCGACTTGTAATTTAGCAGACTCGGCTGTGTATGAATTTGAGAGATTTTATGATTGCATTATTCATTCGTGAGTTTCGCTTTTGAGGATGTAGAAGGAGTTCTCTCCATCCACTTAAATGAGTATTATCGTGCACAAATACCACCGGCAATCCAGCAACCGATGCCACAACCATCCAAAGAGGATTTTGGTTCTTTGTATGGTTCCCAAAAATGCACTGACGTTTACTTGAAAGCTGGCCGAACGCTGACGACCCGTTCAAGTCGAGGGAATTCGCACTAATGTACTTGACGCATGCCGGTGTCCGTTGTCATGAATCTGGAAGCATATCAACAAAGTTTGACTCGGCCTTGCTCTTGTGAAAATGATGTAAAACCCTAGCTGCCAAAGAAGACCAACTAGTTCTCGATCAGGGTCAACGGAAAGCAAGGCAACGAATGAGGAGGACGAGGAGGGTGCTTTTCCATTCCACAGAATAATTTCTTTTTAGTCCCTGAAATAATTTTTGAGTAAAAAAATGTGTTTAGTAATTACATAAAATTTCTATTCTCATAATAGAAAAAAATAGAAATTTGTTTGGTATGACCATAAATTTTTATGTAACATAAAATTTATTTTAATTTTTTAAATTATTTTTTAAGATTTTTTTTCTGTCTCTTCTATTAGCTATAGCCTTAAAGCAACCATATAATAGTTACATGTTATGAATTATTTAATGGCAAATAAATATTCACTCATTATCTTATTTATATAAATGAGTCCATAAGATTAGTTACAACTAAACCTATTCTTAGAATATGTGTGATGGGTTTAAAATTATGTTGAATTTTCAAACAGTTCCCGATCGATGTATCATTAAGATGATATTGATAATCCTGTTGAGATCAATGTATTTTCAAGTTTCACCATTTAGTATTGGATACCTAAGGGGTGATGGGTCATAAATTATTAGGTATTGTGATATCCAAGTTAGAATACAGGTGCTTGTCTTAGACAAGTTTACTGAATGCGACAATCATATAACAATTGGCTACATGAAAGCTTTTAGTGGGGTTAATGTATGGATTGTTCATGCTTTGGTCTGGTGTAAAATCCTTGAACTTGAGGCACAATGCTAACTTTTATGTTAGATGATTATGGCTCACAAGCGCACATATTGACACTTTGTCAAACCGTCTCTATACTTGATGGTCATAATTTGTTTACATACGAAGGCACATGCGTGCGCAATATGGAATGTGTTTTCTTGTTGTATATAAATATACAAGATTGATGTCCTGTGCGATTTAATCATGACATTTTATTGAAATCCTTGATCGGGATTATAATTAAAATTGAATGATTCATGTCTTGCAGAGTATATGTCAATTAGATTTGGGTATATGATTGAATTGGTGACTTGACCAATAATTCCATGGCCTTTGTTCGATTGGGACGTGGTAAGACAGAACGATCGAATTACATGGTTGCTAAAACCGACAGGTTCATTATGTTCTTGAAACATTTTGGCCATGATATATTGCCAGATGTTACTCATAGTTTATAGGAACATGAGATTGATTTGGACAATCAATTTTCTTGATTATGCTAACGCATTAGTATAGGTCCTACTGCAGCTCAGTGATTAACCTAGGAATGTCACACATTATAACTAATTAAAATGATGTTTGAAAGAGAGATGATCTTATAAATGCATCTGTAGTTCAGTCAATTAGATTGAGTTAGACAAAAGATACTATATCTGATGAAGTGGGTTTTAGGCTTTATGGCCAAATCAAAGAACCGAAGTGCGTTCAAATTCAATGACCAAATTAATAATCTAAAGTGAGTTCAGAATCAATGGCGTGATTAATAAACTAAAGTAAGTTCATAATCAATAACCAAATTAATGATCTAAAACGATTTTAGACTTAACTAAATTAAAGATTGTGTTTCAAATTTAACGATCACATTAATGTTCTGAAATGGTTTGAGATTAAATAGCCACATCAATGATCTGAAACGATTTCAAATTTAACGATCACATTAACAATCTAAAATAGTTTCAGAATCAATGGACAATTTAATGATCTGGAAGAGAAAGAAGTGAGGAATCCTCGTTTCGACTCTGAGTCTCCCACTCCAATTGTTGCTTTTCTTTCCGTTACTTCGAAAGTAGCTACTTCAGCTTCAGCCACTTGAATTTTCGATATTCCATTTTATTTCTCATCAAACGAATGGCATCTTCTTCTGAAAATCCTAGCTATTCTTAGCATGATATTGGGGAATCTCATTGCTATTACTCAAATAGAAACAATTTGAGATTAAATAGCCACATTAATGATCTGAAACGATTTTAGATTTAATGGTCACATTAATAATCTAAAATGGTTTCAGAATCAATGGACAGTTTAATGATCTAGAACGGTTTCAGAATCAATGGACAGTGTAATGATCTAGAACAGTTTCAGATTCAAATGACCAATTCGTTTTGAAGCAGTTTTAGATGTAACGGTCAAATTAAATATTTGTAACGGATACAAAGTTAATGCCCACAATGAAGATTTGTAACGATTTCAAATTAATGCATGAAATAATGCTTTGTAATAGTTACACAGTTAATACCTGAATTAGTATCTAAAATGGTATCAAAACTCATGTCCATCAAACTTTACGAATTAATTCTCTCAAATGGTTTTAGAGTTAATGAACTAATTTAAATGTGATTTGGGACGAATTATAAAAGGCGGTTGAGAAAAAAAATGACAGGGTGATTGATGATCGACAATCAACAGTTGAGAGTGTTGATAGTGATCAATTAAGTCATTCACAGACGAGAGCAATTGCTAGCATAATTGTAATTGTGAGATCTCTCAATTTGTCATTTCTTTTCAATGTGAGATTGGCGATGTATTTAAACTAGAGGCTTGATACTTTTGGAGCTGGATCTGAAATACGTTAGAACCTAAGTTACGAAGAGATAAGATGTTTTGGATATGAAGAACGTTAGAATCGATATTATCAGAAGACATCAGATGTTCGTGATCAAAATTCTAAGAACGTCAAAATTGATGTTACTAGAAGATCAAATGTTCATAATCAAAATTCTAAGAACGTCAAAACTAATGCTATGAAGACATTAGACATTCGTGGTTAGAATCCAAAAATCGTCAAAACTAAAATCTTTTAGCAAGGACCAAGGGTAATGTGATTAATCTACTTCTCATTTCTATATGCTTTTATTAAAATGCACGAATAATGCTTAAGAAATATGTGTATAAATGTTTTTACTTCCACTGTAATCAGACTTTGATCTTGATTTACCAATGCACGTATTCTTGTTTATTGAAACAATTACAAACATCTTCTTTTTGCTGCTCCTCTAGTCGGCGATGGCAGGCTGCAGTAGACGGCAGGGGTTGCGGCAGCGAGGAAGAAGAAGAAAAGAAAGTAGAAAAAGAAAATAACTCGTTTCTAAAAATTATTTCTAGGAACAAGAAACTACTTTTTTACTTCTTGTTTTTATTTCAAATTTATTCTCCGACTACTTTTTTATTCTGAAGAATAGAAAAATTAATTAACATTACCAAATAGTTTTTTTTTTTTGTTCTAATGAACAAAAGAATAGTGAAATTGGCAAATTACCTTGCGCACCCCGATCCTCCCTGAATCGTTCTTCCCAGGGTGCTCATCGCTCATGGAGAGTCGTGGTCAAACTATGTAGAAAGTACCACGGAATTCACGAGCCCGGTGCTTTTGTTTTTCTTCCTTGGTTGGTAGCAAGTGGACTTTCTACAGGTCCGGATGGTGAAAGATTCTCGCGCTTCAATATAAAATAGTGGGGAATTTATAAATCGATTATTAGTCGATTCAATGACTGTATAATCCAACAGAAAAATAAAAATTAAATTAAAAGCTAGAGCCGTCCTAGATAAACATAATATCTTTGTATCCGTCAATTCGATCATTCAACATTACTATAATAGCAGCGTGTCTACGTGCATTATTTCTAAAATATTTCTTGTTAATCAAGCAACATGTAACATGCTCGATGAACTTATCTCAATATTGTAAGAATTACAACTAGGAGAAGTAATTTCCATGGTTAATCGACTCGTGAGCATTTTTCATCATCAATCACCATCAAACCCCTTCCTTGTAACTCCATTATTGAGGACAATTTTATCTTTTCGATAAAAATTGGGTCGATTTTTTTATGATAAGTAAAGGGACATAAGTTGAGAATTATATTATTGCTTTCCTATTTAAACAAGATCCAATTTTATCCCCTAACAATAAAGAACAGACTATTATTTTTCATTAAAGATTATGACCTAATCATTTCTGATTTATTATTTAGGATTACAAGTAGCATCGCCACGCAGAACGTCACTCCAAATCAAAATCCATACAAATTGAAAACCAGGATCTCCCCGGAAGAGCAATGAAGCGTTCGTCGCTAGCTTCCTGTCTTTCTCTTTCCCGTCTCATCTCAGAACGAGCAGCAAACCACACGCCATGGTGGACGGAGACAGAACACCGAAGATGGCGGTCCAGTACGAACTGAGGCCGGGACAGAGTCGTCTCTTCCACAAGCTCCCCTCCAGTCTGTCCATGGAGGTCATCGCGCAAGAGAGCAATAACAAGAGCCGCGGAGACCTCAACCCACCGCTAGTGTTCATGCACGGGAGCGTCCACGCTGCATGGTGCTGGGCCGAGCACTGATTGCCTCTCTTCTCCAGCCGCTGGTTCGACTGCTACGCTGTCAGCTTGCTCGGTCAGGTAACAAACACACGTGCGGTTTGAAACTTTCGGGTTTAAAATGGTTCAGCAAGGAGTTTTGTTCTTTCATGTCTGGTTTGGCTCCAGCTTGTTTCTCCAAAAACAAAGAGCATTCATTTCTAGTATCTGTTCTTGATTTGGAAAATATGATGTGAACCCCACCTTCCCTTTTCTCGTCAGGGTGAAAGTGATGCACCCTCTGCTCCTGTTGCTGGTTCTTTACAGGTATCCTGGCTCTTTGACCTGAGAATCTCTTCAAAGGGCTAATGCTATTTTTTCTTCTTTTTCCCTTTAGACTATTTAGATATACAGAGCGAGTGGCATTGTCCTTATTTATGCTCATCTCATGTTATGCAATAGGCACATGCAGCCAATATTGCAAACTTCATCGACAAAAAATTTAGCTCGCCTCCGGTTCGGATTGGACATTCATTTGGAGGGCTCTTCGTTCAGCACTACATCGCAAACATGAGAGATAAGCAAAGTACAGGTTAGCTTCTGGCCGGTTTGAGTCTGCATTCTGAGATACCTGCATCGATGTGGCAGTAGCTTTGAGGTTCTTGTGAAACTCTTGCTTCCTAGCAGCAAAGGATTATAAAGCAGACATTCATGTTGAGTGGAAAAATGCTTCCACAATCTTGGTTCCCAATTACATGTTATACATATGCATCAAGCTAGTCTTTGTACGATCTGGATCTGGACATCTCTTTTAGCATAATTGAACGGGACAGTAAAAATTCCGTGGTTCGTATTGAGTGAGATTTGATCTCAAATTTTTTATTTGAGCCTATTAAAAATTTTTGGATGTGTGCGTTGCGAAAGTATGGTTTTGGTATTGATGATAGTTTTTTATTAGTGATGTGTGCAAGTGTATGGTATATTTTGTAGAGGATGGACAAGGGATGAGATAGAATAATTGAAGGACAAAGAACATGAGATATAGTTTATCTAATTGATGAAAATGGATATTACAAGATATTTTGATATAATGGAGGAGTATTTCATGACATAGAAACCACTTAACTCTACTCCTCCACACACGGTGGAGGTCTAAACCTCACACTCTCAAATGAATGAACTACAAGCCTATTTATAGGCATGAGTCACTGCCTTAATACAACATTCTAGATTTCTATAGAATGTTGTCAATGTAGACTTGATCTAGGAAATTCTAGATTGTAGTTCTTCTAGAGATTTCTCTTACATGCTGGACATTTTCCTCTTTCTTCCAGAAACTTCATTTAGGAAATTCTAGAAGTTTAGCAACTTTAGGAAATTCTAGAAAATGGATCACCATTTCCAACAGAGCCATTAGGTAGAAATCACAATGCATGCACCTCGTAAGGCTTGAATCTTTTGAGCTTTGTACTAGATTTAATGTGTACTTAATGCTTGGATCTATTCCTGATTGCTACTTGGATGTGCTTATTCTTTCCTAGGAGTGTCTTGGGTTGACCTGTATTCGACCTTTTACTCATTTGGCGTTCATCCTGTTATGTGTTTTTTCTTTTTATTTAGAGAGGGATGGTTTGCTCCCAGACGTCGAAGGAGCTGTTCTTCTTTGCTCCGTGCCTCCTTCCGGCAATAGGTGATTTCAGATCCCATAAGAAATGCATGCCCTTTACTTTACTGACTAGTAACGTGGCTTTACTAATACTTTCTCTTTTTTGTTCAGTGGTATGGCGTGGCGGTTTCTCTTTACCAAACCTAATGGCAATTTATAAGGTAGTTTCTTATTGTCAAGAGAAACTATTCTCCTTGTCTCAATTCCAGTGCGACGTGATTTGAACTGAAGTGCCTTTGAATTCAATAGGCCATTCGCAGCATGGCTTTCAAAGGTTTTTAAACTTCTCTTCCGCTTTGTAAGGAGACGTTCTTTTCTGCTGCAACGGATGATCATCTGGTGCAACGGTAGGTTCCTATGCTTATGCTTTTGTATGAGAATCTTCTTCAGTATTCACTCTGTCAAAAGTCGAGTTAGACATTTGTTAAAGCTTATGTCTGAGAAGATGGACAGAATAGAAGAAAGATGAAGAACAAACCAGAAGCTTTTGGATTCAATTCTCTCTATCTCTCTGTATATTCAAGGTATGAAGGTATACAATTCAATCGTTATCATAGCTTGCTCTCTGTTCTTCTATTTATACACATGACCTTTTATGAAGAAGAAGAAACAGAACTAACTAACGAAGGGAAAAAACTGAATATTGTTTTTAATCTGTTGAGCAATCTAGAATCGAATAACGGTTTTGTACAACTCAAAGCAACTCGGCAAGGAGACTTTCGTCATGACTGAACACGTGGGCACCACCTTCATTCTTCTTCCTTTGTTGATTGTTGCTGTGTTTTCTCGTGCTCGCTTGCTGTGCTTGCTGTGCTCTGTTCTTAATATCCCCCGCAAATTGGGAAGGGGTAGAAAACCCAGACCCAATTTGGTTCTAAGATTACAATGAGAGAACCGTGATAGTGATTTGGTAAAAATGTCGAGCAAGTTTGAAGATGACTAGGAACATATTGAACCCTTAATGAGCGTGAAGAGACTTTTCACGAACAAAATGAAAGTCAACTTCGATATGTTTAGTACGAGCATGTAGAATCGGATTAGTGTTAAAGCAATGGCAGACTTATTGTCACGGAACAACGAGTTGGTGATGGAAGCGATATACCGATGTCGCGTAGGACAAAGCTAATCCGGGTAAGATCGGCAGTAGTCGAAGCAAGGGCTCTATATTCAGCTTCGTTGAGGAGCGAGAGACGATGAGAGGTTGTTTCTTAGCTGACCAAGAAAGAAGATTAGAGCCAAGATAGGTGCAAAACCAGTAGTAGAACGTCCGGTAGTCGCACAGCCAGCCCAATCAGCATCGAGAATCCATATAAAGCCATTGAACTATTAGAGTGAATAAACATCCCAAGATGAGTTGTGCCTTTAACATATCGAAGAACTCTTTTTAATTGATGAAGATCTCCAACCGTTGGCTTTCGCATTTTCGACATAGAACATTCGTTGCATAAGCAAGATCGGGCGGGTGATTGTTAGATATTGAAGACCACCCACTAGACTTCGATATTCAAGGGGATTGACAAGCGAGAACATCATCACTTGTCATGACAAGCGATCGAAGTTGTAGAGGAGTTGAGACAGGTTTACATTCTGTCATGTGGGCTCTAGCAAGTAGATCAATAGCATACTTGGTTTGACAGAGAAATAGATCTTTAGAAGTTCGTTTGGCTTCAATTCCTAAGAAGTAGTGTAGATAGCCAAGGTCTTTCATGTGAAAGTGGAGACTCGTAGATTAATCGGTTTTGCTAGAAGTTGATCCGAGCTGCCGTTATCACTATGTCATCCACATAGAGCGCGAAAGACTATATTCGACCCGGTGTGAAGTACAAAGAGAGGGATCGGTTATGCTGGGGAAGAAGCCATTTTCAAGAAGAAAATTACTGAACTTATCAAACCAAGCACGTGGTGCTTGACGAAGACCATATAGAGACTTCTTGAGTAGACATACACTTTGAGGGTGTTGAGGATGTATAAAACCAGGTGGCTGCTCCATGTATACTGTCTCATGTAATGTTCCATGTAGAAAAGCGTTTTTAACATCAAGTTGATGTATTTTCCAATTCTTCATCATTGCCACAGAAAGTATTATGCGAATGGTGGCATGTTTAATAACAGGACTAAAGGTTTCTGTAAAATCAACCCCCTCTTCTTGATGAAACCCCTTAGCAACTAACCGAGCCTTGAGTCTATCAAGACTTCCATCAGATGCTAGTTTGGTTTTAAAAACCCATTTACAGCCTATGACATTCATCTGACTAGTTCTAGGAACTAGTATCCATGTTTTATTTTCATACAGAGCATCCATTTCATCCTGCATGGCTTTGTACCATCCTGCATCAGCTAAAGCTGATTTAACCGATCGTGGTTCCATAGGCACTTTGTATTCAGCCAAACATGCATACTTAGGATTTGGCTTTAGGATACCTGATTTCAGTCGAGTTTGCATAGAATGGACAGAAGAAATACCTTGAGAATGAGGTAAAGAAGTTTGTTGTGCTTGAACAGGTGATGACTTCATCTGCTGTTGTAGAAGGAAGAAATGTTTGGTCTTGAGAGTTAGATAACAAATTTTGTTGTTCTTGAACAAGGATGACTTTATCTGCAGTTGTAGAAGGAAGAGATGTTTGATCTGCAGCAAATAGATCAGTCTGTAGCTGTGTTGACATCTGTATGGGGGAGTTTTGTGGCACAATGACATGAGAGGAGACAGTATTATGATCATCTTCCAAGATATGATGATGCTGAAAGTTTGCTGTGTTTCCATTAGAAGAACTCTCCACAGATGATGCACTTGCAGGATCTAAAAAATGGACTTCTTCTATCCATTGTTTATACAGTAATGAAAGATATACGACTATATTACGTTGTCGGTTTCTTTGTGAAGGGAAAGGAACTTTCATCAAATTGCACATGTCGGCCGATATATATGCGACCATTAGTAGGCACCAGACAGCGATAGCCTTTATAGCGTTCACTATATCCCAAAACACACGGGTAAGAGATCTAGGATCAAATTTATGTTGTGCATAGGGTCTAAGACAGGGGTAACATGCACATCCAAAGACTCTTAGATGTTCATAGCTTGGTTCTCTGCTGATGAATTTTGTTGTAAGGAGTGTCCATATGTAACTTTGGTGTAGGAAGAGTATTAACAATGTAGTTAGCTGTCATGAAGGCATCGACCCAAAATTTTAAAGGAACTCTAGAGTGATATAGCATAGCTAAGCCTAGTTCAACTATATGTCGATGTTTCCTTTCGAAATACCATTCATTCTGGGTGTATGTGGACAAGAAGTATACTGTCTTATGCCACATTGCTGTAAATGATTCTGAAATCTGTTGCTCATGAACTCCCCTCCACCATCACACTGAAAAATTTTAATTTCATGATTGAATTGCTTCTCAACTTTCTTCTGAAATATGACAAAGATATCATGAAATTCTGACTTCTTCTTCATTGGATAGATCCAACTATAGCGAGAGAAATTGTCGACAAAGATGACATAGTACTTAAAGTTCTGAAAAGAATTAATTGGTGAGGGGCCCCAAATATCACAATGTATCTTTTCTAGAGAAACAGTAGATGTGGAAACTGATAAAGGAAAAGGTAATGCAGTACTTTTTGCTATTTGACAGCTGCTACATATAGTCTGAGTGTTTGCATTACAATGAATCAATTTCTCGATCTTGTAGATGCTTTATTATTCGTGAGTTGGTGTGAGCTAATCTCGGTGCCACACATCTTCGTTACAGCTTTGTGTCTTTGAGTGAAAAATGCCTTTGTAGCTTGTGAGTCCACTCGGTAGAGTCCTCTAACCTTCCTTCCGAGTCTCACCGTTGTATTGGTGTGATGATCCTTTATATAAACCCCGTTTTATCAAAAACAAATGAACAAGGATAGTCATCGGTTAGTTTTGAAATTGAGAGAAGATTTTTGGTGATTTGAGGAACAATCGGACATCATTTAATGGTAATGAGTTGGTTTCAAGTATGTAGCATAGTATTACCAACATAAGCTATAGGTAGACAAGTACCATTTCCTATCATGACTCGTATCGTTCCTCTATATTTAGAAAAGTTATGAAGAATACCCGAATGCACCGATGTGAGTGTTGCACCAGTGTCGGATACCATTCATTTCCTCTTGGGTCCTCAAGATGCATTGCAGCCAATGCTGTTGGAATTTCTTCAGCCTGATATGAATTATCAAATCGATACCAGCAACGAAGTGCATCATGTCCTGGACGTTTACAAATCTGACACTCCAACCGAGCAGGTTCTGTTGTTTTCTCTTCCTGCATACGTTTATTAGACATTAGAGTTGAAGATGGATAGGATTTGGTGTCTTGATACCTTTGTGAGTAACTTGCATATGGTCGAAACCCCTGTCCAAGACCAGGAAAGTCATTTTCTGTCTCGAATTGCTGATCTACTTGATCCCGTCTCGTAGTTCCGATTTCTTCCTGAATAGCCATAACTGCGACCCCTGTTGTTGATCGCACGTCCTTGACCATAGTAACGTCCTCCTCCGTTCTTTTGCCTCTTTGACCTCCAAAACCAGAATTTCGAGAACTATAATCTCTTTCAGAGATCCCTTTTCGCCTTGTTTCAGAATTTCTTTGTCCAAAATAGGCAAGATTAGGATTGTATTGGTTCATTGAATAGGTCTTTAACCTTGTTTCAAATCTTTCTAGCTGTGCTATCATTTCATCATATTCGGTTGAGGTTTCAAGCAAAGTACATAGTTGTTCGAAAGTTCTCATATTCAGATCCTAATCCTTCAAGGACACCAAACATTTTTGTTATCTCATCTACAGGCTTTCCGATTGCATTTAGCTGATCACAGATGGATTTATATTCTCTAAGATAAACAGAAAGACTTCTATCTCGTTTCTGACAAACTTGTAATTTTCCTCTCAGTTCAAATTCTCTAGCAACTGATTTCTGTGTAAAACGATTGAGGAGTGTTTGCCATACCTCATAGGAAGTCTCTAATCCAATGATCAAGCTCAAAATATTTTCAGATACAGCTCCACTAATCCATGATGACACAAGTTGATCAGTTTTTGTCCAATCTATGTAATCTTGATTAACAACTTCGTTTCACACCCATCGTTTCAACTTTGTAATGTTCGAGAAGGTGATGGAATATCACCACTAATGAAGCCAAAAAGTTCTTGACTTCGAAGAAATCTCGTGAAACCGTGCTTGCCATAACAGAAAATTGTCTTCAGCAAGCTTGATTGTAACAAAATTAGAGATGTTAACATGTATTGGAAATGGATACTTGTGTTCTTGTTGCCATTTCGGTGTTCTCAAGACTTGATACCGATGATAATGGTGTTCGTGATACCGTTGAACTTACGGGATGAAGTTCTGTACAAGTCACCAATGATGATCAGATCTTTAACAGAGAAGAGCTGGCTGAATGTAAAGCACTTTGAGATCTTCGAATCAACAAACAATGATGATTAACAGCTACTCGGGTCCGCCGTGATCCGCAAACTCCAGAATCTACTTCGATCTTTTTGCTATAGTATCTTCGAACTGCTCAACTAGATTATCCAAAAGAAAAGGATGATCGATCGCTTTTCAATCTTCTGCAGCTATGACAGATCTTCAATAGCTACAATACCTTCGAATAGCTCAATCGACTATCCAATAAGGATGATCGACAGCTCTGATACCATGAGAAGATGGACAGAATAGAAGAAAGATGAAGAACAAACCAGAAGCTTTTGGATTCAATTCTCTCTATCTCTCTGTATATTCAAGGTATGAAGGTATACAATTCAATCAGTTATCATAGCTTGCTCTGTTCTTCTATTTATACACATGACCTTTTATGAAGAAGAAGAAACAGAACTAACTAACGAAGGGAAAAAACTGAATATTGTTTTTAATCTGTTGAGCAATCTAGAACTGAATAACAGTTTTTGTACAACTCAGCAACTCAGCAAGGAGACTTCTCGTCATGACTGAACACGTGGGCACCACCTTCATTCTTCTTCCTTTGTTGATTGTTGCTGTGTTTTCTGTGCTCTGCTTGCTGTGCTTGCTGTGCTCTGTTCTTAATAATGTCTGCATAAAGAAATTTTTAATCACCTCAATGCATTTCGAGACAAGAAAGGAAATCCGGATGGCTGCTGAATGCTTATTCAAGAAAGCATTCTGGATTGCACAAACCTAAATAATCTTGAATGTCAATTTTCTTGCTCGTTCTTGCTTATTAACTTGTTGCTCTTGCCATATATATATTTGTTACCTAAAGACGTTGACAACTTGAGATTGCTTCCACCCAATTTTTTTAAAATGCCTGTGTTGAATTTCCACTTTCTTGAGAATACTTTTTTTCTTTTTTATATTTGCAGACAATCTAAGGGGCCCTAAAACATTCCCTCTTTCCTGTAGTTACCAGGAACTACTGAAGGGTTGTTCAAGGATGCCTGTAATCGATGTACGGCGGATGATGATTTCTCGTAGTGGGCGCAAATGATGATTTCTTACTGGTAAATTACTAAATTCTAAAGCTTCTGCTGCTTTCATCATCTACACGGGTAAATCCTTCACAAGGATCAGTATGTGAAATGGTGCACACTGCTCGGAGCCGTTGAAGGCCTATGTCTGCATAGATCATATGTTCATTTTCTATGAACCATCAATGTCATTGCAATAGCTGTTTTTCTATGGTCGGGACTCCCGCTCACGTTTCTCCTCCCGTTCGTACTTAGGATGCTCAAGCCATACGAGAAACGGCCGAATACTATGGTGTGCTGCGGATTTGCGTCGAAGGGGTGGCTCATGACATGATGCTAGATTGCTCGTGGGAGAAAGGCGCAGACGTTATCTTGTCGTGGCTGAAGGGTTTGGGAAAGGACCAGAGATGAGTCGGGCAGATCAGATCCCACAGCCGGGAATTAATCGCTGCGAGATCATGCCACAATGAAGCTCGCCAGAACCCTCAGTGCAGAGAGAGAGAGAGAGAGCAATTTTATCGTGGATTCTTTTAAATAAAAACAACAATGAAATGAAAAAAGATGGTCCGTGAACTTTGGTCCAATGTGTTATGTGATCCTCGAACTTTTAATTTATTCAATATAATCTCTAAATTTTAGCTCAATATGCATTGTGGTCCCTAAATTTTTAATCTATTCAAAATATTTAATTTAGTCCTAGATTACATGAAAATGTTTAATAATGGCTCTGATTGTGGATTAATGGAAGTCCTACATTAAACATATTTACATGGTTCAAGGACTATATAAAATATATCAAAAGTTTTATGGACCACACTGCACATTAAATCAAAATTTAAGAACTAGTTGTGCCATTATCTCAAAACAAAATGATGGAGCTCCGAAGGAGACTGGACATAAGTGGAGGTCTGGTCTAGCACGACATGGAAAAGTAAGAAAATTCAATAATACCTTAAACCTTCTTTATTGCTATTTATTTCTTTTTCTTTTGACGAGGAACTCTTTCCATATTTTATTTAATTTTCACAATCTTTTTAAAACATTAATGGAGTATCGAATAATTGAATTAATTTATCTAAGTGTGGCTCGTTATCCTGCTGATGTTGCATGTAAACAAGATAAATTAATTACCTATGAACACTAAAATGAGATGATCTCCAATTATTGAGTAAGATATAGTGCTAATGTGATAGTAAATGGTTATTAGATTGCTTGACGCGTAGTTTTGAATGGTAGATCTAAGTCCTTTTTCCGATCAATACACTTAATCATTTTAATGTGATTGTTTGATATGCCTATTTTTTTTCTTCATCATCCTAAATTTCAAAATTTTGAAAGTCATTTTCTCCCTTTTTTAATAATATTAAAAGAAGGGTACATCAAACAACTCGTCAGAGGATTTAATTTGCACCTAGAGAAGTTAAGGACTCGATTGAAAAATTGCATGAGTCTAGTCGGCTGGTCAAATATTTTGGCCGATTAAGGATATTTTTGTCTGAACATAAGTTAAATTTAAATTAAATTAGATTAAACAATTTTTTTTAAAAGAAAAAAGAAAAACACAAGCGCCTCTCACCCGTGGCCGTCACCCCATTACTAGTGGGGCAGCCGTGAAAGCCGGTGGGGTCATTGATGCTTAGGCGAGGGCTGATGACCTTTGCCGACTAGAGGTGAGGGCCTATTGGGAGAGAGCGACGACCCTCTCCTAGATCTAGGTAAGGGTTACCTACCCTCACCTTGACCTAGGCGAGGGTTGAGGTCCAAAGGCATTGGGTGAGGGTCGCACGCTTGCTCGAGGGTGGACGACCCTGGCCCTAATTTGGGAAAGGGTCATCGTCCTCTCTCTCACTTCGACAAGGGCCCGTTGGCCCTTGCTTAGGCACCGGTGACCATGCCAACCTCCGTTGCTGCTCCACCGGTGATGGGGCGCTGGTGGGGCAGTGGCCACCCTCTTGCTCTTTTTCTTTGAAGTTTTTTTCGTTTTTATTAAAAAAAAATAGAAAAAGGGAAAAATTAAAAATTTTGAAAAAAGAAATTGTCTTTCACAGTTAACGAGTTCAAGCCATTCTTGGAGATTGATAGAGGCTAGATCATATCTTGATTTGAAATTTTCCTGTTTCATCTATCGAAATCCGTACGAATTGAAGACAAGGACCTCCCGGGAAGAGGAATGAAGTAGCAAGCTGAGCGCCGCAGCCCATAGAGCCGGAGCGCCGAAAATGGCGGTCCAGTACGAGCTGCGGCTGGGGCAGAACTGCCTCCGCCACGAGCTCCCCGCCTCCATCACAAGCTCCCCTCTGGCCTGTCCATGGAGGTCATCGGGCAAGGAATCGCTGGCGACAGCGGCGGAGACCTCAATCCGCATTATTCGTTCATGAGTTTTGCTTTCGCGCAAAACCACTGTGGGCAATCCGGCAACTGACGCCAGCAACCATCCAAAGAGAAATTTGGTTCTTTGTATGGTTCCCACAAGTACCGGACGCCTGCCGTTTGTCTCTTTCATTGGTGATTTGTCAACAAAGTTTGACTCGGCCTTTGCTCTTGTGAAAATGATGTAAAACCCTAGCTGCCAAAGAAGACCAACTAGAACCAAGTAAAAAGCACGTGAATATCTGTATTGGGCGACCTTATGATTAGCGGATAAAAAGGTTTGTCGATTGGGGTCAACGGAGAGCCAGGCAACAAACGAGGGCCACCAATCCTACTTGAATCGTTCTTCCCAGTGCACTCATCGCTCATGGCCAGTCCCGGTCAAACTATGCAGAATGCACCACGGAATTCACGAGCTCAGTGCTTTTGTTTTTGCTTCCTTGGTTCGAAGCAAAATCGATATTCTACAGGTCCGGATGGTGAGAGATTCTCGCGCTCCGATATAAAATAGTGGGGAATTTATAAATCGATTATTGGTCGGTTCAATGACTGTATAATCCTACAGGAAAAAAAAGAAGCTCAGAGCCGCCCTAGATAAACATAATACTTTGCGTCCGTCAATCCGATCATTCAACATTACTATAATGGCAGTGTGTTTAGTGTGTCTAGTGTCAAAATGCGTTGTCCACCTTGCCGGTCGCCCTCAGCTGTGTTTCAAGAATATTTCTTATTATTCAAGCAACATGTAACATGCTCGATGAATTTTTGAGATTCATTATCAACAACATCCTGTGTCTGAGTCTTGTAATAGTTGCAACCAGGAGAAGTAACTTCCATGGTTAATCGACTTGCGAGCATTTCTCGTCATCAGTCATCATCAAAGCCCCTTCACTGTAATGCCACAGAAGTTCTTAACCTTAAAACAATGTTCTCGTTCTTTTCACATACGATTGATGCCGTCGCTTACTGTTCAGAATAAAGAGAATGCTTGTTAGCTCTGAAGGTTTTCCCTGAACCGAGGCAGATCAGCGGTGAGTCCAATGGGGACGTGTGAATCCAAAGTATGAGAATTCATAGCAGGGGGAAGGTTACAATTTACAATTACAGTCAAGAGATTGACTAATCATCTGGGATGGGAATCAGCTAGTTCCAACATCATCAGTAACACTTGCATAGCAGTTGAACAGACTCCGAACTATTCTATTTCTCTGGTTCTATCTGATTGTCAGATCCATTTACATAATAAGAGATGGCTAGAATGAGTAAGTAGCCGAGAGCTTGGTTTCGATGGTGGATGTCCCCAGAGGTATAGCGGTCTAACTTCGCGCCGGAGGGTCTTCTTTCCCTGGGTGCATTCTCTACAGGCTACAGCTCACGAGATAAAACGGCGCAGATCAATTACTAGGACAGTTATATCATCGGTGGATCCTCTCCTCATCGACAACTCGGCGAGCTTTTTACAGGCCGAGGAGGGATCGTGCAAATTGGCATCGACGTTCGTAGCGCGAACTAAATTGACAGCCTCCTGATTCGTGACCTGGTCAGGAAACAAAGGAGAAACCAATATTGGTATCGGAATACACGAAACTGCATAAACGATTATTTTTACTCAGGTTAGAAAGACATTTACCTTGTCCCAAAGGCCATCAGAAGCTAGGACTATAAATTCACAATCTGGCGTAATTTGTAGCGTTTTCGTTTCTGGGTCTGCTATTACCCAACGTTTAAGATGCTGATCTCCGATGCTTCTCGATACGGCAAGTGAACCTTGTATTCTCCAGACGCCGCGACAGCGATCTACATAGGCACCCTGCAAGAGATTTCCATCGCCATAAGCTTACTGAAGAGTTCTAGCAATACAAATCAGTGATCGTTCTTGCTTAACTTAAACTTCTCCCCTTGCTTACCAGGGCCTCAATTCTCTCCCTTTCGCTTTCCAGAGAAGGACGGTGATCGGTAGTAAGGGCCTCTGCAGTTCCTCCTCTGCTCATAACAGCACGACAGTCGCCAGCATTCGACACGACGAGTTGACCTTTCCGGATCCATGCAGAGACACAGCAGGTGCCGCCGCTAGCATTTTCGAACATGAAATCCGCATCCGTTTTGAGGTAAGCTGCTCTCACAGCCTCCTCGACACTCGAATTGCCTTTTCCAGCCATATGTTGCAGGATGTTCTTGTCCATGTTTTTCGCTGTGAATTCAGCGGCGTTCGCTCCTCCATGACCATCAAATACCCCGAAGAAGGCCTGCAATAGCATCGTTCCAATCAACCCAGGAAGGAACATCTTTAATGGGATATATTTTTAACAATTACGCAACTATTTATTCAGAAATGAAAATCGTATCTGCGAAAATTTCTTCACAATTCCCATAATGAAGCACTACCTGCTTGGAATCGCCTTGAATTCCAGCAACGGCCGAGAACCGATCCTGCAGGCAGCCCCTTCTCCCTCTCTTGGAATACACCCCATACGTATCTTCCCGCACCTCCACCTCCTCCACCCCGACCTCACATGCCCCGACCTTGCCGAGGCCCGCCAATCCTACCGTTGGAATCGAGAGCCTCGCGGGCCTCTTCCTGCTCAGCGCCGAGCTCTCTTTCTCCTCGGCCGCCGGTTCTACATGCGACGGCACGGGCAATGGTGGAGACAAGGGAGGAGGCGTGATGCTCAGAGGAGAGCAGAAGGAGGGTGCCTTGGAGAACGTGGACGGCGAGAACGCCGGGGATTTGATTCCGATCGCCACGATAGCCATTGAAGATCCTCTTGACAGAGGGAGAGAGAGAGGAGACGATGACGATGACGATGATGATGATTCTCTGTCTGTTTGGAAGGCCTGGATGGAGACATGGGTTGGTATATAAAGGGCGCTTTCAGCGCCCGAGGGAAACGGCAGTTGTTTTGGGCGCCCGACGACCTCTTCCAACGATGCCTTGCCATTCAGTTTTGACTCGGGGAGAGTTGACCCGCACCCTGTTTCCATGCATGGCCATGCATTGTCGTTTCCTCGTGGGTACAACGAATGAAAAATCTCCGCATGCATGCACCGGAATGTAAGAGAGAGAGAGAGAGAAAAAAAAAGAAAACAAGGAAATTATTTGGCTCGCACGGCAGCAGCCGACATCATGAAATTACAAAAAAATAAAAAAAAAAAAGAAGAAAAGAAAACCATACACCAAAAAATCATGAATTAAAACTATGCATTGGTCGGACTTATTCAAAATTAACCCGTAACAATCGTGTTACTTTTGTAATTTCTGGGTCGAGTTACATGTTGGGTTGATGAATGGGGGAAAATATCGTTTTAAATGTTTTAAATGTGCGGGGCTTTCTTTATCTTGAATGATTAGAAAATAATAATAATAAAATATCCATGTGGGAGATACTGTGGAGAGATGATGACCGTCGGGCGATTGATAAACGTGGTGATTGAGAAAGAGGATTATGGAAGTTTCTGGAACCGAGTCAAAAAGAGAACACGGTCAACGGTCAAGCGGGTGGATTAAGGCGAGACTCGTTCTTTTCTTTTATCTCCCCCCCAGTCTCTTCCGGTGGTTTTTCTGTTTGTCGCGATTCTCACGATTCCACCGGTGATTCGGGAGACACCCTGGCCTTTGCCACGTGTCGCGCGGACGACGAGAGTGCTGGGCTTCTGGTAGCCTTTCCCTCCTCTAGAAAATACGACGCGATAGATTATTATAATTAGTCCGTAGCCCATATTAGACCTGATCATGCACTGATCAAGGGATTGTCCGGGCTCGCCCGAGCTCGAATAATGACATTTAATAAGAAAGCCGAGCCATCTAGTGGGGTTTGAGCCGAGCCGTTACAGCATAAAGGTTTTTGGGCAGGCGTGGAAGATGATATTTAGTAAGAAAACCTTACTAGCCAGTGGAGTTTGAGCCGAGCCAAGCTCGGCTGGACCTCGAAATTTATGTACCAAAATTTCATGAAAGATGGGCTTGGATAGATATTTAAGCCTGACATCAAGACCCCGATGCATTCAGTGATTAACTCTAATCCAAATTTATTTGATGTACAGATTATAAAATATATTTTTTTTTCGATGTGGCGAATAGAATAAATAATTGTGAAGAAATTGCACGAGAACGTGCGTTTTGAGATATAGTATTGGGTCCTATGTATTTTTAAATTGTGACTTAGTTGATATATTAATAGATTTAGATTACACAATATCTGCTCCTTTCTCAACTATTGGAATTATAATAGTCATAAATATCAATGGTGTGCATGATAAAATTTCTAGAACATAAATAAATTTTCGGCTAGAAATTGATTTCTCAATTTCTATTCCCTAAACGAATTTCTAAGCAAAGAAACACGTTTAATAATAACTCAAATTTTCTGTTTTGGAATGAAAATTTATTTGATAATAGAATAAAATTTCTATTCCTAGGTGTGGCGGCAGTTGGCATCCGTTAGTGAGCAACCATTGTCCGACGGCAAGCATCCGGTGACCAACGAGCAGTGAATGGGTAATAATGAGAAGAGTTTTCATTTCTCACTTTTGTTCTATAAATATAAAAGTTAAAAAAAAAAAATAGTTTTTGATTTCTACTCTAAATCTATTTGTGAAATATAAAAAAATGAAGTTGTGTTATCAAGCAAATTTCTATTCCAAACTTGTTTAGGGGAATAGAAAAACAAAAGGGGGATAGAAAAACAAAAAAATAAAGAAACATAAATTTTGCTATGCGTGCCCTAAAAGAGTGATGTATGTGCTCATTTGGCCATATCTTCCTCCATTTCTAGTTAGATAAAATTATCCCAAACAGATCTCTAATTACTAATAGCAAAGATGGATATTCACTTAATTTTTTTAATTGAAATCAAACAAAGAGCACTGACTTTCATTATATTCTTGTCGATTCCAATATGACTTTATGTGGCTTGGAAACCTTCGTGTAAAGCATAATATTATTCGAAACTCGATTTTATGCATCAGTTTTAGTATCCTTACATTGATAAAAATGAATATCCTAAGTAAGCAAAAATTATAAGAGCTAGTGTGGCTTGAATTTCAAGATCCTTAAGAGATTAAGACCCTGTTTGGTAACACTTTAGGATACAACTGATTATGTTCTTTTGTTCCATGTTTTTTCATTCCTTGGAACAACAATAAGAACATAAATTCGTTTGGTAAATATTTTATTCCCAAGAATAAAAATATTTTTTTCTTTTTCTTCTCGAGAATAGATTTAGAAAAAAATCAAAAAGTAGAAAAAAGTTACTTCTCGTTTCCATAAGCAAATCCTAGAATCAAGTCTTTTTTTTTCTTTTCTCTTCTCTTTCTTCTTCTTCTTCTTCTTCTTCTTCTTCTTCCTTTTGGTTGGTCACTAGTCTTGACCATGGTCGATGATTGGCCAGACGAGGGCTAACGACCTTGCCAGAGCGTCGTTGGGGGCCAACAACGTCGAGCCATAGTGAGGCTAGTTGGTTGGGCGAGACTCATTGACCCGAGCCTCGCCCGCCGGTGCGAGGTTGGGCCTCCCCAAGCCGGGCGAGGCCGACTTCACGCCACCTAGGCTAGGTTAAGCCTCACCGGTGGCTAGGCAAGTCTATGGCGAGCTCATTAGACCTCGTCGGCGGCCATCATCATGGCTAACGATTGGCCACGAAGAAGGAGGAAGAAGAAGAGCAAAAAGAAAAAAAAAAAGGAAAAAAATATAGAAGTATTAAAAAATTAAAAGAAACAAAAAAAATTTTAAGAATTTTACCAAACACATTTTTATCCCGAAAATAAAAATTTGAACAATTATTAAGCGCCTTCAAAAACTCAAAAATTGTTCATGGGGACAGAATAAAAAAAATCATTTATGAGCAAAAATTATTCCCAGAAATAGAACAATTACCAAATGCATCTTAAGACTACGAGATAAAGCAAATTATATAGATATTTATTTAGATGAGGATTAAAATTTTGACATGTCATATTTTATTTACATAGCTTGTCCACTTTTATTACTAATCAATTTGTATATCTCCAGATGGTGCTAAAGAGATAAAGATTTTCTCGGTTAAGTGGAATCGACATGGAACTTTTTCATAAATTAAAAAACTATTCTTTTTTTCTAAAATACATTGCCTGCGTTTAAATAATTACTCTGGTCATAAAGAAAGACTTTAAAGAAATTGCTCCACCGGCTGAAGAAGTAGAACGTGTCGAACAACCAGCGACGCCCTCGCCTTCCCGGCGAAGTCACACGACTCGTGTCATTCCCTTCGCACACGACGTTCCTGCGATTCGGAATTGTCACCCGTCCCCCAAAGCCATGCCCGCCGCGTCACCCTCCACGTGTCGGCGCCGCTCCGAGACCACAGCGGCGGTTCGGCGGCGTTCGGTCCGCTCGCCGCTTCGGTTTCTCTATAAAAATCCACCACCACGCCGAGCTGGACGGCCATCGTCAACCGTTTCGATCCGACTTTGCATGTATAGAAGATACGTAACGCCGACCGCGAGAGCTTGCAGAGAGTTCAACAGGAGAGGGATCAGGAAGATGTCGTCCCAGCAGGACAAGCAGGAGCTCGACCGCCGCGCACGGCAGGGGGAGACGGTGGTCCCCGGCGGCACCGGCGGCAAGAGCCTCGAGGCCCAGGAGCACCTCGCCGAGGGTAAAAGCGTTCGACCCGTTGTCACCGCGAATGATCCTTTTATGGAAGATATTTGATTTTCCTTTCTTTTATCTATCTGTCAAACATACCCCAAAAGAGAAGAAAAACTATAGCATTTAAAAAAAAAAATACTCAACCGTACCACGTCTGTTATTTAGTTCTATAGAAATTGAAATCGCGCGTCTTTTAATGGATTTATTTAGGTTTTTTTCCCTCATTTTGCCTTTGTCGACTGGAATGCATATTTGTAGGAAGGCAAAAAGGAGGGGAAACGAGGAAGCAGCAGATAGGGCAGGAAGGGTACCAAGAGATGGGCCGCAAGGGCGGGCTGAGCACCACCGACGAGTCGGGCGGAGAGAGGGCAACTCGCGAGGGCATCCCGATCGACGAGTCCAAGTTCAGAACCAGGAGCTAAGTTAAAATCAAGGGACAAGATAGGGAGATGTCTAGGGTTTGCAACGTGTCTGGGTTTTTTCTTGTCTTTGCCAGTTCAAGAAGCGCAGCGTTTTTGGTTCTTGTGTATTTGTGCTTCTCGATCGCGTAGGGCGACCGCCGTAGGGTACTCGTGTAATTTCCTTTTCCGCCTTGTTTGCTGCAGTGATGTTATGAAGGTTCTTGCCTTCGAACTTGTCCAAGAGTTGTCTCGTTCTTCACCACTCACCCGCTTGCGTTGCCTAATTCGTGCATGCCAACGTAGAAAACGAACGACGGCGGCTAAGCCAGCGGTCCCCAAAAGGGTCCTCGGTCTTTCTACAGATCGCTTTGACCGATTATTTGGAATCGACTATTTCGTTTCGAAAGAAAGATGACGCCCGGTTTAGAACAGTTACGACAGGAATGCCAGAGAGATGAAGGACTCTTGAAAGCGAAAACTTGAAATCGTCGACTGAGGTTCGGGTTAGCTGTCCTTTTCGTTTAATCTCCTTCATCTGACGCGAGGTTTCGTGCGGCCAAATAAAGGAATTGGATAATGTCTTCGTCGATGCGTGTTTGTTTCTTTCTGGTTGTCTTCGAGTCCGCGAGTTGAGCAAATGGGTTCTCTTTATGGTCCCAACTTTATTGCTTCGCAAAATGGGTATGGCCATCTGACCTAAAAAGGGCATAGCCGGGATACGTTTCTACTGATAAAACCCGCATCGTGTTCCCCCTCTTATTTATGGAACATTGAACATGAAATGGGCTGGGATCGGCCCGCAGCCGTCGTGCTGGACACCGTGTCATCCCGGTCCGCTCCATATGTGGGGGCGACCGGTGCTTGGCACTGAGCCTGGGCTGAAGGGGACGACCCACCAAGCACGAGCCCTATTTCAGCCCGGCCGGTTTGACTAGAGTAGTACAATCCTAGGAATCGACGTACTCGAATATGTTTGGATGGACGTGAAGTACCAAAGATTATTCTCATTTACTGTAGGAGAAAATATTAGGGAGAGTTAATGGGGTAGCCGGCTGTAGAATTTCTACTCCATTCATTCGGTGACACATGTCACTCGAACTCACCGCAAGCTAGAAGCCTTCTCTCTTAATTTCAATTTCGGGCTCTCCTTGTTAAGGAAAGAAGAACAACTCAGCCAACGCACTCTGCTGTCACAACTTCAACAAAGGAAGATAATGAAAGTGAAAGGTCTGCAGCTATTGTAAAGATCAGAGAAAGTATAGAGCACAAAGCAAAGCACACAAGTCAAGGGAGACTATTTGACTGGGAAAGCCACGTCAGAGCACCCAAGACAGGGGAGACTATTTGACCTCATTTTACACGTGTGCTGCTATTTTGTTTTTCAGTTAAAACAGATTAGAAATAGTTTACTTGTTTTTTTTCTTTTAGGGTTACTTTCTTCTTCTTCTTTGATGCGCCTTTGAGGAGCTTCGCTGAGTTCACGAGAGAAAGGGAAAAACAGAGCACACTATAAAAGCTTGCTCTGTGATGTATAGCAGATTATGTGAAGATACAAAGAGAGAAGAGAGTTTAGTAATAATTCTTCAGTCTTCATTCATCTTGTTCTTCTTCTCATGGTATCAGAGCTCTAATCCTGGCGGCAACCGTGTGGTTCTGAGGGTTTCTCGGCGAATCTCTCTCGGTTTGGAGCGGATCTCTCTTCTTCTCGATCGCTCTTCACGAGCTCGGAGTTCGCCAAGCGGAGCGCGCAAATTCGAAGGCCCCACTCTCGAAATCAAGGATTCTCGCGGCGCAGCCGAGTTGATCTCCAAAATCAAGGATTCTCGCGGCGCGGCGAGTCGATCTCCTCCGTGAGGTTGTTGAGACCTCTAATCCCGGCGGCAACCGTGTGGTTCTGAGGGTTTCTCGACGGATCTCTCTCGGTTTGGAGCGGATCTCTCTTCTTCTCAATCGCTCTTCACGAGCTCGGAGTTCGCCAAGCGGAGCCGCGCAAATTCGAAGGCCCCACTCTCAGAAATCAAGGATTCTCGCGGCGCAGCGAGTCGATCTCCAAAATCAAGGATTCTCGCGGCGCGGCCGAGTCGATCTCCTCCGTGAGGTCGTTGAGGTGAGCGCGCAGATCGTAGTGATCGTGCAACCGCCGGTACTCGTAACGAGGCGAGCCTGGTTGAGGCGGTGCTCTATGGCGATGGTGCTCGGGCGGTCGCGTTCGGTTCTTTGTCGGAGGAAGCGGGACGAGCACGAGAGACGGCGTGATCGGCGCGGAGCTCGAGTGAGGCGAGTTCTTGTTTTTTGAAGGTCTCAACTCGGCTTCGAGGGTACAAGACAGCGATACCCTTTATGGCGTTCACTATATCCCAAGAAGACACAAGTAAGAGATCTAGGATCAAATTTATGTTGCGTATATGGTCTAAGACAAGGATAACATGCACATCCAAAGACCCTTAGATGTTCGTAGCTTGGCTGATGATGATGAATTTTCTTTGTAAGGTGAGTCCGGTTGTAACTTTGGTGTAGGAAGAATATTCACAATATAGTTAGCTGTCATGAAGGCATCTACCCAAAATTTCAATGGAACTCTAGAGTGATACAGCATAGCTAAACCCAGTTCAACTATATGACGATGTTTCCTTTCTGAGATTCCATTCTGTTCTGGTGTATGTGGGCAAGACATGAACTGTTTGATGCCACAATTCCTTAAATGATTCTGGAATCTGTTGCTTATGAACTCTCCTCCTCCATCACAATGAAAAATTTTGATTCTATGATTGAATTGCCTCTCGACTAGTTTGAAACTCAACAAAGATATCATAGAATTCGACTTCGACTTCATTGGATACAGCCCAGCTATAGCGGGAAAAATTGTCTACAAAGATGACATAGTACTTAAATTTCTGAAAAGAACTAAGCGGTGAGGGACCCCAAATGTCACGGTGTATCTTTTCTAAAGGAACATTGGATATAGTGTCGATAAAGGAAAAGGTAAAGCTGTACTCTTTGCTATTTGATGCTTCTACATATAGTCTCGTCTTTGTTGCATTACGAAAAAATCAACTTCGATTCTCAGTAGATGCTTTACTATTTTCGAGTTTGTGTGAGCCAACCTCCGGTGCCACACATCTTCTTCTGACTCTGTTTCTTTGAGTGAAGAATGCTTCGTAGTTTGTGAGTCCACTCGGTAAAGTCCTCTAATTTTCCTTCCGAGCTTCATTGTTGTATTGGTGTGATTGTCCTTTACATAGACACCGGTTTATCAAAGACAAATGAACAAGGATAGTCATCTGTTAGTTTAGAAACCGAGAGAAGATTCTTCTTTATTTACGGAACAATCGTACATCATTAAGAGGTAATGAGTTGTCCTCAGTATTTATCAGAGTATCACCAACGTAAGTAATAGGCAGACATGACCCATTTCCTATCATGATAGTATCAGTTCCACTATACTTAGAGAGTGTATGAAGAATACCAGATTTGCACCGATGTGAGCCGTAGCACCGTATCCGGATACCACTCATTTCCTTTTGGATCCTCGAGATGCATCGCGCCAATGCTTTGTTGGAATATCTTGACTTGATATGAGTTATCAAATCGATACTAGCAGCGAAGTGCATCATGTCCTAGACGTTTACAAATTTGGCACTCCAGTCGACCATTTCCTGTTATTTTCTCATCCTGCAGATGTTTATTGAAGGTTAGAGTCGAAGATGGATAAGTTTGCATATGGTCGAAACCCCTGACTAGATCCAGGGAAGTCATTTTTCTGTCTAAACTGCTGATCCCCTTGATCCTGAATCAAGGTGTTTGTTCTGTAGTTTTGACTTCTTTCAGAATATCCATAACCACGACCTCTACCATTAGTAGCACGTCCTCGACCATAGTTACGTCCCCTCTCGTAATTGCTTCTTTGTACTACAAAACCGAGTTCCGAGAGATATATTCTCTATCGGTGTTTCCTTTCGCCTGTATTTGATTGTCTTTGTCCAAAATAAGCTAGATTGGGGTTATACTGGTTCCCGGAATAGTTCTCAGTCTTGTTTCAAATCTTTCTAATTGTGCTATTACCTCATCATATTCAGTTGAGGTTTCAAGCGATATATAGTAGTTCGAAAATTTTCATACTCAGAACCCAGTCCTTCCAAAACACCGAACATTTTAGTTATCTCATCTACAGGCTTTCCTCTAGCATTTAGCTTATCACAGATGGATTTGTATTCTCTAAGATAAAAGAAAGAACTCGATCTCGTTTCGCGGGCTTGTAATTTTCCTCTCGGTTCAAACTCTCTAGCAGGCGGCTTACGTGTAAAACGATTAAGAAGAGTCCGCCATACCTCATAGGATGTTTCTAAGCCAATAATCAAGCTCAGAATGTTTTCAGATACAGCTCCACTAATCCATGATGATATAAGCTAATCAGTTTTTGTCCAATCTGTATAATCTGGATTTATAGCTTCAGTTTCACACCCTGCAACTTCAATTTGTAACATTCGAGGAGGTGATGGAATTTCACCATTAATGAAGCCAAAAAGTTCTTGGCTTCGAAGAAATGTGAAACCGTGCTTGCCATAACAGAAAATTATCTTCAAGCTTGATTGTGACAAAATTGGAAATATTGACATGTATTGGGAAAGGGTACTTCGTGTTCTTGCGCCATCTTCGTGTTCTCACGGCTTTGAAGAAGACGATGATAATGGTGATGTTAAAAACACTTTGAAATCTCCAAATCAACAAACGAGAATGATCAATAGCTACTTTGATAAGCTTCTTTGAGCAAACAAGACGAAATCCAGCACTTTGCTAATTTCGAATCAACCGACAAACGAAAAACCAAGATACTACGATCTGACCTTTGCTCAAGATATTGCGAAGCTGGTGGTGCTGGGAAGTGGCTTCGGTTGAATCTCAGATCTCGGAGCGGGGGCTCATCTGGGTTACTCTCAAACGAACGATCTTCCTTGAAGTCTAAAGTTCAAAGGAACAAGCTCAGTAGGAGCTAAAGATCATCAGCGCTTTCAAGCTTCTTATGCCACGATTCTCAAGGCACACATGACTGCTTTAAAGAAGAGAGATCATTGAATCTCAGATCTCTACCCTCGAAGCCGAGTTGAGACCTTCAAAAAACAAGAACTCGCCTCACTCGAGCTTCGCGCTGATCACGCTGTCTCTGTGCTTGTCCGCTTCCTCCGACAGCAACCAGAACGCGACCGCCAGGAGCACCATCGCCATAGAGCACTGCCTCAACCAGGCTCGCCTCGTTCTGGAGTACCAGCAACTATGAACAGTATACTACTCTATACAAACAATGGGCAGAAGAAGTTAAACTTCTTGACTCTCCAAGTGCAACACCAGTAAACAATGGTTTTACTGACCATATCGCAAATTTCCAGTATAGTCCTACTTTGGAAGATGATCACACTAATACATCATGCATTGTAGGTATGCCACAAATTTCATCTTTCACACAGATGCAACCGATTGATTCTTGAAGAACAACCAGTCTTACTTCCACAAGTGTCACACCAACCGACATTGTCATTGATCAAGGCCAACACAATTCTATATCTAATCCTCAAGGTACTACTTTGTTCATCATATGCATACTCGGCGAAATCTGGTATTACAAAACCAAATCCTAAATATGCATGTTTGGCTGAATATAAAGTGCCTGCGGAACCACGATCGATTAAATCGGCCTTAGGCGATGAAGGGTGGTACAAAGCAATGCAAGAAGAAATGATCGCTTTGTATGAAAATCGACTTGGATACTAGTTCCCTTAACTAACGGATGAATGTTATAGGCTGTAAATGGGTGTTTAAAACCAAATTAGCACTTGATGGTAGTCTTGACAGATTAAAAGCTCGGTTAGTTGCCAAAGGGTTTCATCAAGAAGAGGGAGTTGACTTTACTTTGAAACATTCAGTCCCGTTGTTAAACATGCTACCATTCGTATAGTACTTTCTGTGGCTATTATGAAAAATTGGCCAATACATCAACTTGATGTTAAAAACGCTTTCCTCCATGGAGTCTTAAATGAGACGGTGTATATGGAGCAGCCACCTGGATTTATACATCCTCAAAAGTCTCAATGTGTTTGTCTTCTCAAGAGGTCTTTATATGGTCTTCGTCAAGCACCACGTGCACGGTTTGATAAATTTAGTAATTTTCTTCTTGAAAATGGCTTCTTTCGCAAGATCTGATACCTGACCCATCTCTCTTTGTTCTTCATCTTGGTTCGGATACAATACTGTTATTACTCTATGTAGACGACATACTTTTTGACCGGCGAGTTCGGCTCGCCTTCTAGCTACATTGATCAAGAAACCGAGCCTTCAATTCCACATGAAAGATCTCGGGTATCTTCATTATTTTTTAGGAATTGAAGCCAAACTTACTTCTCAAGATCTATTTCTTTGTCAGACTAAGTATGCCATTGATCTACTTAACAAAGCTCACATGACAGATTACAAACCTGTCTCAACTCCTTTGCCACTTAGATCAATTGCTATGACAAATGATGATACTTTGCTTGCTGATCCACTTGAGTATAGAAGTATAGTAGGCGGTCTTCAATATTTGACGCTCACCCGACTTGATCTTGCCTATGCAACGAATCTGCTATGCTAGAAAATGCAGCATCCAACAATTGCAGACTTTCATAAATTGAAAAGAGTCCTTCGGTATGTTAAAGGAACAAAGCACATCTAGGGATCTTCCTTCATTCTAATGAGTTCTACAGCCCTCTATGGATACTCAGATGCTGATTGGGCTGGATGTGCTGACACGAGACGTTCTACTACTGGTTTTTGCACTTATCTTGGCTCTAATCTTCTTTCTTGGTCAGCCAAGAAACAACCTACCGTATCACGCTCTTCCACAGAAGCTGAATATTGAGCACTTGCGTCAACTACTGCTGAACTTACTTGGATTAGCTTTGTCCTACGAGATATTGGTATACATCTCATATCACCCACACTCTTGTTCTGTGATAACAAATCAGCTATTTCTCTTACAGCTAATCCCATCCTACATGCTCGCACTAAGCATATCGAAGTTGATTTTCACTTTGTTCGTGAAAAGTATCCTCGGGTTCTATAAATGTTCGATATATTCCAAGTCATCTTCAGCTTGCTGACATCTTTACTAAGTCCTTATCACGTTTCGCTCACTATACTATTAGAACTAAATTGGGTATGGGATTCTTAACCCTTCCCAATTTGAGGGGGGATGTTAAGGAAAGAAGAACAACTCAGCCAACGCACTCTGTTGTCACAACTTCAACAAAGGAAGATAATGAAAGTGAAAGGTCTGCAGCTATTGTAAAGATCAGAGGAAGTATAGAGCACAAAGCAAAGCACACAAGTCAAGGGAGACTATTTGACTGGGAAAGCCACGTCGAGCACCCAAGACAGGGGAGACTATTTGACCTCATTTTACACGTGTCTTTGCTATTTTGTTTTTCGAGTTAAAACAGATTAGAAATAGTTTACTTGTTTTTTTCTTTTAGGGTTACTTTCTTCTTCTTCTTTGATGCGCTTTGAGGAGCTTCGCTGTGTTCACGAGAGAAAGGGAAAACAGAGCACACTATAAAAGCTTGCTCTGTGATGTATAGCAGATTATGTGAAGATACAGAGAGAGAAGAGAGTTTAATAATAATTCTTCAGTCTTCATTCATCTTGTTCTTCTTCTCACTCCTCTCATTGTCACCCCTCTCTCTCTCTCTCTCTCTCCCTCTCTCCCGTTCACGCTTCTCTCTCTTGCACTTTGCTCGTCCTCCCTCCCACTCATGCGACCGTTTTAACTCGGAGCCTGTTGTCCAACAAATTGCACCGTTTCCTCTAAATCCACTTCGTTAGTTGCCTCTATCGTTCGACGAAACCATATCGAATGACGCCATGTGTTCTCTTCATCTTGCTCCCTTCGCTGCCGTTGCCTTTGCCCTCGGTACCTAAGCGCCCCCCCTCCGGCTTGTCCATAGCTCAGAGCTCTCCCTTAACCCTTGCATCCTTGAGGTTCCTTGTGACTTCAATGTCGTGGTTTCCCGAACTCTTGTCAAATCCGGCGAGGACGACTTAGCTGTAAGGGTTAAGCCATTGTCAAATCCAACGAAAGAGACCCTCACCTGTGGCCAACAAAGGCCACGACACTCTTATCAATGTTGTTGTCTCCCAAGTCCTGTTATATCTTGTGAGGGCAACCCCTCACTAGCCATAAGCAAGGGCCACGACACTCTCGCAACCCAATAGGTCAAAGGGAAAAAGAAAAAGAAAAAGAAAATGGAAAAAGATAGAAATGGTGAAGAAGGGAGAGAAACGAATGAAAGAGAGAGTTTTGTAGGTTTTCTGAGAAAGGTGGGTCTGCAAGTAACACGTGTTGCTCTCGAAATACACTTGTGCATTGCTGAACCATCTACTTAGCTCTATCTAATATTTTCTCCTACTGTGTAATCGCGGTTTACAAGCTCCGGCCCATAAATGGCAACTCGACACTCGACGGTTACTGAACAGTTGCAAGCGGTAACCACGACTGGGCATGGCGCGGCCCGAATAATGACGGGCCCGGACCTAGGCTCAGTAACAGTCCGCGCGAAAAATGGGCCGGCCCGGAACTGCCCACCACAGCGGCCCGCCCGTTTGTCATCCCCTGCCAAACGGCAACTTTCGGTAGGGTTTCAATCTCGAATTCCCCAAAAATTGGCGGGACACAGCAAGGTCGCGAGAAGCTTTTCCACTTTCACAGTCCGCTTCCGGCGCAATCATCCGGCAGCATCTCATTTCCTTCCGGGGAACCCGAGTCGAGACGGCCGGGGGCCTTGCCGATCCAGCTCCGCCGTGCAAGATGTCCCCCGGGGCTCGCCACTTGAATGTGCTAGGCGAGTTCAAGCCCTTCGGCCTGGTGGCCGAGGCGCTCGACGGCAAGCCCCAGGACGACTCCGCCACCGCCGCCGCCGCCGCCGCCGACAAGTACGATTACTTCCTCTTCGACTCCAGCGTCGCTCGAGAGGCCAGCTCCGGTGCTGCCGCGACGAGCGGCTCCGGCGATCACGAGATTTTCATAAGAGGGAACAGGTAGACGGTAGTTCGTTCGCTGGATCATCTTTTGCTTTTTGGCATCTCGGCGATGCTATTGAGATCGAATGTTTGAATTTTGCTACGGTGATGCACTGGGTACTAAATGAGGCAAAATACAGACGAGTATTTGTATATCATCATGCTTAGAAAAGTGCGCGACAAAAATGATGTTACCTCGAGTTTACTCAATTGAATTATAATTAAAAAAAAAAAAAAACTTGCACAGAACATAATAATGATCAAGTAAGGTATAGGTTTAAACGATGACTCGCTTGAGCTTTGCAAATTTATCTCAGGAAATATGTCATAGGCTAAGAAAGGTATGCTCATTTTGCGATACTCAGTTGAAAACGTTTCTATAGGAATCTGGAATAATATTACACTTTTCAGAACAATCAAAGGTTAAAAAACGAAACCCTGCGTGTCATTAATGTTTAGGGCAGTATTACGTTTTATTTTGGTCTTTCTAAATGCTAAGAACAGGGCGACTTTTCGGCAGTAATGCTGGTGCAATTTTGTGATTCCACTGAATCAAATACTAAAAGGGAATTGGACTCCTTGATTTTTGCCACCACTAGTATGTAGAGCAGCACTAATCTTACTTCGTCTTCATTTTCTAACTTGCTTTGAACAGGATCATATGGACTGCAGGTTCACGAGTTTATAAAAGATTCACGGTAGCCTCTGCAGTCGTCATGGTATGTCAGCTGTCCAAGCAATCCATGTCATCAATCCACTTTCTTATGTGCCTATGACATCAACTGTATGAATTTGCTGGACCCTTTTCATGTACTGCATAGTTTGTAGAACCCTCGAGAGAAATTATTATGGTTTTGGAACTAGAAATGTAGAGCACATAATAGTTTAGCTAGGATTTTGCTTTGTGCTGTTAGGTCTTGAAATGGATGGCAATGGTACTCTTTCAGCATGGCAGAGATGGATGCAAAGTAGTATTGGGGCCAAATGTGAGGAGGGTGTTTGTTATTTCCTCATTTTATTACATAAAGGCCAGACTGTTTGGACTAATAAACGTGGATGACATCATTACTAATGTGCAATAAGGTGTCTTGTGATGACTAAGGCTCTCAAGATAGTAAATTCACAGGTTTTAGATAGTCTTGAACTTGAACTACAATGTACTTTTATTTTGACCCACGAGCTAGTCAAGTCAACCCTTTTAATTAGGTATAGTAGGGCGCTCATCCTTGTTATCATAATAAAATGAATATTGTTCTATTATTTTAATTATTTACCGAGGCTAGACCTTTTAGTTGCTCCATTAGCTGTTTTAACTTTCCATCCATTCTTAAAGTTTATGGTCAGAGACACACAAAATCAATCCTGTACAAGTTGCCACAATTATACATTATGCGTTCTTTAAGTCCTGAATCAGAGGTCTAATGCGACAAAGTCCTACTCAACACTGAAAAGATCCTTGTATTAAGGCAACTCAGGTGAAGTCTCCATTGCACTAAGTTTGCACTTAATGAAAATGATTGATCATGTATTCTCAGTCTATTCTGTGCTTCGGAAGGATAACTATTGTTTCCTTTATTTTGCTTTACCCCCTGCTAACTTCTCTGTATATGCGTTTTGAGTTTATATGAGTCGGATCAAAGGTTGAAAACATATGACCGGGTAATGTATTATTCAGATACCCTGTCTAAATCCTTCTCATGAACTCTCATGCGCTTTCTATTGCTCAATTTGGCTTTATATTTTACAGAGTCCATTGTTTTTTGTTTAGATCTTCATTGAATCTGCAGAATTGATGTGATTTGACAGTTTATTCCTATTATCTTTCTGTTGCTATGAGAACTAGCTTTTTATTGCTAAGCATTTCTTGCGATTGTTGGTATTTTTCAATTCTAGGCATGTTGGTGTCACTTGGGTGATATGGGTGAGGCGTTCCTTTGTGTCTTGCAAGCCGATTCTTTGACAGTCTATAATGCTTCAGGTTAGTAGGAAACACTGTTCACTAAATGTACTTCCTGGGGTCTGTTTGTTTCACAGACATTTAATATGGCTTTCCAATGAAAATATCTTTGAGGGAAATGGTATAACTTTCTATGTTTGGTGGGAATCTTCAAATGAGCTAGAACTCATTTTCCTATATTGTTACAGCCTACAGGAAGACCTTGAAACATGTTTTTCACAAATAGATATGGGTTCATGCACAACCTAGGACCCTCGGGGTTTGATACACCAAGCCTTGGAGTTGGGACCTAGTTGTCCAGATTAGGACCAATCGGGGACAGTTCGAGGAACCCCACCTTTAGGACCTAGGAACCTGATGCCTGTATCCAGGCTCCCAGGGGCTGAGTTAGGGGCCTCAGCCCCTAGACCCAGGACACTGGATTCAGCCCAGGGTGCTCAGTCAGCCTGCTCATGCTTTAATGTGGGCTCTTGAGTGTGGTCCTAGGGCCCTCAGTTCCAAGGGTTGGGGTCCCAGATCCTTGTTTGTATGGCCTAGGGTCTTGGATCCTGAAACTGGGTTCTTGGATTTAGCCCTTTGAGTACTGGGTCTCGGTGCCAGGGTCTTGGGCGCAGCCCTTGGATGCTAGATGCAGGGTACTACTGGCTTTGGCTGTGGGGATTCTGGGTCCAAGTGCTGGGGACTTGGTACAGTGGTTTGGCACCGGATCCTGGGGTCATTGGTCAGGTCCTGTATCCAGCATTCGGGCATTGAGATCCCAAGTCCGCCTTGGGTCTCCAGTCCGAGCTTTAGGCTCGTGGTCTGGAAATTCTGGTTTTATAGCATAAAATATTTTTAGGACCTCAAGTATAGACTATTGTTGATCATGAAAGTATTTTCCACTCACTAATTTTTCCTAGCAATTCCATAGTATATCAGGTTCTCCATGGGATTGACTGCCAACATAAAAAGCAACTTCTTTAGAGGGTATTGTGATAGTACATTTAAGATCCATGTGGCCTGGTTTGAAATGGCAATAAATGATGTTGCTCATTCATGGACAAATAGAAGTTTTAATTTTAATTTTGCAGATGTCCTGTACATACGAAGCCATTATGAGATTCACTGATGGCGGCTAAGCCCATTTTTGAAAGCTTTACAAACTTTGTTTTCCCCTCTTTTAATTTGCATGATTGCATCCAATGGATCTTAAAGACTTGTTTCATTTTAAGATCCACTGTGGGTTCTTTTGGATAGGTGAAGTTGTGACGATTCCCCTTCCTCAGTCCATCACTTCAATTTGGCCTCTTCCATTTGGTTTACTGCTAGAGCAAGCTGCAGAAGGAGACTTCCCACGCAACATTCATTTCTCATCATCAATCCTTGCATCTGGTGCTAATGACACTTTGCACCCTAGAAGAGAAATTGGACATAGTCCACAAAGTAATTTTAGTTGCATGAGTCCGTATGATAATGTACTGAAGGGAGATACAGCTTTGTTGTCTTCACATTTGATTCTCAAGGATCCAATGGAAGATCCACAGGTATGCCAGTGCTTTTATTTTGTCAATCACTTCATTTTTTGGGATCTTCAAGACACGTGTCGTGAATTTCGCCTCTTGAAAATTTTTATTGTGGAAAACTTTGTTTCCTTTATTTGATTATTTTCAGTTTGCTGAACAATAGCTGTATCGTACTTCTTTCTGTTGCTAATTACCCTCTACTTCCATCATCTAGTTTGTGTATGTTGAAGACAGAGGAAAACTTAACATAATGAATGATTATAATGAAAGAACGATATGGACCAGTGAGCAAGTACCCTTGATGGCATCATATAATAAAGGTTTCAACACTAGTTTCTTTAACATCTATCTCTTTGTTGATATAGGAAGCTCATGGCCACTTGCGCTAATCATAATCAACTACTGTGCAGGAAAAGCTCAACATTCTTTATGGGTGGCAGAAGTTGTTAATCCTACTGCAGATGAGGCGATGTCTAATTTGCCGGATGTAAATCCTATGGGTGTTCGGATGAAACAGTTCTCCTTCCACAGAATTTGGCAGGGAAAAGGTGCTCATGCGGCTGCTTGTAAGGTGCCAATTTTCTTTCCTTATCTTTTTCCAGAACAAATGATTGGTGAGGTAGTTTGGTGTGTCGAGCAATATTTTTCCTTGACCAACTCATAAAATAAAAATTGGAGGATAGACTTAAAAAAGTATAATAAATCAGTTAAAGAAGTCATTTATCAATGACTCACTTTGGTTCAATATGTGGAGGTTACCCAAAAATATCTAAACTTCTCTGTACAGAATTTTTGCCATCCTTGTTTCTTGGTCAATTTGTTTGGCTTATATAGTAACATGGGAATGCTTTCAAGACCATGCGGTACCTTGCCTTAGCTGCCTTTTTAGCTTCCTTGCTTGGTATTGGTCCCGGTCTGAGATCAACATGTTGCAAGAATACGTAGGCACACGTAAAATAGCTAGAATTGAGTCAAGGCATATTGATATTTGTCTGGCCTGGTTAAATGTAGATTTATCCAACCCCCCACTCCGCCCGCCCCCAAAAAAAAAAAAAAAATATTGATCTCTGATATGCCTTTAATTCCACAATTCTATAACTTGATCAAGTTGCCCATCCATGTATCTTTTGGTTCCAAGTTTCACCCCAAATGATCTACTGTTCACTCCATCCTCGTGAGGTCTTAATGCTTGAAATTGTACTTTTTGAGTTCATGTGCAATGGAATATTCATTGAATCAAACATATTCTCCAGTTATTTGTCTGTTATGTTCTCCGAGCATCCTATAAGCTATTGACAAAAGTTCTGGTCCCTTCACAATTTTCAAGTTATAATCTGAACATACCTATAAATCTATGGTGCTTTTTATTGAACCGTGCTGCCTCCATGTTACAGGTTTTTATGGCAATTGATGATGACACAACCCCAATAGTTTGTTTTCTTCTACAAGGACAGAAGAAGTTGTTATCCTTAAGGCTTCAAGTTTATGAAACAAACAGTGACGTCCTTTTTGATGTCAAGCCTGACATGAGCTGGAGCATACCTGCTGTATCAGCTGCCCCGGTGGTTGTGACACGGCCAGGGTAGAGTCTCTCTCTCTCTCTCTCTCTTTCTCTGTGAGTGGACATGTGCACATGTGTATATGTTGGGGGAAGGGAGGGGAGGGGAGTGTACTGCAAGCGTGTGCATGCATGTGTGAGTAGATCTTGAAACTTATATATTCTACAATATCATAACTCATTTTGAGTTATCTCTCACAGAGTAAAATTGGGACTGCTTCCTCATACGGACATCATTGTGTTGGCACCAGAAAACACCCTTCTGCTTTATGTAAGCTTCCTGCATAAGTAGTTTATCTGAATTCTTGTGCCTGTGTATTTTGTAATTGACATGCTCGGTGCATGGGAGTCTTCTCAAGAGCTGAAGGATATGGTCATAAATGAAATGGGCTTCTGCGTAAATCAATCAGTATGAATACTTTTGCCTGATAGGTTTTGGTTCTTGGTTGTGATTTCTTTCTCAGCTCTGGAGGACAGTGGTCTGTTCATAATCCTAGATTACCGAAGTAGGTAGTGTAGAGAGCAGGATAGCTAACTTCTTAATTAGCAGAGGAAAGTAGTTGCGTGGCAAACTTGTTTATGGTTGCTGATATAGAAATATTAATGTAAGAAATCATGCACACTTAATTGATTTGTATGGAGATTTCTTATTTCATTGTTTTTTACCCCGGCTTTAAATTGTCTATGGCTTATATGCTCTCTGCACTTAAGTGTTGCTTTTGGGAGAATTTATTTAAGTCTTATGAAATTCTAAGCCTGCATCATGGAACTGTTGTATGTCCCGGTGTTTGATGTTGCATGTTCTATGTGATACGGTGAGATTCCTAACTTAAACTTATAATATGTGCAGTCAGGGAAGCTATGCCTATGTAGGTATTTGTTGCCTTCTTGTCTGAGTAGGTGTCGGCATCTGCATAACATGGAGTTCTCAGGAAATGTAGCAGTGTCCCATGATGTAAAAATCGCTGGATTAGCAGATGCTGTTGAAGGGCGTGTTAATATAGTTATCAGCAACGGGCAGGTATATCAACATACACGGAAAAATATCTTATTCCCAACCTGTAGGTCCTTCAGTTGTAAGTTGACTGCGTGTATTCCAAAGAACTGTGCTTGCTGGATACTTGTGACTTTGGGGTGGATGGGGTTGGGGTGCCTTTTCTTTTGGGGGAGGGTGGGGGAGCTTTTCGCTGATAGTGGGTTGGAGATAGCATCTCTAAGTGTGCCTGCTTTTGTGGGACAAGGCAAGCATGGACGGGTGATGGGATCCTATGCCCAACCCTCCTTGTGCACAACCGACACAAGAGTCAGCCATGCACATGCATTTCTTATATTATCACATTTATTTTTTTTGAAATTGCTATATGTGACTAAGTTGGGAAGAGTTGAGGATCTTGTCAAACATCTATTTTTAAAAGTTTGTCAAATTTGTGCATTGGCAATGAAAACATTTCCATAGTATGGTTACAAGTTCCTTGGGGCGTGGTTACAAGACTCTAGATAAGAGGAGTGTAGAAGTTTGATTTCTTGTTTGTATAAATAATGTTGTATGCATACTAATTCTATAGACCTATGTAAACGGGAATTAGTGCAATCTCTCATCACTAAGCTTTCAAGGTGCTTTATGATTTTATGGTCATTTTATGCCCACAATTTAAATTTTTTTATTTAATAGTAATATTATTGAATGATGTGCATGTTGCTGGTGCTTGATTAGGTAAACAACAGACCCTTTTATTTATCTTTCATTTGTTAGGTTCATCCTTTTTTCTGCAAATTATTACTTCTACTTTTTGCATTATGTCTATAAGAAAAAGAAACTCTTAGGTTGAAAAAGCCATTGTGGATTAAATGGAAAGGGTAACTTGTCCCCTGCGCCAAAACCTGGTTCCCGGATGGGTGCAGAAATGGGTTAAAGAGTCAAATAGCTACCCAGGCTCTGGGCCAGGGCAGATACGGGGAATGGGGATGGGATGGGGAGACTACCTGTTCCATCCAGAGGCTATTCCTATTAAGAGTTCCTTTTGTGAGAGATATTACACTGCACATGTGCAAGTGCTTTTTCATGTTCATTATCTTTTCTGCTTTTGCCAACAGTTTATTAAGTAACTTTGAGCATTAGCACTTCAAAGTCTTATGTGGGGACTGCATCTATCATGTTATCTGTCAAAGAATGTAATGGTGTTATCTGTTACAGTTCTAGGACTTCTTGATGCATCACTGATGATCAATGTCTTTCTGTTCTTTAGATGTTTCGTTGTGCATTACATCAAAGTCCTTCATCTTCACTGGTAAAAGATTGCATGGAAGCAATGGCTGAGGGGATGATTTCTAGCCTCTATAATCATTTTCTCACACTTCTTTGGGGGGATAATGATGTAACTTATTTATCAAAGGCTGATTCAAGCGTTGATTCAGAATGGGTCTCGTTTAGCAGCTTAATGTTGCAAATGTGCAGAAGATCCACATACATTTCAGAGAAATTTCCAGTTTCAACTTGTCAGTCATCCTGGGATTTCCTTGTGAATAGCCAATTCCATCAAAATTACTGCAAGCTGAGCTCTTTTACTGGAGCTTCCTCTCAAGCTGTACTAGAGAGTCAGGCAGTAGATTGCAGTAGATCAATTACAGAAGCTAAGCCCACTGGAGAGAGCACATCTTACTCTGAGCTACTGGTGAAGAGTTTAGATTCTTTACATGCAGTATATGAAAGCCTTAAACTTGATAATCTGCGGAAGCTGTAAGTTCAGTCCTCAATAAACACATGGTGTGTACTTGGAACGACCTGATTTCAGCTTTTTGCTTACGTTTTCCCTTTTGGCATTTGAGATTTGACATTTATAAAATAGTGAACTGAACACCTTAGATATTCGATCATTTGAAGCCATATGAGATATTTTCATTATTATATAATTTTTAAAATGTTTTTTCTTTGCTTCTGCGGGAAGGCCAATAGAGTGTCTTCCAACATTTTATGAGCCTTATCTTTGTCAGATGGTTATTCATAAGCTGAGCCAAACAGTGCCCGTTATTGCTCATGTATTTTTCATTCTAGACTAATAGTTCCAGTGCTGCTTCCTTTTTATGCAGCCTTCTTAATTCTTTGCAGCTACACATGCTGCATCAAATCTGATGTGGTTTAAGTGGTAAATTGTGTTTTAGTAACAAGTGAAGCCTGCTATATGATGAAACTAGGGCATTAGGGCATTTCTAGAACTGATGCTCTTTTCAATGTGATGCAGTAGTAACTTTGAAAAATTCTAGCGTTTGTAGGGTCTATCAGGGTCTTGTAAGAGCGTTTGAGCTGTCAAAAATTATGACAAAGGCCATTTTCTCCTTATGATTTCAGCTTTCGAGTTGTTTAAAATCCTTTGTCTCACAAAATGCACTAAACTCAGAATTTACAGCTCACTTAGAAGGTTTGCTTAATGCCGACAGTTTTGTTCCATTGGGTGTTTGTAGGTCTTAGTACCAATTATGTTCAAAGAAAATAATTTTGGCAACTAGAAGTTCTTATGAAGCTATTCTGCTTTTATCTGTTAATTCTTAAAGTACCAACAGCTTCTGTAGAAATCTCTGTTGTGCGTGCATTAGTGGTAGGTATTGCCAGTCTTTGTTATTGCCAAGCACCAGTGGCATTCAACTCTATGTTCAGCAACAGTCGGATATATGTCTTTTGCTTATTAAAAATTTTGTGCGCATGTTGCCTGAACTGTGATGTTTAATGCCCAGAATATGGATCATAGTCTTGACCTTTTTGCTAATGTTTTAAGTATTATCAACTCCAAACTTTCTATGTTGAGGTTTCTCACCTGCTGCTTTTTCAGTAAATGAATTCCACTTTTGGGGTCTGAATATTAGTTTCTTCAATTTATTTATCTTTGCAATCTTGATTTTGATGTTCCTTGCAGGGATTTGGAGCCTTTAGCAGTTCTTTTATGCAATATTGCCAAGTTTTTGGGTGAGGAGTGCTATATAGATCACTATGTTCGTGATTTCCCCTATCTGTTCAATAATCTTGGGACGTATAACACTTCGTTGTCCGGAAGATCTCCACCCAATCTGTTCAGATGGCTTGAAAACTGCTTGCTACATGGTTTTAGCTCTGCTGATACCAATGATCTTCCACCTTTAATTTGTAAAGAGGGAAGTTTTGCTGCGAGCCGAGCTAAAAAAATAGTATCTTTTTATGGTTTACTATTCGGGGCCCAGAAGATAGAAGGTAATCTTCCTTGTGGAGTTTGCTGTAATGTTGCTACGGGCTCTTATTCTACTGCTGAGGAGCATACTGTCTTGGCAATGGTCGGTGAAAAATTTGGACTGCAACAGCTAGATAGCCTACCTCCTGGCGTGTCTCTTCCTTTACGACATGTGAGTTATGCATCAGGACTTCCCACTTCTCCATTATTAAGTGCATCTTCTATGTTATCTCGTAACACAGACATTCTTGCAAAACCCCGTGTGGAAAATAGTATAGTTATTCATCCGGCAGGCGTCCTTTAATGTCCCGGTGCTAAGCTGCAATGAAGAACATCAGAAATTTTAGTGATGTTCTTCCCTATGGGCAATTGCCACTAGTTTCTCCATTTAATCGTCAGATGGGAGTAGAGTTTTTTGGTTTATTGACTGCTTGTAACAAGTCTTCATCCTCCTTTTGGGGCTATACAGTGTTGTCCTTACTGACATCCCTTGAACTTCTATTGATCATAGTCACTGGAAATGTATCATTCCTGATTCCTGACGTTTAATTTGTGCTCTTCAGGCTTTGGACAAGTGTCGAGAATCTCCTCCTACTGACTGGCCTGCAGCTGCTTATGTTCTTCTTGGTCGGGAAGATCTCGCTCTTACTCGTTTAGAGCGGCCATGCAAAACGAGTGTACAAGAAGCACAGGCAAATGAGAATTTGATTGAAATGTCCACTCCCTACATGCTTCATTTGCATCCTGTGACAATTCCAAGTGTCGTTTTTGATTCATTTGGTTCGGAAAATGCTAAGTTTGAGGATGCAGATTCAACTGATGGATCTGTCACAGATGGTATGGAGCATATCTTTACTTCTTGCACTCAGTTGCGGTATGGCCGAGATTTGCGACTGAATGAGGTTAGTTTTTTGTTTAGTGATTAAGCCAATGTTGCTGTGAATTCGCTGATTTGAATGTCATCATTTTAATACATGGTAGTAATTGCTCTTCCCCTTTTCTTTGGAAGGGGGGGGGGGGGGTGGTTGGTTAATTTGTATTGCTTACCCTGACTCTTGTATGAATTGTCATTAATAGCTTTGATTACTTGAATACTGTGAAGCACTTCACCTAGCTAGGTTGAATCGTATGTCTGTCTTTTTTCTCCTTCGAGTTGAAGGCAAAGGGGCTAGTCACTTCTACAGTTAAAGTCACAAATAGTGGGACATAGTTTCTCTAACTCAAATACATTCCTCTAGTCTTATAGGCAATGCTCATTTGTTGGACAGTTTAGTTCCTTCCATTTGCAATTTATGTATATATTTATATAATTTGTGTTTTTGTAGTTTTCTGCTTGGCTACATTCAACCAAAAAAAAAAAAAAATTTGGCTTTTTTTGTGTGATATATCCCAAGTACTTTTAGTACCCATAAGAGCACCTCATATGATTTTTCATGTGATAAGTATATAAGCTTATTAAATAGGAACATCATGAGCTAATGTGAGAACAGAGATATAAGATTTCAACCAAGGCTAGTGCCAGATAAGCTATCACTGCATATCTAAAAAGATTAAAAGAATGAAAGGAAAGCAGAGATGCCCCAGCTCATATCTGGAATTTTCATTTCATCTTTGCCTTGCAGTCCTCCATCTAGAATATAGTAAAGAGGGGCATGACAGCACATGACATGGCTCCTGACAGCTATGTTCATGTCCATTAATCACACCTTTGCCCTCGCAGTGTTTGTTGGCAATTCTTCGTTTTAATTGTTTTTGCGAGGATGGCATTTCCATTGTAGATGTGGTGGAACTTAGATTTGATTGGATCTTGATATTTCTTCTATTCCCATCAGGTTAGACGTCTCCTCAGCTCTGCAAGACCTGTGGCAATTCAAACATCTGTCAACCCTAGTGCTTCTGATCAGGACCTCCAACAGGTATTGTTTCTTCTTTGGAAATATTTCTGCATTGTATATGGCTAATGAATAATAACTATCAATTAGAGATTTAATCAGGACAAAAGATATAGCTAGTTGCTTGAATGCTCAGAACTCAGTTCATCTTGATTGAGATTCATTTTCAGAATATGAACTACACTTGAAAGGGTGGCCAATATACTTTAAAGACCAGGCTTGAGTCAAGTCACTGGGCGTTCAAATACGAGCAAAATTCCTCTTTAAAAATAACAAATGGTTTTCCTGAACTATCCAGATAATGATCCAAATGGTTTTGACTCAAAATCTAAAGATACACGCGCTGCAGCTTTAAGGCTGCTCAAATGCAAATCTAGCAGCCTTTCATAGGCAAGCTCATCTAGGAAGCATTAAGCAGTGGCTGTCTGATCTGGGCAGTAAACGTGCCATTGGAGAGCAATAGTAGGGGCATCATGAGGCTCCCACATATTGTCAGGTATGGGAAGGATTAGATGTATGTGCCTTTTCCCTACTTTGCACAGGCAGTTCCCTGAATCGAACCTGTGACCTTTGCAGAGAGAGCGACAATGTGAGGAAAATGATCCAGCGTTGAAAATAAGTTTAGAACTAAAGGAATTCAACTAAACTCAATCTTGTTGCCAAAGTAAAGAAGTAACTCCTGTCTTGGAGGCACCGACCTCTTCAAATATCCACAAGACAAGGAAAAATATTGTTAGAAAGTCCAACCCAAAAGCTTAAGTTGGTAGGTGGAGGGAGACCACATGAATATACTGAGCATTTAGGACCCCTTATCAAGTGATGTGGGATAATACTTCAACAAATATTCTCCGAAATTACTTGTAAATCATCATCTTAATAATGAAAGGGATTCAAGGTGGTTAATAATTTGTTCATCTACTGTGTGCTTGTTTCTGAGAAGTGAGGAGAGAGGGAGGGAAGGGGGCGCATGAAGGAAGAGATATCTTGATACGTTGATGTTTGGATTAAGTATATTCTAAACCTACCTACTTGCTTAGGCTCATGACTTGCTCGACTTGGGAATTTAATTGGGCTAAGGGCTAAACAGCTTGTTAATCTATTCTAGTTTAGTTTGAACTTGAAAGTTAAGTAAACAACAAATGGACCCAAATAGCTGATTGGTTGTTTGGCTTGTTTGCACCAGTGTTCGATCTTTAGTGATCTGAATGTCAGTGCTAGGATACCCCTAGCAGTCATTTTTACATGTTATATGCTTTCCTGTATCATTACCGTTAAATTATGCTATACATTTGTCACCATGTCTTGGTCTGGGGAACTTTCATAGTGTGGTTATCTATGTTCTCCTAAAATCACAAATTGCAGATAGTCTGATAAATTGCTTATATTCTGCTCTTTTTCCCCATCTGAATGTCAGTGCTAGGATATCCCTAGCAGTCATTTTTACATGTTATATGCTTTCCTGTATCATTACCATTAAATTATGCTATACATTTGTCACCATGTCTTGGTCTGGGGAACTTTCATAATGTGGTTATCTATGTTCTCCTAAAATCACAAATTGCAGATAGTCTGATATATTGCTTATATTCTGCTCTTTTTCCCCATCGAAGGCTCAGTTATGGCAGTTTGCACAGAGGACCACTGCTCTTCCCATTGGTCGTGGCGCATTCACTCTTGCCACTATATATACGCTCTTGACTGAGGTGCAGCACATTTCTTCTGGCGACTATATGTTCCATTTTTTTCAGCTTCAGTTGAAGTTTATGAATGTTTCGATTTCTGGGCCTCAGAGAAGTTTATACCATTCTTGTAGGCCTTTACAGTGCCAAAGCTTGTTTTAGCTGGTCGATTACCTGCCCAGCAGAATGCAACTGTATGTACTTGTTATACTCTTTTGATGAGATGTGCTTTAAAGTCTTTTCCTTCCTAACACATAGGAAAAAATCTTTCGCAGGACGTATCTAGTTAAAATTTTGACAACTTCTGGCTGGTTTCCTTGCCACGTGTCTGAATTTCTGGCCCCCGCGGTCTCTTCTTGCATGTTTTTACATTTTGCAGGTGAATCTGGATCCAAATACGAGAAACATACAAGAACTTAAATCTTGGCCTGATTTTCATAATGCTGTTGCCGCTGGTCTAAGGCTGGCGCCGCTTCAGGTATCCATCTCTGAATTTGATTTGCATATATATGTTATGAAGCATCAGCTAGTAGTTCTTTTTATGTTTTATAATTTAAAGTAGATTATGAGGCATCTCTAAATTGCTAAGGTGGCTTTTTGGTCCTGCAATGCTATGCAAACATTGACCCTTTTCTTTTGCAAATATGCTGTCTATGTTTCTACTGCATCTGATATGGGGTATTTTATGTCTAATAGGGAAAAGTGTCAAGAACATGGATAATATATAACAAGCCTGAAGAGCCAAATGCTGTACATGCAGGCCTCCTTCTTGCTTTGGGACTGCATGGGTATCTACGTGTTTTAAGTATCACTGACATATACCAGTATTTTTCACAGGTTCATTCTCCTCAAGATTTATTCACTCTTCTGCTTGTTACCTATTTGGATTGGAGCACTTGACTATTGTAAAATGGTTGTTCTTTTTTTAGTATGGAAGATCCATGTAGCATCTATTGTTTTTTTTCCTAGGTAAACAATCTTTGTTGAGAAATTGTTTTTATAGACAAAAATTAGTCATCAAACTGATTAATCATCATAGATAATCAGTTCCTTGCTTCTGCGTTGCCATTCACTGCTTTTGCTTTCACATTAGTCTTTGTGAGCATCTCCATTTTATATTCTGCACCCTTCGCTATGATCCACTGTAATTTCAATTTTGAGGGTTTAGTCTTCTGTTACTGTGTCTTCGATAACAATTCATCATTTTGTTTCAACTTGAGTCGTGTACTTGCATGCTCATCGGGGCTTGGCTTATAGATGCTTATGCTGATGCAGTTAGATTTATTGCTTTTTTTTTTCCTCCCTGATGGCTAGTGTGCACACCTTTTAAACTTAACAACATTTTACACATGTTGATCACCATTTAGTGCCTTCAGAACCAACTAGAGGCTGATGGTGCCACTTCTAGCCGAGTTAAATTCCTGTAGCCAATTTGGCCTTGAGACTCGCTTTTTTCTGGCCAATCAACAGCTAGATCAGTGGAGTTGTTCTTTCCCCATGATAGAAGGTTGTTCAGGCTGCCACATGATTACACACCACGGGCTCCGAGATGGATCACCCTGTCAATGACAGTCTTGACAAGCCTTTCTAGCATAAATTAGTTGTCAATTTAGGCATCCTGCTTGAAGTCATAGCTGCCTTAATCATTTGCTTCCATTGTTGATTTGCTGGTCTAGTTGTTGATCCAGATCCATTGCTTTTTGACTTATAGAGGTTTCCAGGCAGTGGAATTTCCATGGGAAGTTCATAAGAGCTCATTGTAGGAACTTATTGCATGGTCGAGGTGGAATGTTTCATGTGGCTATTTTGGGCACACTGCAGGCTACTTGTAATTTGTAAAATTAATGGAAACTAATGGTTTCATTTTGAAGGGTTTGGACTTAACAAAATGAAACTTTGGGAAAGTTTTAGTGGCCAAATTGAACAATATAGGGGGGTTTATCTAGTTCCTTCAATCTGTTTGATAATTGGTTAGAAAACGGAACCATCTTTCTCCAATTTTGCTGATCATTTAATGTTCTATTATGGAGTATAGAGAGTATAAAGTGCTTATGGTTGCGTTTCGACCATCTAATCACATAGGACATCTCTCCTTTAACTTATGATAGTGACCTTGTCAACTATTTTTTTATGAAATTTTTGGATTGGCAATATCTGGCCTGGGATTCCTCCATTATGTAGGGCATTTAATTGTATATGTCACCTAAGTTGCTGGTGCTTACAAAGGTTTCGGATTTTTTGTTTATTTTCTCTTGAAATTCCTCTAGTTTTTCTATAATTCAAAAGTTTGATCTCTTTCTTGTTCCACCGCTATGTATTAATTGATTTTCTTCAGGATTGATATTGGTATAGCTGTCTTGTATTTTCAACTTTTCTGATGTTGCGTCTTTGGTCCTTGTCATCTGTCTATTTGTAGTTGTATGGTTATGTATTCCACTAAGTTCTCCTGTTGTGATGCTTCATGCATGTAGGAACATGAAAGCACAACTGTGGGACTAATGATAGGCTTGGCAGCTTCTTATAGAGGGACAATGCATCCAGCAATTTCAAAGGTGAAATCTTCTTCCTTGCACCATTTTACTGCTGCTCACTTATTTCATCAATCATATCGATGCCTATCGGAGTCATTGAAGTGCATCTTCATCTTGAATTTATAATCTAAGTATTCCATCAACCTTGGGAGTTATTGTTGCCAGTAGCTGCATGGTGGTTCTGAGGTCTTTCTCCCATCCCCATATTTTGAGATTTTAGAGCAGTTTGAGCTTTTAATACTTGGAAAAAGTCAAAGCGATGTTGGGAAAGCCCTAACAGGGGCTCTGATACTGTAGTAGAAGTAAAAGATAGCAAAAAGAACATTAGAAAGCTGGAACAGAGAAATCTTATTCTGGGGTTCATAAGAACCAATAATATATATTGAACATGGAAATGTAATGACAATGAAATAAAGGCCTATTTAAGGGTTGCAGATGTAAGACAATCTCCACCCTTGATCTGACATAATTTACTTTTGATATTGACCATTGGAGCTCATTAAATTTCACATGACTACCATGTGACCACTTATTAACCCTAATAGCCCATGTAAAGACTAACTAAGAAAAAAAAACACTCTAAATACTAGAAAATAGGATTATGCTCCTGCATCACAAAGTTATGCTGTTTACAAGGAAAGAAGTCTGTTAAGCCTATATTTACAGTTCAATCAGTTGTTAGGTCTCAAATTTCTTTCTGTTAAGTACATTCTCTATATGACTGGCACTCTGTGTTGCAGGTTCTTTATGTTCATATACCTGCTCGGCATCCATCAACTTTTCCCGAGTTAGAGTTACCCACACTTTTGCAGGTTTGCACCTTGATGCAGTTACTATCAGATAATTTATCATCACGTGTGTAACCTGGCATTTTGCGACTTAAAGTCATGAGTGTGTCTTCATGCTCTGGCAGCTGTGTGTATTGCGCCCCTTGTAATTACTAATTTTAGCATGAGGGTGTTAAAGATCCATCTTGAGGTTGTTTCTACATAATGAGGCACTTGCTAGCAAACTGTTTCAGATTTTGTTACTCAAAAGAATTATTTCAAATGCTAATTGGAACTTCATACTCTCTTCAATTGACTCTGAAGTCAGCAGCGCTTGTGTCGGTGGGGCTTCTTTATGAAGGTTCAGCACATCCACAAACAATGCAAATTCTTTTGGTATGTTGTTTTGTTTTGTTTTGTTTTAGTACTGATACATCTATATAATCTAGCTAGCCGATTTTGAAGTTGATAGATTGCCTATCTGCAAGTGTGAAATTGGACTGGTTTTTCTACAATAAATCATGCATGGTCTTACTGAAATTTTTACTGCTTCTTGCTATTGTATGTTGACAGAGTGATTTTGTCCTCGGTCACTATAGCTAGATAGTTATGATTGCATTGTGCTTTCAGCCAGTGTGGCTTGATGCCAAGCAAGCATACTGCTCACGTGTTGTGTATACAACTGAGTTAAAGTTAATAATAGATGCAATGCTGGTTGTCTTTATTTGATGCTGGATGTCTACATATAAAAAGTATGTCACCTAAGATTATGTTAAACCGATATCTTCCACTATGATTGCAGGAGCATTCTCCACCACGTTTTATAGACCCCCACTAAGTTGATGCCCCTCAGTATGTCAAATTCCCATTGTTTGCTTGACTTTTGGCTGTAGATGTTGGTATACAGTTGCATATTCTTGCTATGTGCTCTCAGAAACCAGTACATTGATACCTGTGAAATGGTTAATCTTTGCAATGATATTGTCATTTTCAAAATGTAGCCTAGCTTTGTCATACGATGCTAGTGACCAAAAGATAATCCTTTGAAAGCATCTGCTATCATTGCATGACCTGGTTGTTATAAATTATGCAGAGTGAAATAGGTCGAAGAAGTGGTGGAGACAATGTGCTTGAAAGAGAGGGTTATGCTGTCTCTGCAGGTTTTTCATTGGGTCTTGTTGCACTTGGTGCGTGGTGTCTCAGTCTCATGTCAAAATTAGCAAGTTACTTTTTTCTTTGCAACATCAGTCATATGATGGTTTCACCATGCACCTAACATTCTATTATTGAATTCAAGGGCGTGGCTTGGACATGCTTGGATTTGTGGAAACTTTGCTTGATAGGCTGTTTGACTATATTGGTGGCAAAGAACTTCACAGTGTATGTACATACTTTTGTCCCATGTTATTAATTATTGTTGCGGTAGACTGGTCAGATAAAATTATAAATACAAAGATCTTCAGTGAATTTGATGCTTGTATTTCACAAGATATTTCTCCATTATTTAGCCAATAAGTAGTTGAATGTTTTGCTTGTTTCAGGAAAGATCTTATTTGTTGACACCCTCAACAGAGGAACACAATCGGGGATTTGGGCAGGTTACTTCAGCTGTTAACGCTCTAGATTAGAGTCTGCCTTCATGATACAATTATATATGCTCAAAGTGGTGTCTTAAGATAATTAATGCTGTTATCACTTCCTCTTAGCTATTTTTTCTTTTTGTTTCCTAATGTTTTCATAGATGATGGATACGGCAGCTTTCAATGTTGACGTGACTGCACCTGGGGCTATTGTTGCCCTTGCTCTAATGTTTTTAAAGGTAGTTTCTGTTAAGTTGTAGAAGCAGTCCTAGTTGCTAGGATATGGCAACATAACATCTTTGATTATGAGTTTTTATTTTTCTCTTGTATCTTCTAAGGAGTTCTTGCATTTCTGTAACAGACTGAATCCGAGGTGATTTTGTCTAGGCTTTCAATTCCTTGCACACAGTTTGATTTGCAATATGTGAGGCCTGACTTCATAATGCTTCGAGTTATTGCTCGGAACATGATAATGTGGAGCAGGTAACATTATTCAAATAAGCAATTCTGGAGTTGAAGTTGCAATTGTTCTTCTCTAGATATAATCATGGTGGTAAATATCTATCATGTAGGGTTCATCCTTCCAAAAACTGGATTGAGTCTCAGGTGCCTGAAATAGTGAAAATCGGTGTCGAAGGCCTTAGAGAGGAATGTGAGAATCTCATGGAGACTGATGTAGAAGCACTTGTTCAGGCATACATAAATATAGTAGCTGGAGCATGTATTTCTCTTGGTAATACATTCTTCTCTGGATATGTAGTGTTGTATTTTTGTTACTGGAATAAATTAAAATCAGCTGTCAGATCTTTAAGCAGTATATAACCATAATGAACTTTGACCTAGAGATTCGACCAAGAAAGAAAAAAACTTTGACCTAGAGAGCCTAAACCGGCCAAAGGACACCAAATTAGATAATTGATTCATTAGGAAGGTCATAATGTCTTCTCTCAGGTTTTGTCAAGTATCTCTGTTTTCAGTTTCTTTATGCTGTATATCTTGTAAAGTAGATATCTAAAATGTCTTGCTTGACTGGCTTGTACTCCTTGTCTGCATTTTCCATTTTACTTGCTTTCTTATAGCATTGTTGTTTTTTTGAATGCTTTCTTAAGTTGGGGTCTACAGCAGTAATTAATTCACATCAGCTTCCAAGATTAAAAAAATAAAGAGAGAGAGAGAGAGAGAGAGAGAGAGAGAGATAAAAGTCCAGAGCAAGTACATCTTCTTTTCAGTGACTTCTTTTAGTGTTTGCTTTGGACAGGTCTCAAGTTTGCAGGTACCATGGATGGAAATGCACAGGAGTTACTGTATGAATATGCAGTCTACTTCCTAAATGAGGTTTGAAATCGTGGTTGGCTGTACTCGCATGAGGACTATGTTTATGATTGTGTATAACTTTTATTTAATTCTACAGATGAAGCCTGTTGCTCCCGTTAGTGGAAGCAACTTTCCCAAGGGGCTGGCCAATTATGTTGATAGGGGCACACTGGAGATTTGTCTTCATCTTATCGTGCTCTCTCTTTCTGTGGTATTTTTCTTATTGTTCTGTACCACTACCTTCTGTTCATGAATTTTGCCATTTCCTTCTTACTGATGTGGTGGAAGACCAGGTGATGGCAGGTTCTGGACATTTACAAACGTTACGCTTATTGAAATTTCTCCGAGGACGAAATCCAGCTGATGGTCATTCTAATTATGGAACACAAATGACGGTAAGTTCGTATCATAGTTAGTTGTGCTGAAGATTGTTTAATTGATTGTTGGTAATCTATAATTCAGATTTGTGTATCCGCAAAGCATTATTGTTTTCATATTGCTATATGTTGAATCAGACATCCTAAGTAAAAATATCATATGATGATGTATCAGTGGATTACCTTGTCTATAAATCAGTAAATTAGGAGGCAGAACAGAAAGAGAAGAAGTTTGCATAGTTCTGAAATTTTCTGCTAAGCTTCCATCTCTTTTTTAGTTTGCTGACGGAGGTTTGGTGCTCAATGTTTCTATATGGTGGTTGGTGCCCTTTTGATGAGCAAATTTCCCATGTATTTGGCAAAATCCTCAAGAATCTCTACAACTCCTTTTTAGAAGCAAGTGTATTTGATCTTTCTTCCTGGTTCTATCTTCCAAATCTGTTTGCCATAGATTTATCCTTATAATGGCACGATGGTCCTCCAAGAAAGTCAAGTGGAGAAATTTTTCCGATTGATATTGTTGCACTCTAGATTTTACCTTATTGCTTTGACCGATTTCATCCTGATTTTAGATAAGCTTGGCTATTGGCTTCTTGTTTCTCGGGGGAGGTATGCGTACATTTTCTACTAGCAACAGCTCAATTGCTGCTTTGCTGATTACCCTCTATCCACGTTTGCCTGCTGGACCAAATGATAATCGTTGCCATCTTCAGGTAATCAGAGTAGTTTATTACTGAAGTTGTGGAGTTTTCTCCTATTAATGTTATGTCCCCCCCCAAAAAAAAAAAAAAAGCTGACTTGAAGAGCTGTGCACGTTAAATTACATTTTGTTACACTTGAAGACCTGTACGTGTTAAATTGCATTTTGTATCAAAAGCTTTTGGGCCCAACTTTTGCATATGCTTGCAAATTTCCATCTGTAGTATTTTTTTTAGCGTTGTTCAGTAAACCCAGTTTTCTGGCTGTTCTGACTGAAAAGTGTAAATTTTACATGTTTTCACAATATCAAGTGATTTGTAATGAAGTGATGGTCTTCTCCAGGCATTCAGACATTTGTATGTTCTAGCCACAGAAGCTCGCTGGATTCAGACAATTGATGTTGACACTGGTTTGCCGGTTTATGCTCCTCTTGAGGTCACAATCAAGGAGAGTGAAAATTACTCAGAAACTAGTTTTTGTGAAATTACCCCTTGCATTCTACCAGAGCGTTCTATTGTAAGTAGTTCTAAAACTTGACCTCTTCAATAAAGGCTACTGTTTTGTTTTTTCACTCCCTCATCAGACATGATATTAGGGTTTAACATGCCACTCTTCAAGCTTTTCAATTGCTGCAATTGTTATAGTGGATATTATTGTGGCAGTATCTGTATAGCAGGTTCGTAGTTCCTAAGCACTACTGGAAAACCTTGAAATGATTTGTGATTCCTGTCTGTTTCTTCAAAAACCCAAAAAAAAAAAGGATAGAAAAATTGGTGATTTCTGTCTGATCCTCTGTGCTCATTCCCATGTGGCAAATTTGCAGCTTATCAGTCTGTTAACTTTTTTCATTGCAGTTGAAATCCGTCCGTGTTTGTGGCCCTCGATATTGGACTCAAGTCATAAACCTTGTACCTGAAGGTGGCCGGATACTGCTTTGTAATTTCTCGTTTGGTTTCTCTAGTAAATTCTTGTGTATCATGATTTATTTTCTATTAACTTATAGAGAAACCGTGGTGGACTGATGGTGTGAAGAATGACCCATTCAATTCGGGGACCCTCTACATTAAACGAAAGGTTGGAGCCTGTTCATACGTGGATGATCCCATAGGGTGTCAGTCGCTGCTATCTCAAGCAATGCACAAGGTCATTAAAAATCATTTTCTGCCCTTCCATTCCCTCCACGTGCATTGAGCTATGTTTGGCATCAAGCTGCCCTTCTCTGATGTAGGTTTTCAGTATGACCAATTTGAGAGCTAGTAGTGGGAATACAGCTGGAAATTATATCTCTGTTGATCAGTTAGTCAGTACATTCTCATCAGTGCCCAGTTTGATTGCTTTTGCACAGCTCTGCCGTGACCCATCTTGGAATAGCAGGTAAGTGTGCAGTGTTCCATTCAGATGATCCTAAATTTTATAAACGAAGAAGAAAAAAGAGAAAAACAGTTATATGACTTTGGTGTTACAGTGGAAACAGTAAACTGTGGATCAGTATCGCAAGCCATGCACCATACTTGTCTTATCTATCCTAATCAATTGCAATATCTTCTGCAGACCAGATGTTGATTTCCAAGAGTTCTGTGTGCAAGTTTTATTTGAATGTGTGAGCAAGGACAGACCAGCCCTTTTGCAGGTAGCAAATTAACCCGGAAAATTCACCTCAAAAAAGAGTTACCTCAGAAAGAAAAAGTTAATTGCGTAATACATTCATATATGGCTAATTTCATGGCTAGGTTAAATGTAGTGCCACAGAGGGCAAATGTAGCTTGCCTTCGATAGTTGTACTTTCAAAGCAGTGTTTAGAGCTTATTGGAAATCATATGTATGATATTTGAGGTGGACATACCTTCGCTCTGGTGGAACAGTGGTTGCTTTTGCATTTTTCTTTCAGTGTCAGAACTCTTGTTACGAGTGTCTTGTATTACTTGTACTACTGCTGCTTTCAATGATTTTCATCTCTTGATTATCTTTCAACAATGTGCAGGTCTATTTGTCATTGTACACAACTATGGAATTAATGGCTGATCTGGTTAAGAACAATAATGATGTTTTAAGTGACTCGGTCTCTGTGTCAAGTTTAAAGGTATGGCACTTAATTCCTGATCATTGTTCAGATTCATCTCTGGAAGACAAAAGACAAATTAATTGGACAGGAAGCATATATAATTCAAGAATTCACTGATGATCATGTGCACATTTTAGCTCTAGGTGTCATGCGATGCATGAACTTGTTTGCTCGTAACATTTTGCAAAGAGTGGACTGCCCAGTAGTAAATGAGAACAGATCAGGGGCTGAACCATCATCCTCTGTCTAACCGAAAACTGAAGTATGTCAAGCTAAAATCCCTATTCTGAAACAAAATTTTTATTTCTGGTATGGGCAGTAGGCCTGTTGGTGTAATCTATCTACCGTTCTCTCCTGCACAATCGTGATGTGCACTTCAAATGTTTCTCACTGGCCTTCTCCACGCAGCTTGCTCTTGCCTACACTCAAGCATCATTAGGTGGAAAGCTCACCAATGCAAGAGGCAGTGTTGTTCAGTCCATTTTTATAGGTTCACTTCGGAAACGGTTGGAAGATCTCTTCCAATATTCTCGGCATTTGAGTGACGATTTGCATAGTTACTTGAAATTGGGAAGGTGGCCCGCTGATGGATCTGATGGAAAGAGAAGGTCGATAATCCTTTCCTGGTATCTCCAGTGGTTTGGCGTACCTTCTCCATCTGTTGTGGAAAAAGCGGTGAAGAAAGTGAATGCAAAGTCGGTATCATCATCTTCTTCGGTTCCATTACTGCGGCTACTATTGCCAACTACTCACATAAGCGCTCTCAGTGAGATAGGGAGGCTTCTATGCTTCTCGTGATGAGTGGTTGAAGCATTTCTCATCGAGCTTAAGGGGTTCTCATCATGAGTTGCCGTTCTTTCCTTGTGTGGTTTAAGCACATTGGCGCAGCATTCCACAATCATCTTCATACTCAGGCAAGCAAATGGCAGTCTGTCATTTGTGCATACGTGGAAAGCAAAGTCGCGAGGCAGCGGAGGAGGCCCAGGTGTTCCCAACGCGCTGGTGTAGAGCGGGCAATCCATGTCACACCTGTTGTAAGACACTGGCTTTATTTATAGCTAGCAGATGCTTGTATAGGAACGTGAAGGAAGATCTCACGGTTCTTTTCCGGTTTCTCATGTATAACTCATTTTAGCTAACATAGATGTAATTTGACAGATTTCAGTTAAGCAAAGTCTTGGATACCTTCAGTTCCTAAGGCATTTACCTAAACACGAAGCCAGCTCTACTGCTTTTAATTATTACTAATTGTAGAATCTGAACTGTATTTTACACTCTGGAGATTAATTTAGCGATGGCAGTGTCGGCAGCATTTCATCCAAATTGGGTGTTGAAAATATGACAATAATTGGGCCAAAATACAAAGGGAAAAAACCCAAGACTAACGCTGTGCATTTGCGTGTCCATGAAAAATGTGGCGGACTTGGTGAAATTTTCCGAAAGTAAAACATGACTTTTCCTTGTAAATGTTACTCAGTTTTATTACCTACTTTTTAGATGAGAAATTAGTAAGTCAAACCCTAATTTTTTTTTTTTGAAAACTATATTCTTATAAGGTGTTATGTGCCATTAATAATAATGTATTATTTGTTAAATATCTTTTCTCAACAGAGTGCTGGGCCATTGGCCCAAAAAGTGGGAAAAAAATAACTATTAAGCCATGAATCTTTTGATAATTCAATTTGTAAATTTTCTTTTTACTAAATAATCTATTTTGTGAAGTTGATCAATCAGAATCAATGTTTAGAGTGCGTTTTGTTTTAAGAGAAGTAATTTCCATGAAAGGACTTTTCAAACTTCATGCTGACCAAAAAAAAAAAAAAAAAAAAAAACTTCATGTGTTTTGTTCACCAAAAGTAAATAATTAATGGATAAGATTTTCAGTAAAAAAAAAAATAGCTGCGATTAAAATTGAAAAAAAATTATTTCTTCATTCTAAAAAGAAAATCATTTTCGCGAACTCCTTTTTCTGCTCTAACTCTCACATAGAATAGAGAATCCTTATCACGTAAGGTTTTATGACATCTAGGATATAAAGTTTGTCTACCATTTGTATTTTCCATTATTTTGGCATCTTTTTTTAAGTTACTTTACTTTCTCGAGAGGGTCGCCTTTCGAAGCGTTCGCCTGTAACCAAAGCGTCACTCCTTTGATTATGTCGTGACGCTGACTGAATCCAATCGTAATTAATAAGAAAATATAAACTCCACACTTGGTAGTTGGTAACATCGATTTCGGCATCACCTTAATATCTAATTTTAGGAGCAAAATATTATTATAATCATAATGGAGGGAATAATTTCTAGGAATAAGATTTTCTGTACACTACAAAATAAACTGAAAAGGATTTCGATTTTTCTCTAAAATAATTTTTACGGAATATATTTTCCAGGAAACGAACTTTCAAAAGCGCGTTCATGGGCATCGCCTCGGCCTTCTTCTCAACGATTCCAACGTCCTCATCGCCTGCCGCAGCTCCGACGTCCGCCGTCTTCCTTCTCAATTCAAGCAGGTCACTCTCTCTGTCTCTCTCTGCGCGCGTCCGTCTGTCTACAATGGTGGATTAGGGTTTTTCACGTGTCCCCGTTGAAATTAATGCGTTTTTGTGCACTCCCTTCATCTACGGGGCCGTCGATTCCGTGGCGAGCTCGTGTCGATTGATGGGTCGCCGCGTTTCTTCCGAAAGTCGATGAATTTGGGGCGTAGCTGAAATGGGTTGGTTTTGGATGAGACGTTGATCGTAGTCCTGTAGCTATTGACGGGGCTTTTCCTTCATCGTTTTTCTTATTTTAGGGTTTTCACTTTCGGTGTCATTTTTCTTTTTCGAGTTGAAGGTCGGCATTTGATGGTGGATTGAGGAAAGGGCAAAGATTGAATCAGGGGTCTTTTTGGGTTTGCGGTCTTCTTAGATTTTCGTGGATTTGCGATTCTTTGATTAGAGAAGTGCAGGAGTTTTGAGCTGCTCCGTGTCTTCGAATTTGGAATTGGTTTTAGTTTGTTTGATGTCGAGTGTTGAATTTGTGTTGCGCAGGTTATTGTGTTTGCTGTCTACTTTGAAAAACTGAGGAGATTAAGTGCAAGGAGATGGCAGGAGGAAACTTTTTGCACAGGGTTATCACCTATCTAGCTAATGAGATCGTTGTGAACGGTCTGGCTAATAGGTACTTATTGTTCTGTACCATCCTTTTGCCCCTCTTCTTTTTGAACTTCTGTCTGTTGGTTCATCCAGTTACTCATTAAATGTAATCCATGAACAGATCTCTGGCTTGCTCTTGATGCTCAGACACAAAATTTTGTTGCCTTGTTAATTTGAGTTCCAGGGACTTATTATATTATCATTTATAGAGCACGCCTTACAGCTGTAGTGTTTTGTTGATTGCAACTTACCTCTTCAATGTACTCATTGTTTGCTGCATCTTTGCTTATTGTTATGGTCTCCATGCTGTCTTCATATATCGATTAATAGCATGAATAATGTTCATTTGATATAATAAGTTTATGTGTGGTACATAGAAGTTGTTAGTGTGTTGCAGCAAAGCTGAATTTTTCCACCCAGTGCAATTTGATTTTGATATGAGTGTGATCGTTGCTGCAAGACCTCAACATTAATTCCTTTTTCATGGTGTGCACATCCTACGTGAGCGAGTTATCTCATTGCTTGTGTACGCTAATGTGATAATTGGGCTCCAACGCCGGCCTCTTGCTACGATAATATCTGTTGATGTCCTTTCTGGTTTAACAGTATGGTTGCAAAAATAATGACTTCATCTCATTTCTTTACTATCGCCTATTGTCTTTGCAAAGCCCTGCTTTTCAAAGATTTGCAGTGAGGACATCAAAGAGACTGGAGGAGGTGTCTAATATGGGTATGTTTCTGGCTCCCTACTTTAGCAGGATTTGCGATATGATTATGTTAATTTTAATTAATCATGAACAATGCTTACTGTAGCTTGTTTGCTTTTCCTATATGATAGCTGCACAAAAAAGACGAGAGATTGCAGACAAGGTGAAGGATCTATCTGAGGAGTTAGAGGTATGGTCCTTGATGAAACAAAGAAATGCATTATCGCAATTTTTTATGCTTTCAGTTTCCACTCTCGTGTTGTATTCTCTTTTTGCAGTCACGGAGAAACCACTAAAGGGTTTGTGTTAGTGAGAAGCTGATTGGCATGGAGCGCTGCATGGATGCCCTCATCTCCTTTCTCTCTGAATAGTTAGAATAAGATGCTTGATGTGGAGATGGAGGAACTTATATGTTTTATAGATATTGAATCTAGAGCCACATTGTGGGCTGAGTATTTAAAGATTGCAGTCATTTTTATTTTATTTTAACCTGGATTATCTAGCTGTATCCAGCTGTCGGTTCCACGGTCACAAAAGGTCATGACTCTGAATCTCTGATTATAGAGAACCTGACTGTGGGAATTGCATTTTGATCTCATTTGTACCCTCTTAAAATTCAACAATGGCTTGGTGGATCAAATGTGGTACATAATGTTATATTTATTGATGCCAGTTCATTGTGTAAGAAGTTAGGTAGATAGATGGTGCTTCTCCCTAATTGCAATTTAGGTCTACCAAAATCAACCGGTCTTGCTTTAGAGCAGAAGAAAGTTAAATTCTCATAGCAAGATATTGGCATTAGGATGCCTTAGAAGTACTAAAAGTTATGTACGGTGCTCAGTTTAGTATCAAAAGTTTTACCAAATTACTTACGTGGAAAATCAAAGAAAAAGCAATCATTAAATGTTTTTGGTAAAAATTTTGGCCAAAATAAGTACATGGCATTTGTGAGGAAAAATTATTTTTGTATTAAATAAAGACCAATTTACCCTTTGTACCCTTTACACTCCCCCTCAAGTTAGAGCATAAATATTAATCATGCCCAACTTGTTACAAATATGTTCTATTCTCCCATTACTCAAAAATGTAGTAAAGATGTCTACAAGTTGTTTGCCTGTTCAAATATGATTGGGAAGGATCACTTCACTTTGCAACTTCTCTCGGATAAAACGATAGTTAACCTCAATGTCTTTTTTTCTCTCATGAAACACGGGGTTGGAAGCTATATGCACTGTAGCTTTATTATTGCACCATAGAGTCATGGGTATTGAATCTTTAAAGCCTAATTCAGTCAATAACTATCGAATCCACACTAATTCACATGTCACTTGTGCCATGGCTCTATATTCTGATTCATCACTGGAGCGAGCAATAACACTTTGTTTCTTACTCTTCCATAATATCAGATTTCCTCCAACCATGGTACAATATACAATAGTTGATCTCCTATCATCTGGAGATCTTGCCCAATCATTATCAGAGAATCCTTCAACCCTGTTATGACCATGGTTTTGGTAGACAATTCATTTCCTCGGAGCTTTCTTCAAATACCTCAATATCCGAATAACTGCATCCCAGTGAGATGTACAAGGGGAAGACAAAAATTGGCTTATCACACTAATAGGAAAAACAATGTTTGGTCGAGTAACTGTGAGATAATTCAACTCACCTGCCAATCTTCTATATCTCTCAGGATTATTAAAAATCTCCTCCCTCAGCAACCAATTTAACTCCTTGTTCCATGGGTAAATCAAGAGAGTGAGCAAATTCAGAACATATATTCGTTGTGACAGAATAATACCTTTATGTGACTTTGCCACCTCAATTCCTAGGAAATATTTTAATTTTCCGAAGTCCTTAGTTTGAAATTGTTGTTGAAGATAGGTCTTAAGTTCAGCTATACCTATCAAGTCATCTCCCGTGATGATAATATCATTATACAATCAAGAATAGTTTGCCTCCCCCTGATTGTTTATAGAAGAAAGAATTATAATTTCCACATCTAGACAGCCCAAAAGTAAGCATAGCCTAAGAAAATCTTCCAAACCATGCTTGTGGAGATTACTTCAAATCATATAAAGACTTTTTAAATTTGTAAACCAGTCCAGATTCCTCCTGAGAAACAAATCTCGGAGGTTGCTCCATATAAACCTCTTCATGAAGAGTAACATGCAAGAAAGCATTCTTGACATCAAGCTAAAATAACGGCCGGTTATATGTTGCGGCGAGAGAGATCAAAATACAAACAAAATTAAGTTTGGCAACAAGAGAAAATGTGTCCAAATAAACAACCCCATACACCTGAGCATACCATTTGGCAACAAGTCTTGCTTTTAAACGAGTAAGAGAACCATCGGGTTGACTTTTACTACATATACCCATCGACAACCAATAGCAGTTTTGCCCGGAAGAAGTGGCACTAAGTCCCAAGTTTGATTAATCTCAAGAACCTTTAATTATTCTTCCATTGTTGTCCTCCAGCCATAACTTTGCAATGCCTAAGCGATAGACTTGGGGACTAGATATTGTTCAACGGTACTTAAAAAAGCTCGAAAGGTAAGTGACATAGAAGAGCGTGAAATAAAATTTGCAATAGAATGTTGAGTACAAGTACGTGTACCTTTGCGATGAGCAATATGAAGATCAAGATTAGATACAAGAGGAGGGTCGATTAAAGGCGGATTTGGAGAAGAAGATGACATGGTAGTGATGGGATGAGTAGGGGGAGCGGTAGCCACTCGAGGACGTTGAGTATAAACCTGGAGAGGAGGTGGTTCCTGTGTATACTCTGGTGAGACATTTGGAATAGTTGACTAAATGGTGGTCACATACAAGTCTTCATCCAATTCACACACAGTAATCGGAACATCATGATAAGAAATGGATTCAGAAAATGTGACATCAGCTGTTATAAAATATTTTCTTAGTAATAGAGAATAACAACGATATCCTTTTTAAGTATGGGAATAACCCATAAACATATACTTGATGGCCTTGGGATCAAGTTTTGATACTCCAGGTCGATGATCACAAATAAAACAGACACAACCAAGAATACGGGGTGGTAGGACAAACAGTAGCTCATTGGGAAACAGAGTGGAAAATGGAATGCCACCTTGCAAAACAGAAGAAGGCATGCGATTAATGAGATATCATGCGATCAGAACAGCATCAAACCAAAAGATTTTGGGGACCTTCATCTCAAATAACATGGATCTAGTAACTTCCAATAAATATCTCTTCTTTCTTTTAGCAACACCATTCTGTTGTGATGTAATAGGACGGGAAGATTCATGGATCATACCATGTTGAGTCATAAAATCAAAAAAAATGAGTAGAAAGTATTCTTTAGCATTATCATAACACAAAACTTTAACATGTATACCAAATTGAGTATAAATTTCAAATATAAAGGCACGAAAAATAGAAAATAGTCCTATGTCTCCTTATCTCTTTACTTTGGTGATGGAGATTTTCTCTGGCATTCTCAATTCTCGTGCCTTGCATCCGGACTTCAAGCATTTTTGGAGGTGCAAAGCCTTGAAGCTCTCCCACCTAATCTTTGCAGATGATGTCTTCTTATTCTGTCAAGCGGATTGGGCTTCGGTTTCCTTGTTAAAGCGAGGCCTTGATATTTTCTCTTCTTGGAGTGGATTGTTGTCGAATACAAGTAAAAGTGAAGTCTTCCTTGCAGGCGGGTCCCATTCTTTTCGGAATTATATCCTTTTGGCCTTGGGATTCCAGGAAGGAAAGTTGCCGGTGAGGTATTTGGGGGTATCGATCATCACTTCAAGGCTTGGCAAGACAGATTGTATCTCACTTGTTGATCGCATCACGGCCAGGGTCCAATCCTAGGCTCAGCGGTTCCTTTCTTTTGCTTCCTTTCTTTCGCTAGAAGATTTCAATTAATCAGATCAGTCCTTCACTCCATCCAAAGTCACTAGGCTAGTGTGTTTATTCTCCCTTGTTCGGTGCTAGACCGAATAGAACAGATCTTGAGGCAATTTCTTTGGAAAGGTCCTACACTTGGTTCTGGTGGGGCGAAAGTCGCTTGGGAGGAGGTGTGTCTCCCTAAGGTCGAAGGAGGATTGAGCATTCGCAGGCTGCGTGACTGCAATAAAGCTGCAATGCTGAAGTATATTTGGATTTTTTTTTTACAAACAGAGCCGTTGTTGTGTAAGTGGATTCACTTGACGTTCTTCAAGAAAAAAAAATTTGGGTTTCCTGCACTCCGTCTATTTGTTCCTGGGCTTGGAAGAAGATCATGCAGCTAGGCGGGAGTTTCAATTATCCTTTTTTTGGGAAGCTGGAGATGGTTTCTCTATCTCCCTTTGGTATGATCATTGGCATCCGAGAGGCCCTGTTAAATTTATTTCTTTTGGACTCCTTCATTGATAGCTCGAGCTTTTCCAGACAGGCGATGTTAGCAGATCTCTTTTCCCCTTATGGCAGTACTCTCAGGTCTCTTTTGGAAACTGGAAATTACTCTCTCCCGATCCTCTCTCGAACCCCTGATAGAATTACCTGGCTTGGGTGCTCTTCTCGTGCCTTCACGATAGTCTCAGCGTGGGAAGTCATTAGGAGGAAGAATGATCATATTCCTTGGGCTTCACTAAAGGTGTCAAAAGGGTGGGTCGGGTCGGGTTTTGGTTGGGTCATTAATGGTCCAACTCAAATTGACCCATTAACCCATTTATGCCTAATGTAAATTTTTCGACCCATACTCGACCCACTTAACTAAACTTAAAAAAGATTATTTCTTATATATAAATGGTATTGCTACAACACAAATTTAATGGACAATTTTTATAATTTTTAAAATAAAAATCGAATTTTAATTATTTTTAAATTTTTTAAATATGATTTTCTTTATTCTATTTTCTTTTACTTTTTACTTTTTTCTTCTTCTTCTTCTTTGGTCGGCCGCCGGCCAAGACAACGACCGGCAGCCGGCCACGGGCGAGCTCGAGCTCGCCTGACGTCGGCGAGGCTTTTGCCTCGTCAAATCCAGCGAGCTCTAGGCTCGCCGGCGTCGAGCGAGCTCAAGCCTCGCTGGACATCGGCAAGCTCGAGGCTCGCCGGCGTTGGGCGAGCTCGAGCTTGCCCCTCGTCAAATTTGGCGTGGCTCGAGACTCGCCCGACGCTCGCGAGTTCGAGTCTCGCTAGATCAACAAGGCCTCCGCCTCACCAGATCCGGCGAGCTTGATGTTCGCCTGGCCGGTCGTCGGCCATCGTCGTGCCGGCGATCAGAGGAAGAAGAAAGGAAAAAAAAATTCTAATTTCGGTTTTTAAAAAAATATTTTTGTAAAGTTAAAGAGAGAAGAGAGAGATTGTGAGGTTTTTGATAAAAATAAATGGACTCATTTTTAATGGGTTGATAAATGTGTGTTAAATGGGTGCAGAGCTAACGCATTTAAGACATATATATTTCAGTTTTGACCCATTAAAACTCATTATATGTGCTTTAGGAAATAAGGCTTGACCCATTTAAACATAAATGGGTCCATAATTGGTCAATGACCCATTTTGACACCTCTAGGCTTCACTTATTTGGAACAGCTCGATTGCTCCTAGATTTCAATTCAACCTTTGGCTAATTATTAGAAACCGCCTACCTACTTAGGTTCTACTTCTTTCCTATGGTAGAATTGACAATGGGTTGTGTGCTTTCTGTAATGCCAAACCGGATTATGTTGATTATTTGTTCTTTAACTGTCACATCTCGGCTAGTCTCGCTTATTTCTGGGCTATGAGATGTAATCTTTCATGGAGAAATAGATCCTGGTCGGAGAACCTCCTTTAGACCTTAAAGTTCCTTCCTAGTAAGGACTTTCTCCATTGTATCGTCCGTTTCTCTTTTGGAGCCTTATGCCACCTGATTTGGAAAAAGCGTAATAGCATTATATTTCAGGGGGAGACCTTGGAATTAACGGCTTTGAAGAACCACCTCATCAAAGTGGTCAATGACAAGGCCCTCACCTTTACCAATGTGGTCGACAACCCTAGGAACAGGAGGCTCCAGCAATGTTGGGGATTGGATCCTTCTATCTTTGGTTCTCCTGGTCCTCCAACTTAGCGTGGGCTTGCCTTAGCTACATGCCTATTTGGGCTGACCTCCTTTTGGTTGCTACTCGTTGCTGCTATCGCTTTCTCCATGAGTTGTGCCTATGCTTGGCTACTGTTGTGTCACGGATTTGAAGCCAGTTGGTCTCTACTTCTTTCTCCTTTTGGCTCCTGCTGGCTTTAGTTGCCTATTTCTTTTGTGCTATCGTGGTTGGTGTTGCCTCTTTCGTCTTTAAGCTTCAGCACCTTTGTTCTTCGTCCCTTCTCTCGAAGTTCTAATTGAGGTTCTTCGCTGGGTAGTTCGGTTGTGGCCTTTGGCGTTATGCTCCTTTTGGCTGTTGTTGGCTGTCTTGTTTCTTGTTGTTCCTTGTGGTTTTTACATCGACTCCCTTCCACTCATTCTAACTTTTTGTCACTTTGAGTGTAAGTTTTGGCGCCGATCTTTTGTATAATTGGTTAAAGCTGTCTATTTATTCTTACCTTTATCAATATATATTGATACCCAAATTAGAAACCACATCACATGGACCCCAAATATATGAAGGAACTAACAAAAAAGGAGATGTTGCTCGTTTAATAACTCGATGTGAGTAATTAACACGACATAATTTGCATGACTCGCACTCTAGACTAAAAAGAGATTGAAAACTAGAATCTAACTTTTGAAGACTACGTAGAGAGGGATGACCAAAACGACAATGAATCTGATGTAAGGATGCAACACTTGAGCAAGCAATTGAAGGTACGTCTTCAAGTAAATACAGCCCCCTGCCTCACGTCCTCTACCAATCGTCCTTTTCATGGCCAGATCCTTAAAAACACAAGAATTAGGATAAAATGTTACTGAACATTGAAGTTTTTTGTTAATTTACTAACAGACATGAGATTAAATGAAAATTGTGGGAAATAAAGCACTGAGGACAACGGCAATGAAGGAGTTGGATACATTGTGCCAATCCCCTTAACATGTGTAGATGATCCATTGGCTAGGGTAACTATGGACGAAGATGGAGAAAGAGAAGAAAATATACCTGAAAAACCTAACATGTGGTTGGAAGCCCCTGAATCAATGATCAAAGGGCGAGAAGCAGCTGAAAGACATGCAGTAGCATTACCTGTCTGTACCAAAGTAACAGTAGAAGAAGCAAGCTCTGAGATTTGAAATTGGTTGTATCGAGCATATTCCTCATCAGACATAACCATTACCTTGCTTTGAGAAGACTATGGAGGAGAGTCAGTATTAGAAGCGGTATTTGTAAACTAGTGTTGTTGCCTTGATCTCTCATGTAACTTGTAACAAAATTTCTGGATATGACCAAGTTTGCCACAATAATGACAAGTTTGTGTAACCCCTGAGTTATCAATAGACATATGGGATTGTCCATAGAGATGTCGTTGGCCTTGACCTCTCCTTGTTCCTATGCCTCGGCCACCATGCCCACCATATCCTCCACGATTTCCTCCATTGCTCCTATTACTACTACCAGTTCGAGTCTGAGTCACAAAAGCGAAACTACCTATTAGATGTAATATTCTGAGAAGTCTCACGAGACACTTAAAGAACTTGAGCAAACGTAATTGTGAGTGATGCAGTATGCTCTCCTTCAAGAATATGAGACCTAACAATTTCATATTCAGATTCAAGACCTCCTAAGAATCCCATTACAACCAATTGTTCTCTTTGACATTGCATTTGTTGAACATCAGCCGAAATAGGAAGAACGGCATTCAACTCCTCATACATTCTCTTAAAGTCTGCAAAATACTGTGTTATAGAACACCCATTCCTTTCAGATTGATAAAACTCCTATGATAGCTCATAAATCCGTAACAAGTTATTTTGGCCAGAATATAACACATTCAAATGCTCCCACAGTTCTCTGACCATATCAATATGAGTCACCAGATCAACTACATTACTCTCTATAGAATTTAGCATTTGACCAAGAATACGTGCATCAACAATATCCCAAGTTACATCATCCCTAGGCTTAGACTCAGTTAAGTGTTTATGTTAATTTCTGCCTGTCAAAGTAAGCTTCGCGATTTTCTTCCATTGATGAAAGTTAACACTACCCTCAAGCTTCTTATCAATAATTTGATTAGACGAATAGGAAATCACCTCAGTCATTACAACACTATTCTTCTTAGGATGAACTTCAACTATATTCTTCGAGGAATTGCCCATTTTCCAAATAATAAGAAAATTCATACCCTAGTTTCCTTCAAACAACTCAGTCTCAGTAAGAACTACTAAAGAAACGATAACTCTTGTCGAAGAAATCGGAGGCGGGCACATCTTCAAGCGCTTCAAGATCAAGCAAAAACAAATCTAGAAGCTTTGCAAGCAAGAGAAGCATGAGCTCGAGGCTAAATTCCACCACCAATCCTCCACTCTCACGCTGCCTCCAAGCCCAATCCCTCCTCCTCATCAACTCGGGTTTTCAATTTGGGAAATTTATTGTAAGTGGCAATTTAGGGTTTTTAATTTGGAGCAAACCTTCTGCACAACGTCATAGGAGGGCTATATATTAATTAGGCACGTTGATGAGCCACGTTAGACTTAGAAATAAATTAATAATGTCTATGTCGGATTTTTGAAGATTTTGATCAAACTTAGCGCTCAAGTGATCGTTGTTTTTTCAAAAAGTAACATTTAAATTATTGAAAAAAAACTTTTAGTATTAAAATGAGTGCTATACTTAAGACTTTTGGTACTAAAAATAACACTTCTAGTGTCTTTTTTTGCCGCAAGATATCTAATAGCTACTCACCTTAAGGTGGTGTTTTGAGAAACTTGGGAGTTTGCTATAGCCCTTTGCAAAGATAATCTTGCTGTTTTTGGAATTTTTTGGCTCGTTCCCTTGACACCATGACGTTATAAAACCAGTTTTGTTGCGCGACTACTTAGATGTCATGATAACATGAAAATTTGTAGCACAAGTTGCATATCAACCTGTGTAGATAATGCATCATGATACAGAAATACGAAACAACTTATCAAATTAAAAAACTTGATGCTTTATATTATAAAGCCATTTCTTTCAATAACGAAGAGACGTTACATAAGGGAAAGATATAGTACATCCCGCCCAGGCTCTCACTAAAAGACTTGGTGAGAAACCTACTATGAGGAAGAGAAAGAATTGGAAAAAGAATATCATATTTTTTAACATTTGGCTATAACCATTGTTCCCAAGTCTATTCTACTCGATAACAACAGACTATGTGCATCCTATTCCTTGCCAAGACACCATCTGTTGCTTGGCCTTTTCTCGTATCTAATGGCTACCAAATGCCTCAAAACAAATGCAAAGAATATCAATTAGTCAGCATAATAAGGCATCCGACTTGCAGTTGCAATCTTACATGGCCATCCGCGGCACTTCTCTGTACAGCTGCTCCACCCATGGGGTAATCCTTTCGCGGATGTCTTTCCCATAAGTGCGCTGTCCTTTCTCTGCAGCGAACATCGTGTCCTCCGCAGAAGGCACGTCCTTAACCAATGAATTGACCCAAGAAATATCTGGCTCATCAGCCATGGCTGCCGCCGAGACAGTATTAGCACCTGCTGCGGTGCTGCTTCTGATCTTAAAGGAAGCAGCTTTCCTCAGCTTATTCAACTCATCTCCTTGGACGCCCCAATCCAATTTCCCATCAGGTGAACTCCAGCTCGACATAGCTGAAGACATCATAGGGGAAGAATTGGCAATTCCAGGGTTCGCCATTCCCCTGTCGATAAAACTCTGACTCCGCTTCGCAAAAGCGGCTGACCTCGAATTCATGACCGCTGCTGCAACTGCACTAGATGAGTCAAACCCATAAGAAGGTGCCTGCTTCATTGCTGGAGATGACAATGCATTTGCATTGCTCTGGTACGCCCCACGAAACTGGGTTGCATTCTGGCGCATCTGAAGGCCAGTTGGAGATTGCAACTGGCTTGGTGTTGAAGGTCTTGACAGCCCCTGCAATTGAGGCAGCAAAGCAGGATCTGGTGACCCAAAAACGTCATCAAGGTTAGTGGGTTTCACTTCCCCCATCCTACTACTAAAGCAGGATGATGGTGAGGAGAGACGAGATATCTCTTCCATCAACTGATGCTGTTGAGTGGCCACCTGACTTTCTAGACCACGCAATTCCATCTCCAGGTCGAAGTCCCTAGCACTCAAAGCAGTCTTCAGCCTACTCCCTGGGAGCTGCAGCATTGGTGGGGAGAGTTTGTTAGCCTTGCTCTGCCACATGTTCACAGACATCGGAGATGATGAGGCTGCAAGAGGAGACATGGGTGGTGTTGAAGTAACAGGCAATGATGCTGATGGAGAACTGAAAGAGAGAGGACTCAATGTGGACATGTCCAGCCCACTTGATGAGTAGGATTTTGGGGAAGGCATAGCTGATCCCGTCGAAACATAGACAGGCCTTAATTCTTCGGGCTTGTGAGCAAAGAAACAAACTTTGCGAGCACATCCAGTCTCATCCTTGCATAGTCTTGTTCTATACTGTGCAGGATGAAGCCACGACTCAAATACGCCGTGCGCGTACTCACAGGAGTCACCCTTTTGGCAAGATCCCTTCCGAAATTCAGGGCAAGGGACGCAGCTGTAGGGGTACTTGCGAGGGTCCCGCCTCCTCGCATTCTCGCCAGGATGAACAAATGGGCACTCTGTCCAGTCATGGGAGTATGCCCGCGAGCAAGGCTTTACTTTGAAAGCATACATTCTGAACTCATCAGTACTGTAAATCCCAACATTTATGTCAGGCAGAGAGACATCAACAGGAAATTGATACTCTTTCTTTTCGCTTCCCTCTCTGGATGCTTGCGGCGCGGCAATCGGCTTCTCCTCGTGGGATTCAAATTCCCCATCAGAATTATCGCCTTTCAGCAACAGCTCCATCAGCTTCCTCCTTGAATCGCCACGTGACTTTAATGGAAGGGCTATCACATCAATTGGCTTCTTTCCATTGCCATCAATGCGATTAGCATCAGCAGATGCGTGAAGCAAGAGCTTGACAACCTCCACCGCAGAAAAGGAGCCACTGGCAACAGCACAGTGAAGGGCAGTGACCTTGTCCGAACCACAAGCCCTATTTACATCAACTTTGCCAGATTCGAGAATGTACTTCACAACCCTAGAGCTTCCAAACAAGGAAGCCACCATGAGAGGAGTCCTCTCTTCAAGACCCATCTTCCTTGAGCCAATTCTTCTACCGTACCAGAAGCTAGCACCATCAATGTTACAGGCCCCCACTTTGCTTTTGAAATCTTCGAGATTGTCCGAAGCAGATAATTCGAGCAAGATTGAGCAATTAGAATGTTTTTCATCTTTCTCGAAGTAAGATTCCCCCTCCATGGGAAAATTGGCAGAGCTGAGTTTACTTTTTGTACGAGTAATCCTGCATATCGTAACAACAGCAATTTAATGCACCACTCACTTAATGGAAAAAAAGTAACAAGACAAAGCTAGTAGGTGATTACAGTTGCACTTTTATGACAAGTAGAAAAACTACGTCCCACTTCCCCAACTATATACGAGAGGAACCCTCGATCAAGCATCAGATGTTACAACATATTAGAAAGATCCAAGGCCAATCATTCTTTCTTTCCTCGTTAGATTCTATTTTGCAGGAACTCACAAAAGGATTTGTCAGCCAAAAACAAAGAGAAAGAAACACGAACTCTCCAGAGAGTAGAAGCCAAGTCAAGGACTAGCCTCAAGAAGTCACTTTCTACCCCCCAAAGAACCACGACCAAGAATTCATCAAGAGAACCGGTCAGCTCCAAAGAAGCAGAAACAACCGGCCTTCGACCACGCAACACTGAAAAATCCATCCGAAAGAGATAATCTTGAGTACCACCCACCTCATAAACAGAACCGTAACCCCAAAAGAAACCGACTTTTCAACCGAACACCCCCGACCCACGGCCCAGAAAGCGGCGACGAACGATCTAACGATCTAAAGCAACAAGAACCATAAAAAATTAAAGACACCCGGAAACGTTTCTTGGAAAAGAACGTACCTTTAGCGATCCCTCCTAGCTCCCCGCTGGTCAGCGAGCTGAACGAAAGACGGAGTAAACAAAGCTACACAAACAACAACAGACTCGGGAGCGAAATCTAATGAGAAAGAAACTCGAAAGAGAAGAGGAAGGGGGGGGGGTGAAGTGAAGAAGGGGAGAATGCCGGGGGGGTCCTTTTATGTAGTCCTTTGAGGCGGTAGGGGAGGAAGGAGAGAGGAAAGGAGGAAACTTTCTTTCTTTTCGTCCCCCCCTCGCCCCACGGTCTTCGTCTTCTTCCTTTTTGGTGCGTGTGGTCAAAGTCAAAGCTTCAAAGCGAGGGTTTTCGTGGTCTTAGCTAAGCTTTACTCTGTCAACAATGGATTCCTGCTGCTTTCCTCCCCGTAATGAAATGAAACTCAAATGAAACGCAAATTGCGCTCTGGTCGCATTCAAACCCCCGCATCACTTCCGCTCCCGTCCTTTACCGCCTTGACGGGTACCCGGTCACCCCCCACGAATCCATCCCGACGCTCGTCCCACGCGCGCACTTATCATTCCGCTGGTTTCCTTCTCCGAAAAAGAGATTTTTTTTTTTTATCGAACAAAATTAATCTTTAAAACGATGTGATATTCTTAAATAATCATTTAAATTAGAAGGCTCATTTAAGCATTCAATATTAGCAAATTCAAATAATCGAATTCATGCTCTGTTATTTTTCAAATTAGAATGGAATTATAACGATAACAATTTCTAGTGTGTTTGATATTTTAAAATAAATACTAAAAAGAAGAGTTTCAGATCATTATAACACTCTTGATGGATCTCCCTTGAGAAATCCCGACTGGCCATGTTTATGATGCACTTGATAATTATCGAATCACGTGAGTTAGTTTCCGAAATTGGAGTTTTTTTTTCTTTCTTTTTTGCCCGAACGAAGTCGAAGTTAGCTTGGGGCGATTCTTACGGAAACGGAGGAAGTTTTATCTTGATGAAAAGGAGAAGGTGAAGTGCACGCGCTCCGGGTGAGAGTGGAGAAGAAAAGGGGAGATGCGAGGCTAAGCTAAATGCGCGTTGGCTTTAGCGATAGGTGGGGGACAGAACCTGCACGTTTTTGCCCTGACTCAGCCTTCCACTTATATAATATATATATCCTCAGTTCATGTTTATTTTCTTGCATGCCCATTTATTTTTTTATTTCACAACGTGAAAAAGACGCGGCATCTCCTTTTTCAAAGACAAATACTTGAAAAGATTTATCGGAATTTTATATTATATAAGTACTTTTTAAGATACTGAATGAATCGATTATAAATAAAAATCACGACTTTTAAGGGGTTTGGAAAACAATAGAATTATGCAATTTAATAAATTTTCAATTTTCTAGTAATAAAAAAGGAGTGGAGAGCAAGGACAAGCAGATGTCTCAGGAGGTTCGATCGATCGAAACGAAGGAACCTTTTATTGATGGACTTTTTAAAGAAAGAAGGAAGCAGGAATTTTCATGGGGGCCTAACGGGGAATTCAATGGCCTCCCAAGACGGTCGTGGGTTGACTGAATGGACTGCATGGCCGCGGAAAGTTCGAAGGAGCTCCATCTCCAAAAGCCTCCAAAAGTCTCCAATTGCTTAACGTAAATGCAAAATATAAATTAGGTGGGGGCAAAGAAATTCACATGCCCTCGTTTTCAAAAGAAGTTATTGGGAAGCACCCTCGATCTACATTTCGGTACGGCGTGTTCCAAGTTAGATTCGCGTAAATTAAACATTAAAGTATGGTTTAGAAATTTCGTTACATTTGAAATCACATGACTAAGTAATTCGTTATCTTCACTCGATATATACGTGAGTATCAATCGATTTCAAATCTCTTTTCATCTTATGAGTAAAGACACTTTGCATGCTTTATGCTTATGTCATGAGCCGACCGTTTGGAGTCGAAACGTATGGCAACTTAGACTCTCTTGAATCGTTTAGGATCATCGGAGCATTTAAGCTAAGCCTTTCTTAGATCGATTGCTCACTTCGCTCATCTAAATCATAGAGAAAAAAAAGGTCTAGAGAGAGAAACTTTGTAAGAGAAAGGTACTTAGATTATTGAAATGGTCTTCGGATGATTATAGTGAGGGGGAGGACATTTTTTCTTATACTTGTGGCCTTCTAATTACAACTGTTGATCAATATTATGTTCGATGGATGAGATCGTGCCTCACAATCGACTAGTCACCTCGCACCTCTCAGTCGGCCAATTCTCAGCACACTGGCACAATTATCATCTTGCCCATCCCTAAGAACATTCTAGAAGCTCTTGGGAACATTCCAGGCGAGTTGGAGAGGTCTTCTTCAATCATGCACCGTCCCTTGGTCACCAGAACCTCGAAACCGTGACACTTGCATGAAATATAAAATTGTTTTATTATCAAAAAAAAAAAAGTGGAGACAAAAATATGAACTTGTTTCTTCTCATCAAGTAAGTTAGGACCTGTTTAGTAACATTTATGTTCCTCAATATTTATGTTCTCTTGTTCTTAAAATTGAAAAAGAATATAAATCTGTTTGATAATGTTAGTTAATTTTTCTATTTTCTAAAATAGATCAGTGGTTAGGGAATTGATAATAAAAAAAAAAAAAAAAAAAAAAAGAAGTTATTTCTTTTATAGCAGGAACAATTTATGAAAACAAGTCATTTTTCTTTTATTTCTTTTATTCTTTCTCTTCCTTTAGCTAGTTAGTGGGCCTCAGTGATGGTCAGCGAATGGCCAAAGATGAGGTTCAGCAACCTCACCAGATTTGGGCGAATTCGACTCTCCCCTGGCTGGGCGAAGCCAACCTCATGGTAGCTGGGTGAGTTAGCCTTGCCAATCGTGAGGTTGGCTTCGCCGAGCCATGGCAAGGTCGACCTTGTTGTGCCACCAACGAGGCTGGGCGAGGTTGCAAGCTCTTGTCTTTGGCTGCTTGCCAACCTTTGTTGAGGCTCAATGACTTACTAGAGGAGGAAGAAGAAGGGAAGAAAAAAGGAAAAGAAAAAGTTCAAAAAAATTAGAACGAACTTAGAAAATTATTAAAAAAACTAAAAAAGTTTGAGAGTTAGATCAAACGCATTTATGTTCTTATTCTATTACGAGAATATAAATTTTGTGCAGTTATCAAATGCGTTTGAATGTTTAGAAATTCATCCGAGGAATAGAAATGGGAAAAATATTTGTGAATAGAAATTATTTCTAGAAAAAATAATGTTATCGAACGTACCACCCTTAATTGATTAATTTATTTTTGTTATAAGCCATAAACTAAAGAATATTTCTAAGGTATGGACGAGACAAAGTCATAGATACGAGGAACATGGGCGAAATGCCATGAAATCCCAGTGTGTGGCCAAAATAGAAAGTTTAAATGGTCTCACATTCCACGGATTAAAGCAGATAGGCAGCACCGCTTTGACTAAGCAACGCGAGACTTCATCTCTACTTGGACCCTGTTTTATAAAAAAAAAAAAGTGGTGAGTTATAAATAAATTTTAAATAATCATCAAGACTAGTTTATAAACTTGAAAGACAGACATGAAGTGCAAAATAAATAAAAATAAGGGCCCAAGGCGTGCCAAAAGGGATTCTAGGTTTTTTTTTAATAAAGCCTTATTTCCTACTGATTGAGAGAAGAAAGTACCATGAGATTCAGCTTCGCCTTCATGGCATTTTCCAATTATTATTATTATTATTTGTCGGGACCCAAGACTTTCGTCATCGTCTACGTTGTCCGTTGGAAGAAAAAATTATTATATAAATTCTCACGTCAATTTATGGATGTCACATTTCATGGACTTGGTCTTGTGCCTATCCATAATTATCATCTTTTTATATTTATGATGAGTATTTTTCTTCTACTTCCTTTTTCTTTCTCTTGTCGCTTGCCCACGAACGACCTTTATCATTATTACATCCTCTTTTCATTTCGTCAATTAGTTCCTGCGATTTTCCTCACCGTATTGAAGGAACTCAAAGAGGGTCAGGCGGTCAGCATTTCCGGCTGATGAGACGTTGAGTCAAAAATAACATCGGAGCCAAAAAAACAAAAATAAAAAGAAATATAAGACATATTACCTAAATTCTTTTTTCACCTTTTTTTTTTCATGTCCTGCGACGTTGTCCTGAAATTATAGTTAACTATGGCCCCGTTTGTTTTCGTTTCTTTTTTCTGTTTTTAAACAATTTTTTTATTTTTTGTTCAGGAACAAAAAAAGCAACGTAAACGCATTTGTGTGCGTTTTGTTAAAATTATTTTTGTTAAACACATCCGAAATAAACAAAATTTAAACACTTCTTTTCTTCTTCTTTTTCTTTCTTTTTCTTTGGCCGGTCGCCGGCCTCGGCTATGGCCGGCGACCGGCCGTCGAGGGCCGGCGACCTCGCCGCGTCGTCGGCACCCGGCGAGGCCGAGCGTCGCCGCGGTTTCTGGCCGGGCGAGCTCGGCCTCGAGCTCGCCCGGCCAAGGCGAGGCCGAGCCTCGCCGCGGGCCGACAAGCCTCGCCGTGGCTAGGCGAGGCCGTCGGCCCTCATCGGCCGGTCGCCGGCCATGGCCGAGGCCGGCGACCGGCCAAAAGAAGAAAAAAGAAAAAAGGAAAAAAAAAAAAAAAGAAAAATAAATAAGAAAATAGAAAAAATAAAATAAAAATATTAAAAAATTAAAAGAAATAAAAAAAATTATACAAATTTACGAAACGTGTTTCTGTTCATTTTTTATTCCAAAACAAGTTTACCAAACGCGTCTTTTTGTTCAAAAATTGTTAGGAATGAAACATTTTTTTCTATTTCATTTCCCTGGACCAATTTTTAAACAAAAATGTTACCAAACGCACCCTACATGTCTAGGACGGCCAACGTTGACAATCATCCTATTTTTGTTTATTCCGTTAGATTCAGTCTCTGTTTTTTTTTTTTCTTTTTCACTTAGCCGATTTGAAAATTTAGGAAAAAAATGAACAATAATTAGGTTCTCTCCATGGAGGCATAAGAGAAGATAATTAGCTTATCGGATGCATTTGTGTGGATCCTAAATCGGGAGGTGCGAATTTCTCGAGCACGCTTGATGTGGTGTGAGTTGAGAGTCGACCAGTTCGTGTTGACCATAAGAATTCCCTCGTCTCGATCACGTCGTGCAACTACAAAAATTGCACATCCCCGGGTGTCCCGGCGACATAAGAGAAAGGTGATTAATTACTTTAACCGAACCTGCTTTGATAAAGTTAGGAGGAGAAAAATAAAGAGGAGGAGGAGAACCTAGGATGAAGGGATTGGGCTACTTTCGGTCTAAAACTTCTCAATGGGCCTCAGTTCACTCACGGACATCATGAGGCATCGCACTATACTGGGCCTGGCCCACGATTCTTCGAGGACTTCTTAGCCAGAAAAGCCCATCATATCTTGGAACCGCGTCTGAAATGGGTTCTATTTTTGGGCCAAAAGTATGGAGAGAAAGGAGGAAAGGGAAAAGGAAAAATCTTACTTGCTCTCGGAGTGCATGTCGGCCTATTTCACGTGCACCATCTGACGAGGATGCCCCCACCTGATTAGACAATGCATGCGAGTTGGGCTCACATGCACTCGAATTAGGTATGACCTACTTCTACAACGTAGGACGTTCGAACTTTTTCAATATGAATTTCCACTAAAAATCATGGCCTCCTCTTCGATGTAATACCTTCTCACCCTAAATCATCCGAGAACACTAGTTCATACCTTCTGCCAAACAATACTCATGTTTGGCAGCTTTTAGGTAAAGGGGGGAGATGAATATTGTGACATCCCGAATTTTCGACCCGTTCCGAATATATGAAATGGGCATCTCGTCGACGTGCCGATGGTCCTTTTTCTCTGAGCTGATCACTCACGAGTTAACCAATCTATTGTGTGAAGCTGTTAAGGGATATAACCGCGGTAAAATCTCTAAAAGCTACTCAATAGGTCGGATCGGACTAAAATCGCGTTCGGTCGACTTTAACCACAAAATTGAATTCGGTTTCGGAAATCGAACGTTCGAGCATGTCACGGTTCATTTATAGGACGTCGTCTTGTCTTTCGGAGAAATTCCATCGAGTTCGAGATTTTTATGGAAAATCCGTTCGGATGTTGCGGAAAATTAGCGGAGATTCGAATGAGCTTAATCGATGGAAATTGGGGCTTCTAAACTAAGCTTGTGAGTGTCGGGGATTTACAGAAAATTATATGGGATTTTTCTACATCAAATTTGGACTTCAAATTGAAGAATTTGGATGGAAATTGAAGCTTAAATTGATGAATTCGGAATAAGGCATGGGCAGCAACTTTGGCTTCAAAAATTGGATAATTGGTGGTTTATTTTGTGGTATTATTGAACAAGAAAGTAATATAGGGGAACATGGTGATATTTATGCAAGCCTAGGGAGGGGACAAGGCCTTAATGGTTGGATAACTATGCTTGACTTTAGCTTTCTTCAAGCTTCCTTCGCACGTCTCCCTCTCATCCCTATCCATTCTCTCTTCCCCTTCGTACGAGTCTCTCTCTCTACGGAAGTCTTGGGTTTCACCATTTCATTTTCTCATTCAACCTCTGCCTTCTCTTCATTTTGTTCCATCGAAGCTCATTCCCCTTGCAGTGACCGAACTCTGCACCATCCACCAACTCGTGTCTCCCTCCACAAAATTTCTTCAAGTCAACCACCTCTGTCTTTCACTGATTCTCCTCCATCTTGTTGACTAAAGCTACCCCAGCAACCGCCACATGTCCGCATCCTCATCTTGCTCGGTCAATTGCCAACGTCGAAGCCCGCAAGTCCAGTGAATCTCCACTCCTGCTGCCCCATCTACAACCGACCAGCCCTGCTCCATCTTCTCGTACAATCCATCGAAGTTGCATCATTGACCCAGGAAAACCACCGAGCTGCCTCCTTCTGCCACGACTGAAGACCAGCGCCACTCGTCCACAGTGTCGTCGCCCTCGGTCAGCAAACAAAACCAGCGAATTCACTAGCAGACTCCACGCATATGTCGACAACCAACTGAAGCTGCTTCTCGTCCCACGCATGGTCAAAGGATCAGTCCATGCGGCCTCCGAGGTTGACTCCTCTCCACGCGGCAAGAAATTCAAGCGGCCATCTCCACGATTCTTCCTTCCCCCAGCTTGCTCCCATCCTCGTGCAATTCATCTCACCGAAGCAGCCCAGCTTCCACGCTTATGAGATCCACCGAAGGAGCTCGGCCCAGCAGTCTCCACGCTGTGGCCCTTTCATCTCAGCCTAGCATTGGGCCCTTGAAGCCACGAGTTCAGCTTCAACAACAAGCCCACGTAATTTCCTTGTTCGGTCCGTGGAAGTCCAGCCCGCAACCCATCTTGAAGCCAGCAAATTCCATTTCAGTTAGGCCAAGCCCAAAGATTCAGGCCCAGTTTTGAAGCCCAAGAAGTTTCAGCAGTTTAGCCCGCGAAGCAAATCGGCCCAAGCCCAGCGATTGTTGTGGGCTTGCAAGGTTTCTTGGCCCCGCCCAAGCTCGCCGGTATCGTCGAAAGTTCGATTTCGGCCGCCGTCGCGTCACCGTTGCGGTGATTCGGTCTCCACTTTTGCCAAGTGAGTTTTACTCACTAACGCTTTCTTAGTTTGTTAATTATACTTAGGGTTGGTTAGATTTAATTAAATGCAATTAGGTGGTTAGATTAGTTTAGATAAATTAAATTAGAGACTTAATGATGCATGTTAGGTGGTTAGAAATAGACATTAGCAAGTAGACATGGTCTACTATTTATTGAGGGTAGCCCGGGAATTTTCTGACCCTTTACCAGGCTTCAATTTGATATTTCGGGCCTAAGTGGAATTTTTGGCATTTAAATATTATTTTTCGAAATTAAACTAAATAATTATTTATTTTCCGAAAATTCAACTTGGATGGCCAGCGACCGTAATATTATGCTGATGACTGTGGTGAAGTCCGTTTATTTAATCGGGCTTTATTTTGAGCTAAATTGAATTTATATTATTTATTATTTAATTTTCGAAATTAATTATTTAATTAATTATTTTTCGGAAATTAAGGCTGAGATGGCCGGTGACCGGAATTTTGTGCTGATTGTCGTGGTGCAGTCCGTTTATTTATTTGAGCTCTACGTGGTATGAAATTGATTTAAATTGTGAATTTTAGGACGTGTTCCTAATTGTTTGATTTCAATTACGTGATGGGCAAATGTTTGGGTATCGATTGTCAATACCAACGGTGAAGTGGTGAATCAATGTGGCATCTAAAAGGGCACGTGGGCTCGGTGACTTGATGCATCACTTTGGTGAACGAGTGCGAGAGAATGCACGTGGCGCCCTGCGCATCGTAAAAAGGCGCACGTGGGCCGGTGACGATGCATCACTTTGGTGACGAGTGCCTTAGAGAATGCACGTGGCCCAAGCATCGTAAAAAGGGCACGTGGGCTCGGTGAATTGATGCATCACTTTGGTGAACGAGTGCCTTAGAGAATGCATGTGGGCCCAGGGAATTAAGTGAGGCATCTTGGGAGAGACACGTGGGCTCGGTGATTTGATGCATCACTTTGGTGAACTAGTGCCTTAGAGAATGCACGTGTGCTCTGTGACATGTAATCGACTGATTCGATTTGTTATGAGTAGTTGGGTGCCTATTATAAATTGTAGTGATTTGCAGGTGGAATTTGAGGCTAAGGTAAGTCCTCTAACCTGTGCGTGTTTAGGCAGCCCGTAGTATATTGGCTTACTAATCGGGTCTTAGGGGGTAGAACTTGCTGAGACGTGGTCTCATTGGTTATTGAATAACCATTTCACGTCCCTAGATGCAGTAGACTTGGATGTTGAAGATCTCGAAGTCCAGTGCAGTCTGCTAAAGGCTCCAGTTGGAGTGTGGAGAATGATGAAGAGGAGGATGGGGACCCGTAACTCGTAGAACCCCGCTTCTGTTTATAGACCTTGTGTTTTTAATTGGCTTAATGTGAATTGGACTTAATAGTTCACTTTGTATATATATGTGCACTGTTTTGCAATGTATATAAGAGTGAAGGTTTGAAATTTAATCTTACTGTTCTATCCCAATGTTTTATTGTCTGGGGATTTTTAAATTATGCTTCCGCTTGTGCATTAAAAATAAAAAGGGTCAGCGATATGTAGTCCTGGGATATCGCATTTGAAAATCGACCAAGGTGAGGGATGGGCGTGTGCCTGAGGATCGGGGCGTGACAAATACAAGCGAGTGTGAAAAAGAGTAAAAGTAAAAAAAAAAAAAAATATATATATATATATATATATATATTACATATACTGTGATACTTTATCCTAAATTTTCTTATGTGACACAAAAAGTCTCAGACTTATACATATGACACATTTACCTCTCATCAAAATTCTATCATTGAAAATCATTAAAACTACCTAAATGGATGCCAAAAACCAAATAGTGTTGACATGGCATCCACGCAACTTGAGTAAAACAATAATGACGTTGTTTTGGCTGAAAAATTATCTAACAAAACTTTCATAAATGGTAAATGTATCACATAAATACAAGTTTTGAGTTTTTTCTGTCACAAGAAAAAAAAATTAGGGTAAATATATTGCAGTGGACATAATTTGTGGTTTTTAATGTTACAAAAAAATTCAAAATAAATGTATCATTGTGAGCATAGTTTGGGATTTTTTGTGACCTTTCCCTTGTGAAAAATAAAGAAAGATTTGAAATTTGTGCAAGGATGAGCTAGGTGAATTTTTTTAAAAGTCAATCTATATTCTAACTAAATCATCAAATTTGGCAAAGCTCATTATTTATGACGCTCCAAATTTAGTACAATACATGCAATATACTTGTGTAATAATTTCTCCACATTGACAAAGAGGAGCACAATCGGTATATAATCATAAGGAAAATTGTCTAAAAAGTCATAAATCTATTGCATTTGTTGCCAATTTAATCATAAACATTTTAATTATACTACTTGAATCCCAAATCTTCTCATGATTTGTCAATTGAATTATCATGCAAAATTTGGCCAGAAATCACTATTGTAGATACTAGTTATTCTACATGACACGATCAGTACGGTGTGAATAATTTGTGATAATATTTTATTATTATTTTTTCGCATTTTCTTTTCTTTTCTTTCTCTTTTCCTTCTTTACTTTTTATCTTACTATGGTCAGCAAAGATTGCTAGGCCCTTGCCAACCCAAATTTGGGTGAGGCCATTGTGTGGCTACAGCTTAGGCTCGCCTCTCCTACCTCACCTAGATCCAGACAAGGCTACCTCGCCCATGCCCAGACCATTGGGTTGCGGTCTAGGCAAGACTGGGTGAGGGCTTCACCTAGTGGCTGGTGAGGGGCCGCAACGCACATCGACCTCAACAAAAAGAAAAGAAGAAGAAAAAAAAGGAAAAAAAATTAAATCAAAATTCGAAAAAATTAAAAAATTCACGATAGCAATGGTTGTACCATGTAGAATAGCTAGCGTTCATGTCAACAATTTTTTTTTTTTTATCAAAATTGGCTGCTTGGGCTCAATTGAAAAAACGTAAAAAGATTTGGGACTCAATTGACATAATTAAAAGGTTCAGGTTTGAATTAACAGAAGTGTAATGAGTTTAAGATTTTTGGGATAATTTTGTCAATAATCACGGCACTAATATAGGAAGGTAGTGACAAATTTTTGTGCAAACATAATCATGGATAAGGTCCCTAAAATATTCGAAATAAAGAATGACTGTCGATGGCCAGAAGATATCATATTTTAACTTGACCATTTACTTAGGGAAAACAAAAAGAATGCATGCTCGATTAGCATGAGGACGAAATGTACAGAAAAAACAAACATCAGAAAGAGGAAGAGAGCATCTTCATCTTGGCTTTCGACTCCCACATGCTGTCAAAAGGAGCAGAACGAGCTCCTTTTGTTGACACTAACATCCAGAAAACCAAAAAGTAATAATTTTCTAGGGCAATGTGTCGCACGAGTAGGATAAAAAAACGAAGAGGGAAAGAGCTAAAAACAGTGGTGGAAAGCAAGAAAGGAGGGGGAGACGGACAAAGGCAGCTGAGTAAGCTCTCAAGTCAAGATTGTACAAAGAAACGACAGCCACCAATCGGAAGAGCTCTATCGTCTAAGTTTTTTTTTTTTTTTTTTTTTTGTATATATATATATAGAGAGAGAGAGAGAGCAAGGACATGGGTTTTTCCAACAACCCCATGATTTAATGTTGGTCGGAAAAAGGCGTCACGTGTTTTTGATGTTGTTTTGTGCATGTCGGCATGCATGAAGCCCGTTCACATTGAAATGGGGCCGGAAAACGCTCGTCTGCGTTCACACCTTAGCATGTTCATGGAGCCTGTCCTACAGCTTTCCTGCCAAGTGTATGTCGAAGCTGGGGCATATGTCTGGCTATGAACCCATGATAGCAACTTGCATTTGAGATTTTAGGCAGCGCTCGTTTCCACGCAAAAGATCTCCATGAAGTGATTTCCCGAACGTGTGATTTGGCAGGGATGGATGATTGACAGAAAAGACATTCCGATCAACGAAATCATTCACTGTTGAAACTTCAGCAAGAGTGATTCTTCTTTTAGATCTCCCAAGATTCTTTTCCACAAGCACACAGATCTCTCTCTCTCTCTCTCTCTACTGATCTTCACTCCTCTTTGGCCCTTTCTGTATATTTTCTTCTCTTCATAGCAAACTCTCCTCTTCAAATTGATTCCTAACATTAGCTTCAAGTTTCACGTATAAGCGCTCAATCTATTCGCATTTGGATTAAATCAACATTTGGTTGTTACATCACGAAAGAAGTGATAGAGATTTTGAATTCATTTATACCGGAAATCGGGCATTGAAATAAGGAATTAAATACTTATTTTCATGATTCTTACCCCGTAGTTTCCAATCAGCTCTTGATGTAAAATCTTAAATCTAAAAAGTATTTGCACATGTCCAAACAATTTATATATGCATGTATAAATTAGTATGAAGCGGAACTATGTAATATAAATAAACGGAATAGCATAAGGCATGCTTATTTTTCTTTTATATTATGCTATGCATCTTGTATAGGTCTTGAAACTAGAAGATTTAATAACTAAGAGAAAAGGGAGATGGTATGTCCAATTTTTTTAGAAAAATAATTGGGTGAAAGTCTTTAATTTATTGTGAAAATAATAATCCATTCTAGATTACAAAAAATCAAATGACAAACAATTATATATTGTTATAGGGTCTACTCTTTCAAGAATTTGTGACTCACGGCAAGTTATTATCTTCATAGTAGTTTAAAAACTATTATACTAACAAATTTTTGTTTATTTCATAAATTATGTTAGTGATTCAATTATAAATCATAATACCAACTATAAATAAGAATAATGAAATTTTCGATAGATTTGGTAAATGCTGCTATTTTTTTCTTTCTAACAATGATTGGAGGAGAAGATAATGATTTACAAACAGTACGTTCGATAGGGATTGACTTAACTTTTAAGTCTTACACTGGTGAAATTCTTTCACGATGTATTTTGAAAAACAAAATTATTTAAAACACTTTTGAAAGATTATGATATACAGGATAAAATTTCCAAAAAATAAATAAAAATTGCATTCATATGAATTTTTCTTAAATAATATTTGTATACTCTCCGATTAGATTAGGAGATGACAAACTAAGTAAAATTAAAATTCCGCAGATCAACATCACAATATCTTTGTAGGAACTTAAATGTAAAAAGGTGGTGGTTGATATTAATATAAATGGGGAAATTATTGTCCAATACAATCTAAATTTATTATATAGATATCGATTCGATCATGAACTTTTTAATTTTATAAATTTAATCCTAAACCTTTACGCAAATTTCCAATATAGTCATTTCAGTCAATTTTTATTAAAAATTGCTAGATAATGTGTCATGCAAGACAGCTGTTGATGATTGGATTGATTGGTAGGGATTTTTTACAAAAATTGATCAGGATGATTACATTATAATTTCGTAGAAAGGTTTATGACTAAACTAACAAAATCGAAAAGTTTATGACAGAATTTATTATATTTAGAACTTTTTTTTTTTTGATTAAGTAATTTTTCTTAATGTAAAAGATTGTGAGGAAAGATCATTAATCACGGAACACCCCGCAATCCTCATCATTCGGTTAAGACCATGCCGGATTGTAAGCGGAAAAAATCCACAGAAAATTTGGAAAGAGGCATGTATCCGTACGTTAAGATAATCTTGAATTTATTATCGCGGATATCGAGAGAAACGGTCTCATAATGAGGGTATTCAAAAACGTGAATTGCACCATTGCCCATGCAATTAGCCATCTGGACCTTAAATTTTGCAATTTTTGCAATGTGGCAGCAGCGAGAACAGAACGAGAGACTTCTTTTGCCCTTATAAAAAGGCGAAGATCAGTCCTCTCGACTCGCTACCTCCAGTCAAATTACTATTCTCCGTCTCTCCTAGCATCCGAATTGCCTGAGTGAAGAACCCAGTCGTAAGGTAAGTAGCTCGTTACCATCTCCTTACGGTCATTTAAGAAATCGAGTCGTTCAAACTCTTACTTTACGTTTCGATAATCTATGTCGATCATGCCAAGCACAATGAGAAAAGGGTCGGATCCAAGAAGATTTGCGGTTCATTTCATCGCGAACGAATTGAATAAATCGATGTTTTTCATTGTCAAATCAAGAAATGCTGTCGCGCTGAAGTCTCTATTTCAAATGTTGCATGCGTACTCATGCAAAAACCGAGAGATGTTTTTGCGTCCGTACTGCATTTTCTATGGTCGGTCTACCATCTCGATTCCTTTTTTTTTTTTGTTTCTGCATAAAGTTTTGTCGAAAGATGGTACGAGAGCTAAGCTACTGAAAAATGACGAATGTAGGCGAAGCTTGGAATAAAATAATTTTACACCAGCTCATGGATAGAGGGGCCGAGACTATTTTACATAAAATGAGTTGTTATCTTATCAACAACTAATAATTCATTACATTTATTTCTCCTACAAACTACATGTGAGCTCGGTTATTTAATTGTAATTAACTCAGACCATGAGCTAGGAAGTTATCAAATTATTTTTTTCTAATTAACTGTCGGGCCAACGCCCAGGAGATCTAGCTTCTATTTGAATAATCTCTCTCTGTTTTTTTTTTTTTCCTTTTTTTATTTTATTATCTGAAATATTATGCATGTAAAGATTATTTTAGGAGAACTGGCCCACTTCACTCTGTTGCATTCAGAAACTTTGTTTTTTTCCCAAACGATTAATAGGAAGTTTCTAGGGTACACATGCTAACTCAATCATTATTAGATTTATATGTTGGATTGTTTGTCGTATATATATGTGTATGCGTGTGTATATATATTTATATCCTCTCAAAGAAAGAAGGCTTTAATTTATTTTAGTTTGTGGCATCTAATTATAATACTATTCGTAAGTGTTAATATATTTGATTTTATCTATGTAATGTCTGTTCACGTATTGTAAATTAACAGTAGAAGAATCTATTTAGTAAATTAGATCCACCATATCAACAGAGAACATTTGAACTTCAAACATTTAATCACGTGTTCTCCACCAATTTTCACTTGATGCCAAAAAAATAAAAAAAGGGAAGAAGGGGGTTGGTAAGATAAGATTAGCGGCCTATTTGGTAATGAGATCCACCTTGTCCGATACCTCAGATAGATTTAATATTCAATTATGTAAAAAAATCCCCTTAATATGGTAAGTAAGAAGCAGGTTACTTAATTCTTTCTATAGAGGAAAAAAATTGATGGTAGATAGAATCTTGTCATGATTTTTTTCTATGTTTGGTATGGTAATTGTGATTTCGCTAATTATGTTGATACAACCTCCCATTTCTTTCTTCTTCCCTTGGAAAATTTGTGTATATAAGTAAGGTCTCAGTAAACACATGTTGTCTATCTCTCGTCTCTTCCAAGGCTAGGGTTCTAAATCGGAGACGACGGAGTACGTGGCGACAGACAGGTGTGCCTTTGCCATTTTCCTCTTCGCTTCTTATTCTTTTTCTATTATGACTTGTGATGTTTATGCAAATCTCGAGCACAATTAAGCTTCCACTTCGAAGGCTAACCCTAAAAAAATCTACTTGTCACTATTCCTACGAGCGTGAGAAATGAAAATCACCATTATCGTTTTAATGTCCGGGGGAAAACAATAACCTAAACTTGCTTTGGATAGTGCTCCACAACTTAATTGAAGGTTCTCTTTTATTAATAAATTTTTAATTTCCCTTGTTGTTAGCTCTAGAAAGGACCTCAGAACTATATTAAATGAATGCTCTAGATTTACCTAGCTAAATAAAATCTTGTATATTTGCCGAAAATGATTGGAGAAATATAGTGGAATTTTTTGAAAGGCTCCATTTGCTAGCCTATATAAACCCAATGAGCCACTAATAATCCTATCATAAAAGAACCAAGAAATTCGAATAGTTCACTAATCCTATCATACTGGGTAAGTAAAAAATTGAAAGAACTCGTATTAATGGTATGACTTCATTGTCTTTCCTTTTCGACATCTCTTTCTATTATAATTTGCCTCTCAAACTCTATCTTACAAAAGGTCAAGATCATATGACGTATAATGGTCATGTCAGTTGGAAATCTTATTTATGAGAAATTATTACATGATCTGAAAAAGTACATTTTGTTTTTCAACATCATTATGAATCACGAGATTCTATATGAATAAGACTTATATCGCACGTGAGGTAATCAATCGTACTTTTCAAATACTTAATCATTTTTCCTACCTACACGTTAGGAAGGCTGAGTCATGCTGGTATCCCTCGGATCTAACCACAGTGTGTTTCCTTAAATCAAGGAAAGCTTTAAACGAGTGCATGGCATGGTCCAATTTGCTCTACCGCTTTTTCTTCTTTTCCTCTTCGGCTTTTGTGTGTGGGGGCGCGCGGAAGTCTTTTCTGTGGGCTTTACCCTTATGTCATTTTCTGCTTCCTCTTCATCTTCTTCTCCTTTTTATTGTGCATGTGGGTGAGAAGGATCCACGATCCCTCTTTATTTCCTGCGCGATTACTGTCTCTTTCCCATTAGTTTACACTCAATCACCTTCCCAGTCCCAATCTAGTCGGTTCATCTTTTGCGGAGGTTCAATAATCTTTTCAGAAATGACCTCCCTAGTCACCTCAGGCGCACCCTTCACTAGTGTTGACTCGCACGGGTCTCGCACTTGCACAAGCGATAAGGTTTGTAATTGGGAAAATGTTGAGGAGCGTCTTATCGTGCTTGTCGAGGGCCATAAAAAATTATCAACTTTCCATTTGAAGCACGTTTTTTTTGGAACACATTCCTTTTCGTTTTTCCAAGATATAAAATTTGTTGGGTTATTATAATGATACTCCCTAATAGTGATATGATTTTATTATGAGTGAATTTTGATTGCTAGTGATGATTTATGATAATAAAGATTGACTTGTGCATCACATTGAATCTGATGAGTCAGTTTCTTTTAACTTTTGAGGATGGTACTCATGCAACTCATTTCTTGTTAGAGAGGGAGATACAAAGTTGCAGACTGTTGAGGAGTGAAGCACCCTGCAAATTAATTTCTCAGGACCTACGCACTCCAGGTCAGTGGGATGGAGTTTTATATATAGCAGATTTGCCTTTTGTTATGTTTTTTTCTTCATTTTCATAGTTGATAAATAGAGACTCGACGCTTATTTCCCTTTCAGTTATGTCAGACGTAGAGTCTTCTTGCTGGTTCATATCATCGACTGATAGTTCTCCACCTAGTTCTGGCTAAACTCTGGTTTTAAACTCTGGTTTTAGGTCCTATTGTCGATTTCATTTAGAACGAAAAAGAAAAAGAAAAAGAAAAAGAAAAAAAAAGATCAGACTGCAGGGACCATATATAGTGGGTTAAAACCAAGATCAGGACATGGGTTTTCCTTTTCTCTAATGATTCATATGGAAGAAAGTAATCAAGGTACGGCTTGTTCTTGCTGTTAGCCTCCCTCACCCCCCCTTCATCGTTTTCAAGGGTCAATGTCCAGAAAAGGAAAGAAGATCTCCTCCTGACATTGCAGCTCGTGTTCTGTTATCCCATCCCATGCTTTTACACTGCAAAAAGAACCGAGTGAAGAGAGAGGGTTGTGAGCAAAAGCATGATCTCATTCCTATTTGTGAAGGAGAGCGCAGATCAAGTCGATCACGGCGCCGAAATATTCACGTCATCCCTATCAAGAACGCTAAACCACACCCGTAGAGTCATCATACATGTCCAAATATGATTTGAGTTTGAAGTGGTCGTGGCTTACTTTTTCTTTGTATGCTGATACGTCGGCCGTCATGTTCACTGGAGAGCCTTCCACAACCATACAGAGACTCGAGCGAAAACTAAGTACCAACAAAAGGCGCTCCACTTTTATAAAATCAGACTCCTCTTTTACTTTTAGCACACTATATTCACGTGCTCCTCTTCTTGTCACCATCTTTGACCCTAGTTGTCCCCACGTCGTCTCTCCCCCTTTAAACTTCCATTGGCATTCTCAGCCCACAAGTACCCCCTCGACTCTCTCTCTCTCTCTCTCTCTCTCTCTCTCTCTCTCTCTGCGAGTTTTGAGTTAAGTAAAGGAACTTTTGTTTAGTTTGATTCGTTGTACTGAAGTTTTGATATCAACCTCGGTAACATAGCCTAAACAGGAAGACACGCAGCATGAGTTCCATCCAACAAGACTGGCCTGAACCAATAGTCCGGGTCCAATCGCTCTCGGACAGCGGGCTAGGTGTGATCCCGGAACGTTATGTGAAGCCCCTGGGCGATAGGCCGTCCCTGGTCTCCTCCGCTGCTGACGTTGACATTCCAATCATCAACCTCAGAGAGCTATTCAGTGAGGACGACGGTGTTCGCGCCAATACCATAAGCCAAATTAACCATGCTTGCCGCGACTGGGGATTTTTCCAAGTCGTGAACCATGGGGTGAGCCCGGAGCTCATGGACCGGGCACGAGAAGTCTGGCGCGAGTTCTTCCACTTGCCAATGGACGCCAAGCAAAAGCATGCCAACTTGCCAAAGACTTACGAAGGATATGGAAGCAGACTGGGCGTCGACAAAGGCGCCATTCTCGATTGGAGCGACTATTATTTCCTCCATTACCTTCCCTGCTCATTGAAGGACTATAACAAGTGGCCTGTTCTTCCATCTGACTGCAGGTAAAAAATTGATCTAATTTCTACCGACTAGTTTAGCAAGATAATTCTTCATGAAAATTGCTCTTTTTTAACCTATTTGTAGGAATCTGGACTTTATCTTGGTTACTAGTCAACTAGTTTAATTACTATAAAACATTGCGAACTACATAATTGATACACATTTGACTGATTCAGCGATTTGTTATTAATGCTAAATTAATTGTGTCCAGAAATCTTGTGCTACTCTTCTATGCACCATATCTAACTATGGGACCAACACGGTTTTGCACAGGGAAGTGATCGACGAGTATGGGAAGCAGCTGGTGATACTGGCGAAGAAGCTGATGAAAGTGCTATCCGTGAACCTCGGACTAAGCGAGGAGTATCTTCAGAATGCGTTCGGCGGCGAGGATATTGGGGCTTGCCTAAGAGTGAACTTCTACCCAAAATGCCCTCAGCCGGATTTGACTCTCGGCCTGTCCTCCCACTCAGACCCGGGAGGCATGACTTTGCTGCTGCCGGATAATCATGTTCCGGGCCTTCAAGTCCGCAACGACGGGAATTGGATCACTGTGAAGCCCGCCCGGCACGCTTTCATAGTCAACATCGGAGATCAAATTCAGGTGCGTTTATCTTTTCCTTTTTACCACCCCCCCGGGCTCTTGATGATAATCATCTTGTTACCAGACATGCTTGGCTGAGAATTGTGAGCATGGTCATCTCAGCCAGTCAGGGTCAATGTGCATTACCAAAAGATGTCTGTTAGAAGTTCACTTTCACTCATTTCATTTAAAAAAAAAAAAAAAAAAAACTACTTTTCTCAAAGTTTATATATAGTGCATGAACAGATAGTGTCCTAGATTTTTTCTGCACAGCTAATGGACAAAAAGCCTTCTCTCCTCTTCTCTTGAAACAAATTACAGCAACCAAGATGCTAAGATGAATATCTAAGAAACCTTGTATAGGTGTTTTGTCTGATCTACTTGACGTGTCTCCACGAGTAGGTGGCAATACATTTAAATTCCTGATGTGAGCTCATCCTTTGCAAAAATAATGACAATCTCCTACATGACTTGATTTCTTGATGCTGTCTGTTTTGTTTGTCTAGTAATCAAATCTTAGCTCATGGGGTTAGAGTCTGTGAATTGTATGCAAAGATTTTATTTTAAATATCTGTCTTTATGTGAACCTATAAGTTTTAAGGGAAAAAAAAATCCTCCTTTCAAGTGACGTAATCTGCTTTATTAATCATATTGGATAAACTAGACTAGGATTTTGAGATAAGGTCTGTGGATGACACAGAACAACATTCATTGGATGGTTAATTATCAAGTTCTCTAGTAGGGTGACTTTGTCAGTCCTCTCCGCAACATCGATGTCCTAGATAAATATTGGATAACTATGAGCAGTAATCTTTCCAATGCTAATCCCTTGTGGGTCACAAAATTATTTCTTTTGCTGAGAAGCCGTCTAGCTGACATGTAGAAATTTCTTCATACGTGACAGATATGTACTTCGCCTTGTCCTGTGACTTGGTCGATTATGCCTTGTGGACTAATCCGGTCATTTGATTCAAATAGGTACTGAGCAATGCAATCTACAAAAGCGTGGAGCACCGTGTCATTGTCAATCCCTCAGAAGAGCGCGTCTCTCTAGCCTTCTTCTACAATCCGAAAAGCGACATACCAATCGAGCCAGCAAAGGACCTCGTTACCCCGGAAAGAGCCTCGCTGTACCAACCAAAGACGTTCGATGAATACAGACTCTTCATAAGATTGAGGGGTCCGCAAGGAAAATCCCAAGTTGAATCTTTAAAATCTCCGAAATGATGGTGACTGAAGAGCGGGCATGCGTTGATTTGGTCGCTAATTGAAATCACATAATAAACAATTTACTTTGTTGGGTATCAGCTCTCTTAACTGTACTGTACAGTTTGCTCTTATCACGAGGCGACTGAACATAAAAAAACAAGACCATCCGATTGGTTTTCTCTGGAATGTTTCAAGGGCCTATACTTTTTATAAATCGCATCTCAATGTTATAATATCATCCGATTCCGACCCGGCACCGTTGATTGAGGCATCTAGTGGCTCGGACAATCAAGATTCCTAAATTTTCAGGATTAAAGTAAGCACATGGGATATGAATCAGATTTCACTCACAGTTAGATTCATCTGTATCCTCGACGATCAACAGTAGCTCCCGAACCTTCCACGCTGCCATCATAAATGCCAATGGCGGAAGCAGATCTTGACACGCACTTTCAACGATTCGCCTCAATGGATTTTCCCAGTGTTTGCACGTCTTCTAGCCAGAGAAAAACCCTACATTATTCACAGCACATGTACATCGCTCCTATATAAAAATGATGGGGGGTAGTCATCAACTTATAAGAGAACGCATCACTTAGGATGGTCCTCTCCTTTCTTGCAGAACAGCATCCGCTTAGCTTTTTCCAATCCGCAATCGAATGCTGTGGTCCTCCGTTTTTTTATTCGCCGATATGCTGCGGCATAAAATGGAAAACCCTTAGATCTTATTCTCCACTGCAAAAGAGCTTTGTGATCATCATAATATAGTTGTCCTTTTTTTTTTTTGTTTTGTTTAAATAGATTCTTACATTATGCGAAAATTAAAACGACACGTCCTGAGGGTGGTTGGTCCGGTGCAAAAAGTCAACATGTCGACTATTCAAGTTCTGGGAAAAACTACAAAAAAAAAAATTAAAAAAATAGGGTAATGCGTCACATGCGGTTTACTGTTTCTCACCTTTGTATTATATTGGAATATTGTTAATATATATTCCCCGAAATGGTAATAACGCCACCGGATTTTTATAAAAATAAAGTAGAACCGGTCGAACAAAACCGGTTGTCCACGTCAGGAGGTAGTTTTGTTGGTTTGAATTTCTGGAACTCCTCTTGAATGGTTGTTCCACATCGGTCTCACTGTTTATAATTGCGGATGAGACAATAATTGATATGCTGAGGCTGAGATTCGGGTGCGTTGTAGAAAATAAAAGATAACAAAAAAAAAAAAAAAATCGTTCGGACAAGTGTATAGAGGCCAATTTGTACTTGGTCACTTTTATTTTATATTTTATTTATTCTATTTTATTTTTGCGTGATTTAGTCGACCACTTGTGGTGCCTATGTTGGTGGTGGTCCAGAGAGCTATTTGCATTTTGATACCGATGGAAAATGATGGGACAGATGTATTTGCATCTCAATCATGTTATACAAAAACTACAAGTTTACTTTTCTTTATTTGCATCATTATGTGGAGTCGATCACTCCGAGACCCAAGATTAATATTTGAAAGGGATGGATCATCTTCCAAGAAAACTTCTTATTTTAAATTTTTTTGCTAAGCAATTCAGCACGCGGATCGTAGAGCTGTGCGCTTAGAAATAATTGAGGCAAAATTTAAAATACAAAGGAACCTTGATGAACTTAGATAAAATAAAAGAAAAATGCATAGGATATGGCCAATTGACAAGTTTATTTTCACGAATTATTGGGGGATTATCCAAAAGTTCCCTGTACAAGAGATTCAAGCTTCCTCTAATTCATCTTTTGATTATTTCACTTACTCGGTAGCAAGGCCAGAAGAACCTTCAAATATGCAAGACATTTTATGGACTAATCCATTCGTTTCATGGAAAAAGAATAATTTAGAAAATATTTTCCTAATATTAAGCGTTTGTATCGTTTGAAATAATTAATTAATGAAAAATACTTCCATATCGATAATAATTTAAGTCTAAACACTTTCGAAAACGATGAAAATATTTTTATTATTATTAATATTATTATTTTTTTGGTAGATGATACAAGTGATTATTTTTAGTAAAATGTTCTCTAAATCATTCATTTTCCAAGAACACTTATTCATGTTGTGCTATGAAATTACCAAACACTAAGGAACTTTATGAGTAACTATAGACTACAATTAATATGAAAAATTTACTGATTATATGCCAAAGTAATTACTAATAAAAAATACAAATGAATGTGAAAAGAATTACTCGTGCATTCCGATTACTTAGGATGTTCATAGGTTGACTAACTAATTTTGGAAAGATTTAAATTACTTCTGAGTCATGAAATTACTACAAAGTCCAGGAAATTTACAGTGCTATATAGGAACGAAGTTTACTTTCATATTCTCATGTGTCGAAATAGCTTTTGATATTTCTTTGTTAACCTTTGATGTAGGAAATCGTGTCGTGGAGTCGCACGCTCGAGCCCGTCCTTTATCCAGCGGTCATCGCTAGATATTTATTATACATGCCGGGCAATCGTCTTTTGAGCAAGAGGTTCCAACGTGAATCACACCATTGATTGACCTATCGAGCCGTAACGGGCCGTGCAAAAGCGACACTATCCTTATCTGGCTAACCTTGACCGAGAACTCGCGCGAAAATCGCAACTTGCGATTCGTGATTTCCTTTTCCCATGCGTACTTCTTACTGGATGATGGTGATATCCGATATCCGCTCGTTTTCAGTGACGACTATTGCGAGAGACCGAGGAGGAGAGGGAGGGTGATGACGATGGATACCATCTTTCTTCCGGACGAGGGGCGGGCGAAGGACAAGTTATTCAAAACGAAGAAAATAATTCCGGCAGGTAGGGGCCCGACATAGCGGGATTGATCATGCGAGATTCAGACACGCTAGTGTCTGAGGAAATGACCACGTGATCTCAAACATCAAGGCACGTTTTCGCAGTGCTCATGCATCTCTCAGCCAGTATGTCATCGCAGATTTTTATAATCCCTCTTACTTTTCTCCTGTTCATCCGCGTGCATTATTGCGTTATGATCTCTTACATCTTTATGGAGCAATCGAATTCTCTCCGGAAAAACTAACCAGCGCTGGATCGATCCAGCAGTCTTGTCGCCAAGGCTGAAACTGAGAAGGGGAGCAACTTGCCCGAACCCGATCATTTGAACAAACTCCGAGCTACCGGGATCAACTCAAAACTCGAGAAGACGGCACTCCCAACCCAAGAAGGCTTTGCCATGGAAGCACACACATGGATTTGAAAGAATAAACCTTAGCCTGGCCTACTTCAGGTAGAGCTTTGCAGTGTCTGATTCTTGCCTACGGTATCAGGAGGCTAATGGGACTCCTGCTTTTCTACAAGGTCAGTCCAACAGTTCGACCAAAGAATAAAAAATCCCAAGAGCGGAAATGCAAAATATGAACTCGAGACGAGATTGGTAGTTGTCATTCGCAGGCCCCACGCACTTGAGTCCAGGAATGAATCGCAAGTGCCTAGACGAGACCATATGTTCCAGCCTTAGAAATGAGAGAACAGACATAGATATAGATATCAAGTTTTAACTGAACAATCAGCTCAAATATTGTAAACTACTATTAGGGTAAAACATTCCTTACAGTACAAACATCCATAGAGAGACTGATTTGTGCAGAAAGCAGCCGAAATCTTTCCGAAGGACAAAGTACTGACTTTTCTACGGCTAAAACTTCAAACATAACTTAGCAGAAAAGCAAAAAGAATTGTAGTATTAATTAGAGGACTAACTTCAGATTTGATGCTTTTGGATGATATTAATTACCATGAGATGCTGTAGTTAAACCGCCAAAGTTGTCATGCTTGCAAGCAAACCCCTCCAACATGCTATTAGCCTCCGGAGCTACTACTGCCTGCTCCTTTTTGAGCTACAAGAAGGGCATTTGTACTGCTTGATGTTCTCGGCCTTGGCCGGTGTTATCTTCACGCATTTCCCATGGAACCACCTTTCACAAATGTCACAGCAGATCCAAAACTCATCGGCACTGTAGTTACCGCCGCAGCTTCCACAGAGTGTTTCACTATGTTCATCTTCCTCTTCGCCATAGCTATCTTCATATGGCTTCGGGGTGCTTCTAGTTGGTCCATCGATCGATCTCTGCAACACAAAATTAAGGTTGTGCTTAAGGTGGGGGACAGAGAGAGAGAGAGAGATGTTTTATCATGAGACACTTGAGTTTAAGAGATGTTTTATCATTAGACGCTAGAGTCTACTATGAGAAATATGGACCTCCACCATGTTGATCAGCATTGCCACTCTAAGTGGAACTACAGTTCAAATTTGCTAAATCTCAGATTGTTAATAAGGTGCATCAGTACTGGGGAAGCTCAATGCCAGTAATCTTCTATATTCAAGAGGGTGTCATCAGAAAGTAGCAGCAAGAAAATAAGCTTGGATTGAAATGCAAAGGTTAGGTCGTGCATAAATCATGCATATAAGAGAGGAGGAAAGGGAAAAGGGATAGGGGGAGAAAAGGGGGAGAGAGAGGGGGGGAATGTTTTATCATGAGACACTTTGGAGTTTACTATGAGAAATATAGACCTCCACCATGTTGATTAACATTGCCACTCTAATCGGAACCTAAAAAGCACTGACACTCTACAGAAGCCTTTGTGTTGTGTCGGATTCTCCGAAACTTGGTCAGCACCGACTCTTCCAACACTCCACAACACTTGAGTCAGGAATTTTGACATGTTTGAAGTTTCAACACGTAATTCTGACACGCACGAGTCAATTTAATTTTTTTTAATAAAATAAAAAATAATGAATTGGGAAATAAGAAAAGCCTAACATTCTCTTTTCTTCTAACTCTTACTTCTCATGATACACAACTCACCCCCAAAATTTATTTCTTTGCTTCTCTTCCGACACGCTCTGACACACATGTTCAGAATGTGGATTGTTTTTTTTGTTCCTCCAAGTTTTATGAATAATGAGAGAGGAGTTAAATTAGTCAAATTGAAATGATGAATGATATTAACAAATGGTGAATTAATGTTTTTAATGTAAAAATTTATTCTGGGCTCTTTTTTATTATTTATTTCTTTATGAATTTGAATCAAATTAATTTGATTCAAATACTCATAAAATAATAATTTATCATATATATTTAATATACAACATGTCCCAGCGTATCAGAATTCTCTATCTTTTGAGAAACGACGTGTCGCTGTGTCGTGTCGTGTCGCGTTCCGGTGCTACTTAGATTCGAAGTACAGTCCCAATTTGCTAAATCTCAGATTGATAATTAGGTGCATCAATAATACGATGAGGGACAAAGGGGTAGCTCAATGCCAGTAATCTTCTATAATCGAGTGGGTGTCATCAGCAAAGGTTAGGTCATGCATTTAAGAGAGCAGAGAGGGAAAAAAATGGGGGAGGGGGAGGGGGTTGGTTGGGTTTGGGGGAAGGTGTTTTATCATGAGACAGACACTTCAGTTTACTATGCGAAATATGGACCTCCACTGTGTTGATCAACATTGCCACTCTAATTGGAACTACAGTCCAATTTGCTAAATCTTAGATTGTTAATTAGATGCATGCATCAGTAATACGATGAGGGACAAAGGGTAGCTCAATGCCAGTAATCTTCTATAACCGAGTGGGTGTCATCAGAAAGAAGCAGCAGCAAGAAAATATGCTTGGATTGAAAATGCAAAGGGTAGGTCGTGCATATAAGAGAGGAAGAGAGAAAGGGAAAGCCTTGGGGGAGGGGGGTGTGTTGGGTTTGGGGAAGGTGTTTTATCACGAGACACTTGAGTTTACTATGAGAAATATGGACCTACTGTGTTGATCAACATTGCCACTCTAATTGGAACTACAGTTCCAATTTGCTAAATCTTAGATTGTTAATTAGGTGCATGCATCAGTAATACGATGAGGGACAAAGGGTAGCTCAATGCCAGTAATCTTCTATAATCGAGTGGGTGTCATCAGAAAGAAGAAGCAGCAAGAAAATATGATTGGATTGAAAATGCAAAGGGTAGGTCGTGCATATAAGAGAGGAAGAGAGAAAGGGAAAGCCTGGGGGTTTTTTTTTTTTTGGGGGGGGAGTGGTGGTGGGGGTTGGGTTTGGGGGAAGGTGTTTTATCACGAGACACTTGAGTTTACTATGAGAAATATGGACCTCCACTGTGTTGATCAACATTGCCACTCTAATTGGAACTACAGTCCCAATTTGCTAAATCTTAGATTGTTAATTAGGTGCATGCATCAGTAATACGATGAGGGACAAAGGGTAGCTCAATGCCAGTAATCTTCTATAATCGAGTGGGTGTCATCAGAAAGAAGAAGTGACAAGAAAATATGCTTGGATTGAAAGTGCAAAGGGTAGTTCGTGCATATAAGAGAGGAAGAGAGAAAGGGAAACCCCGGGGGCGGGTGAGGGGGGGGAGAGAGAGAGAGAGAGAGAGAGAGAGAGAGCAACCTTAGTGCTGTTTTTCGACTTGCTCCCGCTGTCCATGTTAGGCTTGTTGTCTTTTATAGGCTTTCTCTCCGTCACAACTTCAAAAAGGGTTGGCAGATCATTTATCAGGCTAAATAAACGCTTCCTGCAAAATTTGGAATATTCAAGTTCTCATTCCTTGTATCAGGACAAGATATAACCCCATACGGGCAGAAGTAGAGCAAGCATGAGGAGCTTAAAAATCAATAACTCTGGCATGATGATACACTTGCACGAGCAGAGGATAGTGCAATCATTGTAGTTGTTTGACAGCACATATGAGAGTCAATAACTCGTGTGACACAGTGATAAATGTAAATATAAGTGACTGCACAGGTAGGTGGATTCATGCCTCTGCGCACGTCTGCTTGCATGAGAGAGAGACAGAGAGTGAACTCCATGAAGGCTCGATCAGGAGCCTAAGGTCCTAAATATAAGGTTCACTGGAGTTTTCTTATATCCTGCTTTTGACCATTCTAGTACCAACTTGTCTAGTGACCTCGATGAAGTACCAACTAACATCTATATGCACAGTGAAGAAAGAGCATGCATTTGCTCGTAATGTTTCTTTGAATGTCAGTAATTTTCTCATCACAAGTTCCATCCACCATTTTCTCGTGAAATATCATTAAGGACTTCATTTTACTTCATATCATCAATCTTTTTAACTATGAAATGTTCAGAGCACGATAGTAGGGAAAGTCAACCGGTCAATTCTATTAGGTTGTCGTGTCAAGAACAAGCAGGATTTCCATAATGCTGGTGGTGTAAGTCAACCACATGCAAAAATCTTCACTAAATACTTATTTCTCCTCAGAATTCACATCTTGATATCTCCTATGACAGAGCTGCATTCTTTCTCATGTTTTCATCCTTCACAACAAAACAAAAATGCCATTTGAATTAAACTTTGCCTAAAGATCAACTTAGAAAAAGATACTCAAGGACATAGCACACTGGCATGTAAAGAAAAAAACAACTAGAGAAAACCCAAGACTCTAATTCTTGTAATTGTTGGAATGCGTAAATGGCTCCCAACTCCGTGTTATTAGTTCTGTATATTTACAAACATTTAGTTGACAGATATTCATGACCTAAAACACCATTTTCCTCCGAGCCAAGAGATTATTGGAAATAAAAGTAACTGACCAAGAAGTTAAAAATCTTTTCATCCCCCTTCCATGACGTGCATTAACTCCACCCATTGTAATTTCTTTTTTCCATTTTATCTTCACAAGAAGAGTCATTTTTGGTCTATATGTTCAGGGGTGACCTTGTGTACTATCTTCGCTTATAATTGGGTTGCTTGTCTTTGCTTTTCTATAGTAGATGCTTTGCATATTATTGCACATCCCATGGTGCAAAAAAATAATAATAATAAATAAATAATATGTGATTATACATGACACTTCGATATGGAAGGTCAGAAAGGACATAAAATTCCAAAAACCATTACCAACTTTTACCTCAACTACTCTATGCATCCTCTAGTTTCAACCACTTCGCACCCTTTGGTAAAAATTAACACAATTCACATAATGATTAGTATAATACAGAATTTTTTGTAACCATCCAGAGCCTATGATAAGAGAAAGGCGGGATGGTTTGCGTTGCTTTCGCCAATTTCTTCTCAAGCATGTTACAAGATTACATGTGGTTGAAGGAACCCTTCGAGAGCAGAAGAAACAAACCACAAGAAAAGATTGGGTAAAAGTCTCTCATTCTCGTAACTTTAATGCTTGGTAGTATAGCTACAAACAAACATCTCTAATGTAAAACCAGCTTCTGAGAACTTGAGTAATATATGTTATAGAACAAATATCCCATTCTGACAATGTGACCTAATTAAAACACTACACTCGAGGAACTAGCAACTCGACATGTCATTGTCACATTACATGCATCATATACCCTATATATCCAATCAAACACAAGCTTCGTGAAAGCATTGTTCAGGAAAAAAATACATGCAAGAAAGACAAACATTCGTAACACGCATGACCATCAAGTGAAAATCTTGAGGTACTCAGTAAGAGAACTTGTAATGTATACCAAAGAAAAGGACCCAATTACCATTTCCACAAGAAGGGTTAGGGTCAATTAGTACATACATGCAAAAAGCTAGAGGAAATTTTAATTTAAAATTCTTTGAAAGAAGTCAGAATAATGGGACAAAACAAAAAGACAATATTGTAAAAATAGACATGAAAAACATTGTCGAGTAAATGACAGAGGACCCAATTACCCCTTCCAAAATAAGGCTTAGTGTCAATCAGTACATACGTGCAAGAAGTTAGATGAAAATTTAATTTCTAAATCTTTCATACAAGTCAGAATAAGGGAAGAAAACAAAAGGACAGTATGGTAAAAGTAGTCATGAAAAACATTGTCAATTAAATGATAAAATCAATATCAAAAAGAGGTAATAACATAATTTTCATAACGGAATGTCATTCCCATAAAGCCATCAAGCAAATTAAGAAATTTTAATATGTTGGCACATCAGTTCCTCACCATTAATATCTATTTCTGAACCAACAAGGAGTCACTATAAGTCTTTAAATACAGGTTTTCTGAGTATTTCTGCTATGATCCGGAGAGTGTTCCCGCATATTCCCATGTTGTAGAGAAAGCACTCCTCAACAATAGTTAATTAAATCAAAGTACCCAGAAAAGTATTAAGTTTAACACAGACCACTTGTCAAGAATGCAATTAATGACAAAAAGCTTACCAAATTTAACTGCAATTCAGCCAGGTTGATTTGAGTCAAAATACAGTTGCAAGCATTCACTTCAGAGTGATTCATTGTAATGGAACCAAAATTATTTTCAGTGGCGTTTACTGAAACCATGAACGATAGTGCAACTTCAACTAAAACAATCTGATGGTGTAAAACACTTCAAGTTGCTGTACCTAATTCAAAATCCAAACTTAAGTGAAAGATTGCAGAATGGCTTTTTACTAGAATAAGCTAGCACCATTAGATTTATGTACATATATCTTAATTGCGTTAGCTGCCTTGCTGAATTGGGACGTAGGGCACCCAGAATCACAATATTGACCTCAACAGACCCATTGAGAATGCCCGCAAATGCAATGACAATCTCCAACAAGTGAAGGCAAAAGGAAAGTACCTTTCATTGCGGTTAAGTCGAGCACCAAAGTAGAAGGCCACAGAAAGCAACCAACAGTCACTATGCACAGCCACCAAAGACAGCCAGTCCTTGCGCTTCATTCCATCTCTAGCGAAGTTAATGCCCAAGGCTGGTTCAGGAAGCTCTGGAGGTACTTCCTCGGCAGGCAGAGCCACCTCCCATGTTTCGGTTGCATGACCATACAGACACAAATTCTCCTTTTCTTGAAATCCAAAATATCCATCCACAGACAAAACATTTTAAGTCACTCGTAGTCTCGTATCAAACAGAGAAAACCTTAAATTTCTCCCCAGCCCCACCCCCCACCCCCAGAAAAAATAAAAATAAACGAAGGAGCTTTAAAATTTGGAGTCACTAATCACAACTGAAATACCCATTAAGAAATCAAAGCAAAAATAAGAATTTCCTTCAGATCATGAATGAAAAGAACCAACAATAACCTATATCCCACTTACCCCCTTTCTAATCAACCCACTACAGCCACTTCCCTAATCAAATTGACCGCGGTTTCATACAAAATCGCCTAATATCAGTTACCCATTTCCCGCACACATCATATCCCGCTTCCCCAAATTTGCAGCATAAGCTCAAGTCAAAACCTTTTTCCCTTCAAAAAGCGTAAAGCAGCAATCTTGCATTCGCCCTATAATTCGAAGAAAAAAGCAAGAACGAACAACAAAACCTAGAACACCGAGCTCACCTGGATCGCAGAGCGAGTAGAATTCATCCACATCTGAAACAAATTGACCACAAAACCAACGACGGCGTCAACCCAAAACAAAACCAACAACAAAGAAGACGAAACATCGAAGGCGCAGGCATTCGAGCTCGGACCCATCAAAAGAAAACGCATGCATGCGAAGATCCAGGGGGGGCGATGGCACGGGGATCGATACCGTAAGTGAGAGCACGGACGAGGGCGGTGCGCCGGGCGTTGTAGTCCTTGAAGATCTCTTCTACAGTGCGGGGACTCGATGAGGAGATCGAAGAAGCCATCATACCATGGAAAAGATCGCTCCTTTTTCTTGCAGATACCCGCCGGAGTCAGAGAGATGAAGGCAGATCTCTCTCTACAGGCCTGCGGTCGCGTACGTTTATCGAAGCACTGCGATCTTGGATGTGGGAGCTACAGAGTATCGAGAGGCAGAGAGAGAGAGAGAGAGAGAAGAGAGAGAGGAAACGGAGACAAGTTGTGCTTTATGCAGTTCCAGGTGTTTTTGAGTTTGTGGCTTTTTTTTTTTTTTTTTTTTCGTTTTTCTTTTCTGCAGTCTCAAATTGCAATTAACACATTTTGACTTTTTGAGACCCTGTAATTAAATAAAAGAGGGATGAAAAAGAAATTAGATACCAAAAATGAAATTACACAATTAGTCTTAATATATGACGTGATCCTTAAATTTTAAAGTTAATCGTGTGGTCTCCGAACTTTTATTCAATATGTAATATTATCTCTAAATTTTTAATTTATTTAATATAATTAATAATTTTTTTGTACATATTCAATTTAATTCCCAAACTGCGTGAAAATATTGCCCTCATACTTGAATTATTAGAAGAACAATATTAGACATTTTCATACAATGTAGGGACTATATCGAATAAATTAAAAATTCAGGGATAATATTCTATATTGAATTAAAGTTCATTGACTACATTGAATAAATTTAAAATTCGTGTATATTGAATCAAAGTTTATAAATTATTTGTGTCATTTACCTTTTTTAAATGGACAAACTCAAGAGCCAAATTTTGAAATGATTGTCATTTTTTAGTGTTTTGGGGTTAAACTGGAAATTCATTAATGACCACTACCGTTCAGAGAAGACATCCTTCGAAAAGCTTTTTTCTTTTCTTTTCCATGATATTGGAAAGATTATTACTTTCAATTTTTTTGATTTATTGAAAAGTGAAATGGGGTGTCGAAATATTCGAGAAATGAAAATGAAGAGGTTGTCCAATTAATTGTTAATTGTGATAATAAGAAGTTAAGAAGGTAGCCAATCCATAAATTTCTATAATATCGTTGAGAAGAGCATGATATTTTTATAAATTTCCATTCACTTATTCTTCCAATCAAACGATTTTTCAAGAATCGTATCTGAAAGATAAAATTCACCAATTATTTGCATAAATCCCTTTATTCAAGTTTGATAAATGGCATTTGAGAAAAATTTATAAAAAGTATCTTGATAATTGTTTTGTTTTTTCATTGCATCTGTGAGGGTGAGAAGAAGTATCAAAACAACTATTCTTTTTCTCGTGATCATTTTTCTTTTTTGTCTAATTACTTGCGGCTGGGAAAAAAATAATATTTATTCTACCAGCAGAGAATGGAAAAAGAACGTTCAAATGGGTTATTTGTTTTTGTTGGATTGTCAAACACGGCGAGTTGTTCCTTTTTTTCTTTTCTTTTTTTTGCCGAGAAATGAAATTGATGAAGCTTTGATAAGATGGTCCAACAATAAAAGTTTGAGTTAATACCATTAAAGATCCAAAACCAATATTCATGCACTTTACTAATTTTTCGTCTCACAACAAATCTTTTATTGATACTTCTCTATCCTTTGTCAATAGCTTGAGCAATATCTCCATTAAAATGCACATGTGACAAATAACGTCTCGACCAATTTGCCATGAAGGGTGACATGGAAAATCGAGCATAAATTCTTCCTCAAACAACATCGTTTTGGAATTGAAAATGGGGAGAAAACCTTGGGCATCAAGTTGGCTGAATTAAGAGGAAATTGGGACAAACTTTCGGAATTTAGCCGATTTTCAAATGGGAACCTAAAAATCGCCAAGTATTGCTTCATCGTGGCCGATAAAGCCGACGTCTTTAGGGAGATGGACCGTAAAGGGTTTTGAGGTTTAATTTGACTTACGTATTAAACTTCTCTTATAAATGATGACAGGTTTGTAATTGATCGGAATGAGAATACGTGCTTCCAAATTAGAAGACACCATGTAGTCATGCTCTCTCGTGCATCAATTAATTAAGTGTAACATAAATAAATGATTATGTAACCGATTGTTTCGATAAAACTGCATATGAGCGTTGCCATCTACCATGGAATTTCCTACCTTGAATGAGAAGAAGCACGGTTAGTGACCAGTGAAGAGTTTTTACTTCCTCCACCATTTAGAAAGCTTCCAAGGAGACCCAAAAAAGATAGGAAGATAGCCAATGGCGATGAGAAAAGATGCCCAGAAAGGGAAAAGAATAAGGAAGCCAAGAGTCACTAACATCAATCCAAATAAAATGTTGAAAGTTGGTACTACCATATCGTGCTCCAACTATCATGCTATTGGACCCAACAAGAGACCATGCTCTTAATCTCCAGCACGGACTCCCAGAGGAAATTCAAGCAAACTTTGCCTTTAAATTGCCTTTATTGTATATGTCCTTTACTTGCAGGCTAAAAGAAGTAGGCCAAGGAAGCATGCCAAGCAACCAGCCGTTGAAATAGGGACATCTAATAGACTAAGTGAAGATACCATTATTGGATCTGTAAGGTCACAATAAATTGTTGTGAGATCTGAGAAGAGGAGGGTGAGCAATCCACTTGTGCAGTACTTCATTCGGCTTTGAATGTGCCCTAGTAAAATGTTGATATGGGCTTTATGGATCTAAAACCACTGGAAACTCATACTTTAGTTATATATTTTATTTTCTTAAGGAGTTTTTATTCCACCACGGTTAGCAAAATAGCATTTTGTCTTTTCTTCCCATGTAATTTAATGCCTGGCAGTAACACAGTACAAGAAATTCGTCATAGTGGTGCAAACCATGCTAGCAATATTTGAAGCCAAGTCTCTGGACATCCCACGACTCAAGAATCTCAAAGTGAAGCAAGACAATGAATCCGCAGTGAGAGTTGGATGTGTTGGACTTGGACAGTGACTGGATTTGAATGTGTTGGAGTTGGTTGTGACATTAAGGACGGTGTTCATAAAGCTCGTATTGCCGCTGTTTGAAATATGCGTAAATGTCTTTTGTATTGCTATTGTATCACTGCTATTAAAGATGGTGTTCGTGAAGTTCATTTCCACATTTCCTTTTCTCTTTTCATGGTCAGACATGGAGTTCTCAACTGCTGTAAGGGAAAGAATTCACTATCTACTTTAAGAAAAGGCTCACTGGCACAAGCAAAATATCATCTCATCAAACGATTGTTCGAGGTTCAAAAAAACACAAAAAGCAATATTTCTTCATGAGCATTATCAGCAAAAGGATTTTACACCGTGGATCATGAAGCATTATCATCACCAAGAAAGTGATTTTTCTAACGAGCTTAAAGCCTCCAGATCAAACACAAACTAGGAAGCGAAAGGAAAAATATAAATACCCGGCACAAATTGGGAAATCACGTCATTTCGAAGCTCTCAAAGCAAGCACAAATCGGGAAGCAAAAATAAATTTCTAGCATAACCTGAGAATTCCCACAAGCTTGAAGCTCTCAAATCAAGCATAGAATGGAAACTCATTAATTAATCGATACATTTCTATAAATGTCCTTTTAAGCGTGTTGACGTATTTACAAATTGGCATTCATTTAATATTCCAATTCAGCCGCCTTTTAAGATAAGACTAAGGGCCTGTTTGGTAACCATCCCAACAGTGCCAAATTCTGATTTTTTGTTCCCAGAATCAGTTTGGGACGAGAATCGCGTTTGGTAAAATTTTTGTTAGGGAATAAATTTGTTCCCGAGAATCGGTTGGGACGAGAATCAAGAATTAAAAAAAAGTTGATTCTTGTTCCGGGAACAAAATTGAGAATCAAAACCCTTCTTCTTCTCTTTTCTTCTTCTTCATCGACCGCCATCTCGCGATCGCCGCCCGCCGCCGTTTGCCGCCGCCGATCGCCGGGAGGCTCTCGTTTGGCCTAAAAAAAAAAAAAAAAAAAAAAATAGGAGAAAAAAAAAAAAATAAAAAACTAAAAAAGAAGAATAGGAAAAAAATAAAAAAAATAAAAAACTAAAAAGAAGAATAGGAGAAAAATAAAATAATAAAAAATAAAAAAAAATAAAATTAAAAAATTAAAAAAAAAAGGAAAAAAAAAAAAAAGAAAAAAAGGAAAAAAAAAAAAAAAAAAAAGGAAAAAAAAAAAAAAAGAAAGAAGAATAGGAGAAAAAATAAAAAATTAATAAAATAATAAAACAAAGAAAATAAAGAAAAAAAGAAAGAAGAATAGGAGAAAAAATAAAAAAAAAATTAATAAAATAAAGAAAATAAAGAAAAAAAGAAAATTAAAAAATAAAAAAAAAAGGAAAAAAAGAAAAGAAAAGGAAAAAGAAAAAAATAAAAAAAATAAAAAAGTAAAGAAGAATAGGAGAAAAAATAAAATAAAATAATAAAAAATAAAAAAATTAAAATTAAAAAAAAATTAAAAAATAAAAAAATTAAAAAAAGAAAAATAAGGAAAAAAAAGGAAAAAGGAAAAATTATTTAAAAATTAAAATAAATTGATTTGGAACAGAATCAATGAACACGTTATCAAACGCATTCTATTCCGTAATCAAAAATTTTGTACGATTCCAAACACCTTTTTTTACTCGGAATCGGTTCAGGAATGAATAAAAAATAATCATTTCGATCGAATTTGTTCTAACAGTAATCGTTACCAAACGCGCCCTAAAGATAACGTTGACCAACTATTTACTACTATCCCTCTTTTCTCCGTATGAATTTGTGTTATAGCGCTCAAAATAATTTCATAGAAAGCATTTCAGAAATTATATGCCTTCCCATTTTGCAGGCAAACTAGATTATCATTATACATGCAACGGTTGAAAGAAAAATATCGAAATAATAATTTTTATTACCACAATCATTCTATTTCTTTATCTGATTACTTGCGGCGGGGAAAAGGCAATATTTAATCTACCAAAAAAAATGTGAAAATAACATCAAATGTGAAATTTTCCTCTTTTTTTCTTTCCATTGCTAAGGAAATAAAATTGATGAAGCCTTGAAAGAATAGTCGACATAAAAATCGGAATGAATGAAGGCGGAACCAAATTGAAAACTTGGCCAATTGGGCCCACTGTTTCTGCAGATCAATTCCACCTGCAATCTCTGCAATTTGCTGGATCTCAATTAAAATCTGTTAGGCCCGATAGATGGGCGGGCTTGAGCCTGGCCCAATACAAGAGTAGATCGGGCCTAATAAACGATTAGTTCTTTTTATGAAAAAGTTTGATCATGGGCCTGTGTCTCGGTTATTTATTAACAATCCAGATTCTGATTACGGAGACTTTTTTTTCTCTCTCTAGGTGGGTTAAAGGTAAAAAAGGACATCGTCGTTCCGCTTCCTAATAACTCAAGCTCTTGGGAGAAACGGATCATGTAATAAGGGGAAAATTATCAAAAAAACCTTAAACTTATTGCACTTTTGCTGATTTAGTCATAAATTATTCAATTGTGCCAATTGAATTCTAAATGTTTTCATGTTTTGCTAATTCAGTCTATCCAAGGACACCGGTAGTGCCAAGTAAGACAATTGGCATTAACGTTGATATTTTTCTTATGTACTTTTTAAAAATTTGAATTTTTTTATTTTTATTTTTTCTCTTTCTGTTTTCATTTCCTTCGTTTTTTTTACCCTACCAAGTCTAGCAAGGATAGCCAATTGGTTCTCACCCAGCAACCGGTGAGGGTTCACTGACTCTCACGTGTGACTGGTAAGGGTTGGCAACACCCAATAATAAGGTAAGATATAATATCAAATCAAGAGCAAGAATCACACATGATAATGTAGTTAATTCAATGAAATAGAGGGTGTGAAGAGTCAATGATAAAGGGTGAAAAATGTAAGAAATGATCTTAATTTAAGAGTGGGACTTGTAAGGGTTAATGTAATCAATTTAATGTGATAGGAGGTGACATGAGCCAACAGACGGTAAAAATAGGATGAGCCAAAGTTCATGACTTGTTTTGTAATTTCACCGTTTAATAACGCATCAACATACAAGTCGTCATTCAAATGTCAACACTCCCTCACGTTATTATTTTGCATGTGTATCCTCGTTATCGCGCACCCTTTCGTGTCTTCGCTCGGTCCATTCAAAATGGCCGCGTCCACATCCCGTGTTTCAAGTCCAAGGCACGACTTGCGGGCAATACCAACGTACGTCGTCAATCATCTTTTTGACCATTTGGGTTTTTCCGAAGAGGGTCTATTGCTTGCTTGCTTGCTCGCTTCTTCGTTGTTGTTTTTGTATTTTTCTTCTTGTTTTGATGTTAAAGTCTATGGTCTACAAAGTCGTTAACTGTTCTAGAATGATGGAATTAGTCACCTCAACTTCGAGTAGAGAATAATCAGCTGGCCTCGTTTCTTCCACCGGCACCGAAAGATATTCCCTTCACATTTATTCCAATTTCAATCGTCTATTCATAAAGAGACATAGATGCTCCTTTTACATAAAGTTTTTATATCGAGGAAAACACCAATTACTTACTCCTAAAACTATACAAAAGCTGACCACTTTGAATTCAAACGAAAGAACTTCGAAGGCACACTCAGCTGAAAATTTTTGCCTTCTGCCATCCCTTTTCCCTTTTGCAAACGATGGCCTCGGAGAACTATCGGATCCGCTAAACTCGCGCGCCGTCGACACACGTGACCCGAGGCTCCATCCCGTGTTATCATTGCACGTGCACTGGTAAGAAAGAAAGCGAGAAATCGAGAGCCCTAAGGCATGCGGCGATTCGAACTTCGAGAGAGGACTGAAGCCGATGGAATTGGCAAAATGGAGAGTGATTGTCACTTTTATTTTTTATAATTTTTTATGATATAGGTCACATGAAAAAAGGGAGGCCTAAAGCTGTTTTTTGGGTGTCACGCAATTTAGGAGAAGGACATGATGAGCATCGGTGGGTGGCGTTGCCCCTTCACGAACCGCACGAAAAGGTGGTTGTACCCATAACATGAACCATCATGCGCCCCCCATCCCCCCCCCACCCCTTACCTTCATCATCTCTGAAAACCCACAATCATTTCTGTGACCCCACGGACCAATTCTCCTCTTTTTTTATTTTTTTTTTCTAATCACTTTATGTCCTTTTCAATTCGATTTTTAAATTCGCTCAATCAGTTAGTCCCGAATCTGTTCATTAGCCTCGAGATAATCTCGGTATTTATCTATTGAGCTCGAGGTTTTCCTAAATCATATTTTAATTACAATCCGTTGACTATTCTTATCAGTGGAGACATTCGAATCCATATTAATAAACTAGATAGAAGAAAGTTTGGAATTTGGTTCTAATGCTTGTCTTTATTTAAGAGGGGCGAATTGGATCTGCCCACGAGTTTCGAACTTTTCTAACACCTGTCTTTTATTAAAAAAGAAAAGAAAATTCTCTCAGGACATATTCCATACGAGTTGAATTGAAAATTTTCGAAGCATTGAAGGGTTTTCCACGAAAGCATATTCCTCGGAACAAAATCAAATTCCATTCTTTTTGAGGGGGTGTGATTGCTTGCTACTTGCTAGTTATTTTATTACAAAACCAAATTCTTGCTGGCGGCATCATCTTTGAAATGGTAAAATCAGACGGCATCAACGTATTGGAGAATTGAAATCATTTCCCTCCACTCACGAAAGAATACAAAAAGCCAAAAAAAGAAGAGTAAAAAAATAATCGAAAAGATTAAAGACGATAATAAAAAATAAAAGAAAAGGGGGAGAGAGAGCCGTGGGAACACGAAATGGTCCAACAGCAAGGGGCACCCCCTTTGAAAAGTCAACAAAGAAAAGGAAATATTCCGCTATATTTTAGTTTGTCTATATATACACATAAGATATCAAAACGACAAATGCGTGACGCATAAGGGAAAACACATTTAATGGTTCGACCATAAAAGTACGAGGACAAATACGAAAATTCGGACACGATGATCGGTTTTCAAATCGGACACAACAGCCGATCTCAACGTGAACGGTGGGACAATTTTTCCTCCGCCGTCGGATCCCACGAAGATCGAGACCAGGGGGCGCGTCGTGGCCGGAGGATGCGCCACGCGTCGGCCGATTAGGGAGTCGGTTGGGGCCCGCGAGACAAGAAAACCCTCCCCCTAAACCCCTTCGCTTTTCAAAGTTGGTAAGACGAGAGCAGTCGCGCAGGTCGACCCGCTAAGCTTCAGTTTCACAGTAGAAGACCTTCTCTCTCTCTCTCTTCGCGTCTTCTTTCTCTCTCTACTTTCTCTCTCTATCTCTATCTCTCTCAGGACTAAGCATGCAAGCGCTTGCGCACCAACCTCCCCGCTTTTCCACTTTTGACCCTCCCACGTCGCCATATTCACATGCCCCTGCCCCTCCTCCTCCTTCACCTCTCGCTGCAGCGCTCCCGACTTTTCCGCACCGCGAGAGGACGGCAGCGGCAGTAGCAGCATGGCCGTGTCCGACGTGGAGGCGGTGCTCGAGTTCCTGAGGAAGAACGGGTTCGCGGAGGCGGAGTCCGCCCTCCGGGAGGACCTCCTCGAGAAGCGCGGCCTGGGCTCCTCCGACTTCGAGAAGTTCCTCTTCCCCATGGCCCCCCGCCGCCGCCGGTCCGGGTCCCCTCGGGCTCCCGCCGTCCGGGGCCCGTCGGCGTCGGCGTCGGCGTCGTCGGCGGCGGCGGGGGGTCCGTGAGATCGAGCGGCGCGTCTTCCGACGACCGGTTCGTGAGCGTGGGGTCCACCAGCGACGTGTGCTCTTCAGGTTCTAATCCTTCTCGCAATTTTTGAAGACTGAATTTTTATTTAGTTATGTATATCTGGGTGGCGCGTGAGTGCGTCGATTTTCTTCGGTGGTTGTTTTTTTTTTTTTTTTTTACACCGAAAAAGTCACTGGGCGTCATGTATCTGACGCCGGCGGTGTCGGTCCTGATGCAAAGTAATATTTAATTTGTGCAGAATTGTCGCCGAGCGGTAGTTTTTTCTTTCCTGGTAAATGAAAAGAAAAAAAATCCATGCTAAATTTCGAAATCTTGATCCTAATGCGAGTGATGCTTAATGACGTAATGCTTTCTCCATGCTTTTTTATGCTTTGATGTGTGCTGGAACTAGAAGAAATTTTCTCTCTTTACCCCTTTCTTTTGGTAAAACTGAATCCTTCTTTCAAGATAAGCTCTAAGGGGTGATAATTATCGACCTTGTTTGTATTGCCGTGTAAAGTGGGCATTGGAATTGGGAATTTTGATCTCCCCCATTGATTCCCGCCAATTTCTTTAAGTCATCATCGATATAGTTTAGGGGGTGACTGAGTATAACAGCTGCATTTCAGCCCATTTTCGCTGAATTTTCGTCTGCAGTATGTGTTTGCTAGAGAAAGTCCTCGATGCTATGAACCGGACGACTATATCGATGAACCCGAGATTGCTGCGACTTGGAAAGACTTGTTGCTCGCCAAGCACCTATCTTTTTCTTGAATCATCTCTTTCTGGGTTTTGGCTGATGCAAATGTTGGTGTTGTGACATGTTGCGTGTCGCCTCCTGCTGTGTTTGCAGAGTTCGTCAATCCGTATGGAGTTCGATCTGTGTCTAGAGCCGATTCTGATGCTTCTTCTGATAGACTGTCTCAGTTCGGCACGGCGCGTGAATACAACGATTATGATCTGCAAAATGACTTGTACTGGTACGACGACAAGGATGAAGGACACTTCCTGACTCCATCCTTTCATGGATCAGGGCCCTTTGGCTGCCCGACTCAGGATAAGTTCATTACGAATTCAGAGTCGCAGAAATATCTCGATAATTCACTGGATTTTAATGGCACTCTTGACGTGTTTCGATCAGATTCAAATGCCAATTACTCAAAGAAGCCTGGTCTATATGACATGGCCTTCACAAATGAAGGACAAAAGCTCGATCTGTTTGAAAGTCGTCATTTTGATGAAGAGAGTCAGTACGAACTCTTCAAACGTAAGGAAGAGGGTTCCACGCCATATGGGGGAGGTATCATGTATGGAAGCTATTTGAACCTTCACAACAATAATACAATCGGCTTCACTTTGAAGGATGTAGAAGGTGTGTGCTCTGAAGATGATTCTGGCACCAAACATATAGCAAATGGGAGTTCTAACAGATACGCAACAAAGCACACTTCCGATGATTCTGTTGATCGGCCTCTAAGTAGCTCTGATTTACACAAAAGGGATCGCGGGGAAGAGTTTATATTTGAAAATATTGAAAAAAATGAAGATGTTGATGATCCAATAGAGAATGGAGATATCAGCAATCCTGAAGCTGTTGGAGGCCAAGGGGAGGAGAGTGTTTTTGCTGATGAGATTTTAATGCAAGAAAATCTGGAAGATGAATACGAAATCTTTGACTTGAGGATCATACACCGGAGAAACAGGTATATCCACATGTTTTACCAGTGATATTGATTTTCATGAGGATACTTTAGGAGCAGAAGGATTAACCTATTAAAAGCCATATATGTATTAATAACGAATGGGGATTCACATTTTATAACTCTGTGATCCATTTTAGCAAATTTCTACTCAGTAAAAGAGCCTCTATTGATGTTCATTTTCTTGATCACAAGAAGAATATAGATAAAGGTTTATCTTTCCATGTTGTATTCCATAATCGTATTTGCCCCTGACTTAAGATTCTACTAAATCAAGGTTTAAAGCTCGCAAGTACAATTTTGATTTCTAGGGACACTTGCACTCATATGTTATGCCAATGTACAGGACTGGATTTGAAGAAAACAAGGATCTGCCCATCGTGCTAAATACTGTAATCGCAGGGAGATATTATGTTACAGAGTACCTTGGCTCTGCTGCTTTCAGTAAGGTTGTTCAAGCACATGATTTGTATACGGACGTGGATGTCTGTCTGAAGATCATAAAAAATGATAAAGATTTCTTCGATCAGAGTTTGGATGAAATTAAACTTTTGAAGCTGGTAAATAAGCATGATCCTGCTGATGAATGCCACATACTGCGCCTCTACGACTACTTTTATCATCAGGTAGGGCATTGGTGGATATGTTGAATGTCTCTTGCAAAATATGCCAATTGTTACTAGAGAAATTAATTATTATCGTATGCAGTTGATGTACATCTGCACCCATTGGAACTTCAATTGGTACAAGAAATAAAAAATCCTTTTTGTCGTGTACCAGATGTTTCTCCTGTTATGCTTTGAATCGGTATTACAAAGGATATCTAGCTTGAAATACGTTGAGCAGGTATTACAAAGGATATCTAGCTTGAACAGTATCATTCACTATCCATGGGCTTCTGCAAACGAAATAAATGCCTTCAGAGCTGTTAATACATACAGTGTGCTTATTGCTATTTTGAACAAAGAGAATCACTAAAGTTGATACACAGCGGGCACTGTATTATGAGTGGTTTTTCAAAAGATAGGAATTCTCCTTATCATATCCATCGCTAGATTGAAACGTGATTACTCATGAGGACAAGGCACAAACTGGACTACCATGGGATAGAACATATGCATTTAGCATTACCCAATTAGTAGGAGGTCGATCTTTCACCCCCTTGTGTCTGGACACGGGCACTTGTGGCTGATATCGCTTATTTTCCCTCTTTATTTGCCCTAACCTGTTGATACAACCTGCAGGAGCATCTCTTCATTGTTTGTGAACTGCTTCGAGCAAATCTATATGAATTTCAGAAGTTTAATCAAGAATCTGGCGGGGAAGCTTATTTCACGCCGAACAGATTGCAGGTTGATTTCAATATAGCTTGACTCAGTAGTTCTCTCCGATCAATAATGGTCCTTTGTTTTTTCCGTCTGACTGTTTTCTGCCGAATATGAGTACTTTTATGGGCCAAAAGACTTCATTTGTGCAATCAGATTTTTTTAATTCTATGCAGCCTTTGTCCATAGAAGTGGAATTGTGGAAAATGTAACTAGGCAGTTTAATCTTTGTCCCTACAGGTCATAACTCGTCAGTGTTTAGAGGCACTGGACTACTTGCATCGACTGGGGATTATACACTGCGACCTAAAGCCCGAGAACATTCTCATCAAAAGTTATAGAAGATCTGAGATTAAAGTCATTGATCTGGGAAGCAGTTGCTTTAAATCAGACAACTTGTGCCTCTATGTCCAGTCTCGTTCCTATAGAGCTCCTGAAGTCATCCTGGGCCTTCCTTACGACCAAAAGATCGACATTTGGTCACTTGGCTGCATCTTGGCGGAACTTTGCTCTGGCGAAGTATGTATGACTTTCTCCCTTCACGGTCATACTCAGTCCAGATGTTGGATTTAACTTTTATGGTGGACCATGCTTTTATGACTAATGACTACGATTGACTTCTAAGCCATCTTCTGCGCATTCAGTTGCTACCCCTTTCTTGGATATGTATTTGAAGCAAATGAGTTAATGATCCATTGCTGTTTCTCTGATTTTTTTTTTCAGGTGTTATTTCCAAATGATGCAATTGTAATGATTCTAGCACGCATGATCGGCATGCTCGGTCCCATTGATCAGGGGATGCTGGAACAAGGACAGGAGACACCTAAGTATTTCACAGAGGAATATGATCTCTACTACATTAACGAGGTGAGTTGCATGTACCTTGACTGTTTAACCTCATTTTCGGGTTTATGTTTCAGTGAAGGCTTGCAGAACTTAGAACATTGGGCTGAAAAGAAAGTGCATGTATTCTCTTAAAAGTGTCAACTCATGGAGCTGAAAATCCAAATGAAGACTGCGGTATTCGTAATTCTTGTCTCACTTTTTTCTATTTTTCTTATTTTTTTCGCCAGGACACTAACCAATTGGAATACATAATTCCCGAAGAATCGTCATTGGAAGGACATGTACAGGTTTCTGATATTGGGTTTCTTGACTTCTTGAGGAACTTGCTGGAGATTGACCCTAAGAGGCGTCCTACTGCAAGCGAGGCATTGGAGCATCCATGGCTCTCGCACAAGTACTCTTTCTCTTGCTGATATACAAGTCATGCTAATAAGTTTTGAAATGTATTGATTGGTCAGTGCTATTATTTGAGCACTGAAAGATTAGAACAGCCTTAGTGTACATGCAGCTTACGGAGCAATGTTGATTTTTTGGCTTGTTCACATAATTTTTTTTTTTTATCTGTACAAAGCTCCCGATATAGAGCCTTCCGTCTCCGGGCGGTCCGAGCTTGGAAAGATTAAGAGTTGTTGTAAACATGCTTGAGGTTACATCATGTTGATTGAGATTGTTCAATATACGAGATGAAAGAAAATTTTCTTGTACCGTATCCCAATTAACATCTCCTGCTAACAATACTACTACGAAATGAGTGAGCAATTGCCTGAATTGGGTTGAAGAAATCCAGCTGAAAATGCTAAATCAGATCAGTCTCGGTTTTAAAATTGGTGTACATCATTGACTGAATAACGTGGCTTTTGGGTCGCTCAGTTTCTCCACTTTGATATAGGGAGAATTATCAAAAAAGTTATGAACTTATTGCAATTGTGTTAATTTAGCCTTAAACTTTTTTTTTTTTGTCAATTTAGTCTTAAACCTTTTACAATTGTGTCAATTTAGTCAATCTGGTCAAAATTGGCCGGTTGGCGTTGACGTGAACATCGGTCGAGGACAGTTGGCCAACGAACGTTAATGTGGCAATTTTTTAAAATATATATATATTTCGAATTTTTTATTTTTATTGAATTATTGAATTTTTTTTCCCCCATCTTCTTCCTCTGGCCAACGGTGGGGCTTGCCCCAACGGCCACTGGTGAAGGTGAGCCTCGCCAGATCTCGAGGGTGGCCCCGAAGAGGGTGCGGACGGCAAACGAGTCTGAAAGGGGTGGCAGGGCCTTGGCTTGGGTCGTCGACAACCAGAAGCGCGAGAGGTCACTAGATCTGGTGACGGCCACCTCGCTGGCCACCGGTGAGGACCGCCGCTAGATCTAGCGAGGGTGGTCTCGCCGTTGTTGGGCAAGGCTTGCCTTCGCCAATGGCTGGCGGGGTGAGCCTTGCCAGCCAGAAGAAGAAGAAGATGGAAAAAAAAAAAGAAAAAAAATTCAAAAAAATAAAAATTTTTTTTTTTTGAAAAATTAAAATATATAAAAATTAAAAAATTGCACATTAAGCATTCATTGCAAACCTGTCCACTAACCAGCATCCACATTAGAGTCGATCGGCCTAATTTTGGTAGGATAGATCGAATTAACATAATTATAAAATGTTTAAGACTAAATTGACAAAAAAAAAGTTTATGACCGAATTGCATAATTATAATAAGTTTAAGACTTTTTTGGTAATTCTCCCTTGTGATCTCCTGTCAAGATAATTTCTGAAAGACGTGTGGTGTGACTACTGAAAATCGCTTTGCAAAAGAGGACTGGAAAAGTTGTTAGTAACTACACTGTAGCTTCCATCACTTGATATGATCAGCACAAAAATGAATTGACAGAGGAAGGTCATCGTTTTTTCTTGCAAAAGTGATCTCCTGATGCCAAGAATCGGCTCTTGTTTAATATAAAGAAGAAAAGAGAGAGAGATAAAGGAAGCATCTTCTACCCACAATGCTCCCAAAACTATTAATCTATCCACGATCACTGTTCAACCTTGGCCCGTTTCTTATGATCTAATCCGGTCGAGGAGTTAGTCCTCTGTTTGGCAAACCTCATCGAATTGACATCAATGTTTATCTCCTTTTGGTTGTGGATTCCTAGGAAAGTGGGCGTATGCCTATTCGGAAAAGAGACGGATCATGACTTTCAGAATGTTTTATTCGGTGCTGACATGGGAATGTCTTCTTATCACACCAACGTGTTTCCTACGTTTGAAAATTTGATCAACTGGTCCCTGGAATGAATCGGGATGGAGAGGATGGACAATGATGCTTCAAGAGACATGAGGGTTTCGTGATTATCAGGATGACAACATCGTGGGTTCATCTTTTGATTATGAACTTGATATGCCCGACTAAAAGGCTTTTTTTTTTTTTATCGATATATTTTTCAAATTCCGCTCATTTATATACACTGACATCTAACCCCATTCTAAAACTAATTTTTCCTCGATATTTGTTTTTAAAATGAGTATTAGAACTCATCGGGAAAACAAAAACAAATGAATGACGACACCTACCGTGCATGTGGCTGAGAGAAGATGCTGGCTTGCCAGTTTGTGAGCGATGGAAGAGTGGGTAATATCTCTTCTGGTACAATTACCTTAATTACTTGGAATTCAATTGACGCGAAGAGGCTAATGATTTTCTAAAATGGTCACGAAAAGAAATTTCACGGAGTAATCTAATAAGCAGTGATTGTCATCAATTAATTTGAAAGACATTTCTCCACAATAAATGACAAATCTTTTCAACATACGCCACACTATTGTCACTTTTTTTAAGTCTTTTGCAGGTTTCTAAGTTGTCTATCAATTAAAATCTTAGTTCTTGAAAAAAAACCACCCGAGACTTCTTGTAACGACCTGCTAGAATTTGGGCTCGACGCCCGATTAAATGAGACCATTGCATCTCTAAACATTGATATTGAGTTTTGAGTTTGGTAAGGGTTTCATGTAAATTAAATGCTCAATTTGACTCCATTAATTGAAGATTCGAAACATAAACTATTTCCTAATCCCTACCCAAAGCAACAACTTCTAAGACCCTCGGCCCAAGATGAACATTGCCCGAACAAGGGTTTTTATTAGGGATCTTCTCTCCCCATTTGTTTTTTCGGTTTTAAAGTCGACAAGTCTATTCGCCGAACTAACCACTCCCGTTTTCGGACAAGTATTTTAACGATTACTTTCGCATACAAAATAGGCAGATATTTTAGTAGCGTGCCCACTTCGTTCATGCATGTATAGGCATCCCTTTCACCTTCCCTACCAATTTGCAAGTATCATAATCTGGTCCTCAAGGCCCCGCCTTGGATTGGTGCGTGATGACAATTTCCAGAAGATAATATCATTTTCTCCCGCTCCATTATTCTAACAAGATCCATCTTCCCATTTTTGGGGCGGAAGCTCCAAGAGCATCGGTTGACGAGGAGCCGATACGGCGCTCTGCTCTTTTGCCTTTTCGGAGTAGGAAAGTTTCTGTCTTTACTCACCACAGCCTGCAATTTCTTATTGCATCGAGAATTACTACGTTAATCGCGTCTGACCCACGACGCCCGGACAAAATATAAACCGGTTGTCTTCCTCAGTCGCCATGTTGGCGCGTCCCCCTCTCTCTCTCTCTCTCTCTCTCGCCTGTTCTTGATTTTTTGTCTGTCTTGGAGGTCGACGAGCGAAGAGATTGGGCTCCTCCTGTGACTTTCTGACACAACCCTTTAACGAACCGCGCACGCTCGCAGATACCCACTTTCTCGTTCGTCCATCGTCCTCAGAATCAGAGAAATGTCTGCCGAGTTGACCCAGTCGCCCGGGACGACGACCCAGCTGTGGAGGTCGTTCTGGGACTTGCTCTCCTTCTTCTTCCAGTTCTTGTTGCGCATCGCCTCGGCCCTCGGGACTAGCCACTTCCTCCTCTCCCGCTTCACCTCCTTCAGGCCCCTGCCCGTCGCCGAGCTGCCCGTCCAGGACCCACCCGCCGGCGTCGCCGCCGAAGAAGGCGCCGAGTCTCCCGAAGGCCTGGAAAGGCTCACGGTAACAATTTTTTTTTTCTCTGCTAGCTGCTTGATTAAAGCTTGGAACTTTCTTTATGCCGGGACTGTTAATCAATTTATAATCATGTTCAAAGAGAGGAACTGCGGGATGAGAATCATTTAAATCGGTTTTGTTGGTGTCTTTTCAATGGTATTGATTGGGCTTTATTGAAGTTGCTGGATACTCTTTTATTCAGCTAAAAATGGAATTATTTTCAGGATGTCATCTTTTAGTTTGATTAGGATTTGTATTTTTCTCCTGAACGCCTGGAAAGGCTTACTGTAACGAAATTTGTTTTTCTCTGCAAGCTGCTTGATTAAAGCTTGGAACTTTCTTTAGGCCGGGACTCATAATTTATGTATAATTATGTGGAGGAAATTGCGGGATGAAAATAATTTAAATCGGTTTTGTTGATGTAGTTTCAATGGTGTTGATTAGGCTTGATTGACGTTGCTGGATACTCTTTTATTCAGCTAAATATGGAATCATTTTCAGGATGCCATCTTTTTGTTTGATTGGGATTTATGTTTTTCTTTTGAAAATCTATTGATGCTTTCTGTATTCAAGTGTGTGTGTGTGTGTGTGTGTGTGTGTGTGAGAGAGAGAGAGAGAGAGAGAGAGAGAGAGAGATGAATTGAATAGTCATGTTATTTTTTTGGGTCAATAATATTTAAACTTTACTGATTTGTTGACATTTTCACATGTGTATTAACTGTGGTAACTAAAGATTTTAGTGAATTTATATCTACAAGCAGGCAGAGAAAAGAATGAAATCACTTGAAAAAAAGTGAAATTGAATCTGTTCTGTCTCTTTCAGGTATACAACTTGGGTGGGATTCAATGTGTTCTGTTTCTTTCAGGGTTACACATTAGTCTTTTAGCATCCTATGTGAGATTTGATACTATTTAAACACATGCAATGCAGGTGGTGCTCGATTTAGATGAAACTCTAGTATGTGCATATGAGATGGCGAGTCTGCCTGCTGCTACACGTGACCGAGCAGTGGAATCTGGATTGGAGTGGTTTGACCTGGAATGCATTTCTTCAGAGAAGGTGTTTTACATTCTAGACATAATGGGTTTTGATTTGACTGATATTGTCTTGGTATCTACTCGGATGAGTTATCTTGATTATTGTTTCCTTGAGTATATATTACTCTTCAAAAGGACTCTGAAGGAAAGCCTAAGGTCAATCTTGTGACGGTGTTTGAGCGCCCGGGCCTGCGAGAATTCTTAGAACAGCTCCATGAGTTTGCGGATCTCGTGCTGTTTACTGCTGGACTTGAAGGTTGCTATCTGTCTGTGATTTTTCCAGTTTCTTTATTGCCGATTGGTATTGAGATTCAATAAGTCAAATGTTCATGGCTACAGGTTATGCAAAACCACTCGTTGACACAATAGATGTTGAGAATAGATTTAGTCTGCGACTTTATCGGCCTTCAACAATTAGCACGTAAGCTTACTTTACACCTCGTCCTATTTACTTTCTCTGTGATAATTTACTTTTCCACTGAGAATGAGAACATAAATCTGTGTCTATCCTCTTGAGATTGCACTGATTTCTTGAGGTTGTCATCTCTGAATCTGAAAAAGGAAATATCAATACGTTGAATAAAAAATACGAGAGTACTGAGTTTTAGGATGATTTGATGGATGTGTCATCATTTGAACGAATAAATGTCGGATGAGTGATTTGAGAGAAAGCATCATATAGAATAACATAGAATGAAACTTTTTAAGGTGGTTTAGAATGTCTGTCTTAAGTAATGGCCACAGAAAGAGCTTGAAATGGCCATAGCAGTCTCAACTAATGAGTTCCCCATTATTCTAAAGATATTTGGGGGGCTTAAATTAAATAAATTGTTATTGACGATGCCTTCTCCTTATCCTCCTCAGCTGGAAGCATGAAAGGTCATTCGTCACTGATTTTTTATGTCCTAATAGCAAGATGAGATGGCCGGTTATTAATTTAGATTTTGGTGTCTTTAGGTGTTTCCTAAGCCATCACTTGATGCGATGCTAAGTAATATAACCTAGAGTAATTAATCCTAATCAATCTGGGATCTGATGAATCTCTGGAATTGGCACATGACTCACCTATATATGGACTTACCTAAGTTGCTGGTATCCTGATCCTAACATGTAGGGAGTATAGGGAGCACGTGAAGGATCTTTCTTGCCTCTCAAAGGATCTCAGCCGTATAGTCATTGTCGACAACAACCCGTTCAGTTTTTTGCTGCAGCCAGTTAATGGGATTCCCTGCATTCCTTTTACTGCTGGACAGCCGCACGATAATCAGGTAGTTGGACCATTCTGGGTATAACTTTAACTGTAAATTCTCCATTCACTTTGCTCAACATTGTTCATCTGCTTCAGCTTCTGGAGGTCCTGGTTCCACTCCTGAAGCACCTTTCCATGCAGAGAGATGTGAGGCCCGTGCTCTACGAACGGTTCCGCATGCCCGAATGGTTTCAGAAGTATGGAATCCCTGCTTTGGGCTTGCCATCGTAGCATCTAGACCTGAAGTTTCCATTCTTTTTGTATGAATCTGAAGAAGTGGCATCTTGCACGGGGTTGATGTTGGTCCAATTGTCTCGCTGGTGTGGAATCAGGTGGTCCAAAGGTGTCTATCCTTTCCGTATTTGCAGAGTATCTAGCATGGTTCTGACTTATACAGCTTTGCCGATAGAAAGAAGTCCTTGTATGCAATGTAGATAGAATCTAAAGTACTATTCCTTGTAACATTATTTATGTGCTTGCAGTCCTGTAGCATGTCCAAATTACATCTTTAGATTGCTGAACACTATCTCTTGATCAAATAAAAATAAAGGGTTTTCACCGGTTGCTGGAATGTTTTACGCATAGCAATGATCAATTACCTTTCTGTTCCTGCTCTAAACCACCATATATATAGTCATAATTTAAGATGGTATGGCTCGCTAATGTGTACTCAAACGACAACCTACGAGTAGGAAATCTGGCTGTCTGGTTTTCCTGTCATATTGGACATCTTGGTCTGCTTGTTAGTTATCACTGGTAAAATTTAGCACCTTGATGCCTCAGAAATCTTGGCTGCTTCTCCTGAAAAGTATAAGAAACATTGCCTACTTACGATAGCTGACAGCTGCCCGCTGCATGCAGGAACTCGAGAAAATTAGTCTCTTGTACTATCGATTCCTCACTGAATTCCAACCGCACGCTAGATATACATTTGGGATGTCCTGCCTTGCAATGCTGCCTCAATTTTATCCTATTAACGGTACAGGTCACACGATGAAGTACGAACTCTTGTCTGTTTAGAAATTTCTTGTACTTCTGGAACATGATTGAACTTCACAAGCGAAATAAGTCCACCAATATCACGAGATTGAACTTCACAAGCGTAATTAGTTCACCAATATCACGAGTTGTCTTTTTTCGCCTCTCCTGTCCGATCACTAGCTTAGAAAACCTACTTCGCAATCCTCCAGGTGTCGGCAGAGTTCGAGAGGTCTTTGCCATGACGGCAGAGGATTTCACCAACCGAGTTCCTTCTCTTCTTTTCTTTTGGTATTATATTTCTGGTGCTTGTGCCGTAATCATAGTTACAGGTAGTTAGTAGACATCCTCTGCGAAAGAAATTGGTTTTTTAAATCTAATTGTCGGCAACAAACTCCCATGTGCAGATAAGAAAAGCGAGATCATCGGTAGCTGGATCGCTCGCTTTGCCTCCTTCCTGTTCTCCTCGTGTTGTCTCACTTTCTTGCTCCGTTTAGTTTGTCCAATGACCAGTCCCTTTGGATGCATTTCTTCTTAAAAACAAAAGAAGAAAGCCACTTGGCTGTCCGAAACCTGTTCGCCCTTTTCTGTGCCTGCAAGCCTGGTTCAGAATCAAGAATGTCGGTTCCCTTATCGCGTGTTCATCCGAGTTCAGATTTTCTTGCGCTGCAAAACTCGTGTTTCGCGATTAAATTATATCCCGTGAAGAGGGCAAACTTGCAGCGAGCGCTTCTTTTTCTCATTTCATGTTCTTCTGTCGAGTTTGGACAGAGTTGCGAAAGTCGGCCAGATCCAAACAAGAAGAGCGCGACAGGTCCTAGAGCTCGCGAAAGCATGAATTCGGGTATGACCTACCCAAAAGGACTTGTCATACCAGTCCATGGAAAACGTTCTGATGGGATATCAGAGCACATGCCCCACCGCTGTGAAAACTGTGTCGTTGAGATTGAAATGTAAACATGCCGACGACTCGCCTCCTTTTCCCTGGCCCAACGTGTTGCTACACGTCGAGGAAAGGCAAGAAAGATCGAATGCGAATGAACGGAACTCCACGAGGACGCGACTCTCATTTTCGTTCGAACCTCGACCGAAGCCATCACGTCATTTCCTCTGCTTTCATGAACGTATAGAAAGGTCGGAAGCGAAACGGTCGTGCACGAATAAGAAGAATCTTGAAGCGGTCTCGCCGTAAAAACGATGCGCTCAGGGTCGTCGCCGACGACTCGTCGGTAGCGAAAGCTTTGGAAGGCCGCGAGACAAGGATGGAGCGGAGAGACTCGGTCAACAGTCAAACTTCCACTCAAAGCAAGTGGCGACGGCGACGTTAAAAGTTAAAACTGTGTCTATGCAGATAGGGTGAAGAGAGAATGATTTTTTGTGCCACGCCCAGGAAAATGTACCTAAAAAACCGCATCGACTTATTGTATTTATATTATTTTAGTCTTAAAACTCTTCAATTTGATCAATATAATCTAAATTATTTTTACGTTTTGTCAATATATGCTTGAAATTACAGATATGGATCTTGAGTAAATCTTATGTAAGCATGAAATAGTATTTGACTTATTTTAAAAAATACATATAAAATTTTTTTCTTATTCCTTTTTCTTTTTTTCCTTCTTCTCTCTATCTGTGTTTTTTTTTTTTTTTAATTTTGTCTAATAGCTGGCGAGCTCCGATGACCCTTACCGGCCATATTAGAAAAAAAGAGATAAAAAGAAAAGAATTAATAAAAAATCGAAAAAATTAAGGATGCTTTGTATTAACGTCAGCAATTTTCGATTTAAACTGATAAAATAGACTCAGTTGTTAAAATATGAAAAAAAAATATATAATTAAATTAATTTAATTAAAAGATTTAGGGTGGAATTGAGATGGACTTTTATTTGCTATTTGCCCCCTTCGCCTAACGTCAAAAGTCCATGCCTATCAAGGTCTAGAAAGCCTTTTTGCCCTTCGCATTAATGGCTTGACACGTCCTGCTAAATCAAAACCAGAGAAAAGTCAAGCACGTTTAACTACGTCCATCACGTTGAACGAGTCCCGGGGAACATCGAGAACGCATCAAAAAAAGAAGAAGGGAAAAAACGCGGGAGAACGAAAGAAGGGATGGGCACTGAAATCGACAGTTGAAGAAAACAACAATACGGGGATTCTTCTTCTGATTCTTGGCATTCTAGAAATTACTTTTCTATTCCTAAAAACAAAATTAAGACAGAAATTGATTTGATTTAACGCGATTTCTTGTTCTTCAAATTTAAGGTCAAGAAATAGGTTTTTCAAATCCCCACCGTGGGAGTTGGGGTGGGGAAGATTTCATTTCGGGAAGGTGGGTTTGAACCTCCACGCCCCAGTGTTGGAAGGGTGGCGTAGCAAAAATCAGTAAGTGTTAGAAGTAGGATTTAATAACGCAATTTCTTGTTCTTCAAAAAAAAAAAAAACATAAATGAAACACAAAAAATTTCTACTTGTCTATTTTTGGAATAGAAATAAGAAGTTAAATCTTTATTCATTATTTGTCCTCACTATTAGTCAGCCGCCCATCTACCATCGCTTGCTGTTCACCACCATCAATCACCGTGTGCCATCCATCGCTCCGCATCTGTTAGTGGCTAGTCACCGGTCGCCTGTCTGCTAATCGCCGGTCTCTATCCGCCGTTCGACATTCGTTGGTCGCTGGGAAAAATTTTGTGTTTTTATTAAACGAATTTTAATTTCGGGAATAAAAATTTTATATCGTTATCGAACGCGTGTTTTTGCTGAAAAGCTGGTTCGAAGAATAGAAATTGAATTCTCGAATAGAATAATTATTGTTTGCGCTTAAATGGATTCAAACCACCTTCTTGACCGTCCCTGAAACGGTGCTTGACCGTCAACAGAAGACAGAACCGGTACGTTATTACAGACAATCGGGCATGGAAGTCGTGCCGTTTGACCCCTTTTTATCATTACAAGATCGCTCAGCGGGTGACTGCCAATGGCGTTTAGATGTCTCCGACCGCTTTCACGAGGGAGACGCCGACCGCTTTGACATTTGGAAAAAAAGAAGAAGAGGAAGAAATTGAATAGTTCCTCTCGATTTGTGTGTTGGGTTCATTTTGGCGTGGCGTGGCGGCGCCCTTCGAGAGTCAATTTTTGCGGTCGTCGATATGATTTGGTTATCGTTTTAGTTTTGTTTATTTATGTATGCGCCATTAATTATGTCCTAAAGAGAATCGCGAGCTAAACGAGATTTGGCAATCAAAAACGGTTGGTAGCATAACGGGAGAAAAACCAATAAGTCATGCCTACAATGGTAAGCAAGTTCACATAGGAGTTGGTGAAGTTAGAACACGGACGAAAAGACGAATCGAAATTTTGTATTATAAAAGTGCCGGCAAATTACTAACAAGTTATGGGTGAATAAGGTGGATGATGACTTTTTCCACTAATAAATTTTCCGTTACGCTTATCAAATCTCTCGTCGTGTCATGGGTGATGATGCCCGGTTAATTCCTTAGAACAAGTCATCGGTGGTTTTGTTCGAACATCGAATGACCTTTGTAATGATGTTCGGATTTGGGTAAAGCCATATTACATTGCCAAGCGTAAGATATGAACTCGAACGATGAACATAGTGAAAATCCAAAAAGGGATCTCTTAGCCAACATTTGGGTCCACCGAGGCCAACCTAATTTCTAGCTAAAGAAATAAATGCCTTATGATCTTCACTTCATCTCGATTCCGTAGCTGTAAAATGGGACAGCCTCGAACCTAATTCTATACCCTCGTATAAACTCACGCCCTAAAAAACATGGTCATTACAATTTTTGTTGTGCAAATTGCGAAGCAAAAGGAGTATACAAAAACAGGGATATCAATTACGGATTTTCTCAGAAAGTTAGGGTCGGAGATGTTTAGTTTCGGACGTGGAGTTCGACTTTCGCATTCTATGAAATGACAAGATAAAAATTTCAGAACGAGGTGAGGGCTGGAGTAGGGAAAAGAAAGATATATTTCTGCAATGGGGGGGCCGAGCGAATTAGGGAATTAAATCCTTTATTGCCGAATCCCGCAGGGCAATCGTAAATTCCCCACGTCCCAGAAAAAAGGGAAGTGGCCCCCACATCGAAACGTCCGTTGAATTTCGGAAGACAACGATGTCAAAAGTGACATCCTCAACCAGAAAGAAAAGCAGCAAGCCACCCTTCTTGTAGCCAACGCTGTTTCGCCGCCCGCCACGCTTTCCTTCGAACTGCGTGCGCATCCTGAGTTCCCAACACCGCGAAAGTCCCCCCGAGAAGGAAACCGAAGAAACGTACCGCGTCTCTCTCTCTCTAGAACTCTAACCTTCCTTTCTCTCTCTTCCTCTCGAACTGGGTCTTCTCCGCCAATGAAGCAGCCACCCACCAACCCATCAGATTCATCCCCCGCCGCCGCCGCCGCCGAAGGGCCCCTCGTATGACGACACGGTTCTTCCCCGCCGTGGTGTTCTTCCTTGCGGTCGCCCTCGCCCTCCTCGCCGCCGCCCATGGGCTCGGCGCCGGCGCCACCGTCGCCGCCGCCTACGGCTCCGGCACCGTGTGCGGCGTCGTCGCCTCGCAGCCCACCCGAGCCGTCCGGTGCTACCGCGGGGGCGTGCTCCTCGGCGTCCTCCCCAACGTTTCCTTCTCCGAGGTCTCCGGCGGCCGGGGCTACTTCTGCGGCCTCATGTCGGGCGGGTCCACCTTCCTCTGCTGGGACGCTCTCAGCCCCAACACGACCCTCCTCCCCCGGCGGGTCTACCTCAACGAGTCGGCCCCGTTGAGGAACCTCGCCGTGGGTGACGACCAGGTCTGTGCATTGGTGAGTGCCACGGGAGAGGTGAAATGCTCGAGGTTCGATGACTCTTTTCAGGTACCGTCCGGGGCTGATCGATTCTCGTCGATTTCATCTGGGTTTGGGTTTTCTTGCGGAATTTCGATGAATACGAGTCGTGTCCAGTGCTGGGGTAGCAATCAAATCTCGAATGATATTCAAGCGATTCGAGATGGGTTTAGGAGCATGCAAATGTCGAGTATCGTCGCAGGTGGTTCACATGCTTGCGGCATTAATTCTACTGGTTCTGTAGTTTGCAGAGGGAACAATCTTTCTGGGCAGCTTGATGTTCCTTCCCATTCATCCTTCGAGTTCTCTTTGTTGTCTCTAGGTGCTAATCATAGCTGTGCAATGAGGCAAGCGAATAACAGTGTCACCTGTTGGGGTGGCAATGGACAGTATTCAGTCTATGGAACTGATTTAATTTCATTTGAATTGATCGTTTCGGGTTCGAATTTCACTTGTGGATTGATATCGAGAAATTCTTCGATCATGTGTTGGGGTCCTGGTTGGCCTGAGGGGCTCCAGGTGCTTCCATTGACAGGAATCCTTCCAGGGCCTTGTGTTCAGTCAGTTTGTGAATGTGGAATGTACGATCTGTCACAGTTTCTATGCAATGGCTCCGATGAAATTTGCAAGCGGTGTCCTATCCGAGCACCAATCCCTCCACCTCCCCCACAACCAATGCCGCCGCTACCGGCACCGGTCTCCCCTCCATCCTCCCCATCACGAGCTCTTAGAAGGGGTTTGTTGGCCTTTGCGATTGTTGGATCGGTTGGAGCATTAGCGGGAATTTGCACGTTGATTTACTGCTTGTGGAGCGGGATATGTTTTGGGAAAAAGAAGGTGCATAATTCAGTTCAACCTACAATTACTAGGGGCAATTCGAGTGGCGGGACGACGTCGAACACTAGCCCTCCTTCGAGATCATCCACCATAAGGCGCCAGAGCTCAAGAGCGATGAGGCGCCAGAGAAGCGGGACCTCTTCGAAGCACCCAGATAAGGCAGAGGAATTTTCTTTCGCAGAGCTAGCAGGGGCCACTGGCAACTTCTCCCTCGAGAACAAAATCGGAGCCGGCAGCTTCGGTGTTGTTTACAGAGGGAAATTACATGATGGTCGTGAAGTTGCTATAAAAAGGAGTGAAACGGGTCCAAGGATGAAGAAGTTCCAGGAGAAAGAAAGTGCTTTCGAATCTGAACTTTCATTCTTGTCCCGGCTTCACCACAAACACTTGGTTAGGTTAGTTGGGTATTGTGAAGAAAAAGATGAGAGGCTCCTGGTGTATGAGTACATGAAGAACGGAGCTATTTACGATCACTTGCATAATAAAGATAATGTCGAGAGAAGTAGTAGTCCTGTGAATTCGTGGAAGATGCGGATCAAGATCGCGTTAGATGCCGCCAGAGGGATTGAATATCTACACAGCTATGCAGTGCCTCCGATTATACACAGAGACATCAAATCTTCTAACATATTGCTGGATGCCAACTGGACGGCCCGAGTGTCCGATTTTGGATTGTCATTGATGGGTCCTGGGTCTGATCATGATCTGAGGCCATCCAAGGCTGCAGGAACAGTCGGGTACATTGATCCCGAGTACTACGGTCTAAATGTGTTGACTGCGAAGAGCGATGTGTATGGCCTTGGGGTGGTATTGTTAGAATTACTGACTGGGAAGCGCGCGATATTTAAGAACAGTGAGGATGGAGGGATGCCGATCAGCATTGTGGATTTTGCCGTTCCGGTGATAATGGCAGGGGAACTGGCGAAGATCTTGGACTCGAGGGTGGGGTCGCCGGAGTTGAACGAGGCGGATGCGGTCGAGCTGGTGGCTTACACGGCGATGCACTGCGTGAATTTGGAAGGGAAGGACAGGCCAACCATGACCGACATTGTAGCTAATTTAGAGAGGGCATTAACTTTATGTGAAGATAGCCACGGGAGCATCTCCAGCGGCATAATCTCCATTGCTTCAGAATGAAGTGGAGGAACAAATAAACCGAAAAAGAAAAAGAAAAAACCAACACAAGATCTCTTCTTTCACCATGGTCATTTTTGTTTTCACGTTTGGGAGGGATGATGATCCAGATGGATTTCAGGGGATTCTTGATTGTAAAGTGGTGTAGGCATTTTCCATTTTCCATCTTCCATCTAACCTTGAGCTGTAGTGTCGTTAGAATTCAGATGTCATTTGATTATTTCATTGAAGCAAATAAAAGCAACTTCACAGTCTCCTTTTCCTCCATCCCTTCTTGAGTTCTTGCATCACGTCGGCGTGTGAAACAAGTTGCTGCAAGCTGCACGAGCTCTTGAAAGTGCGCAGAAAGTTTCAAAGTGGTGCCCCCAAAAAAGATTGCAGCACCAATCGGAAAGGCCTTTTTCTTTCAAAGATTTGCGTCTGCATGCACTCCGCGGTCCATATGAAAAGAACCAGACAGATCAGGAACCGGTCCTACCATGCGAAAAAGAACAAGCTCGACTTCACACGTGGAGAGGGGCAGGTAACACGGTGTCTTTGACTTTGAAAATTCGAAAAGGTAGTGGGAGGAGAAGGCAGTCAACGATCAGTGGCTCCGAAGTGGGGCCATGCTCGGCAAGCGTCACACGTGTAGGGCCAGCCCTAGCCCCAGATGCTGATGAACGATGATCTTTTGTTTCCAAAAACTCGAGACCACACCGAACATCGAGGGGGCAAGGACAGTTGTGGGATTTTCATTAATGTGATGTGGTGGTCTTTATTACACCCCTGTAATTGATTAGAGAAACCGACGGGGCCAGACCCCAAAATTGAATACCATGGTGTGAATTGGTCGCTGTCGGATTAATGTCGATGTTGGCGGATCGTCCGCGGTGGCCGGTGACCACCACCCACCACCATCACCACACCTTCCCCCTCATGAATCTTGCTGAGAGGTGTAATTTAATATGTATTCCGTTCTCTTACATTACTTCGTGGATCCACACTTTGACTTCCCACTCTCCTTTCGGACCATAAAGGCCTTTTTATTGCACTGAATGGGATAGTACTTTTTTTTTTTTTTTGTAAGTACTGCAATGAAGAAATAAATGAAAAGGGACGACAAATTGCCCTTCGAAAGGCTCCCTTAAATGCGAGGTTTCGCCGTTTCGATGCATTCCGCGTTCTTGCGTACGATTTGGTAATGTTTTTTTTTTTTTTTTTGTCAGTCTTACTCTAATCCTACTCTAACACTCACTCTCAGACTTTTGCCCTGTCTCCTTGCAGGGTGTGGAAGTCGTAATCCACTCCTGAAATGAAATCTTCCCTACCCCAATCCCCCCAAGAAGGTGGGGATTTGAACTCCCAACCTCCCATTTCCAAGATAGAAGGGTGGCCACTAGGGCGAGCCCCCAGTGGTTTACGATTTGGTAATGTGAATATTCTGATCTGGAGAGTGGGGGTATGTAATGCGAAAGGATAGCATTGTGATGTGCGCTTTTTCATTCTTCAAAAGAGTCACGTTGATGGGTGTCTGATTAACAGAGTAAAAAGGAAGACATTGATCACACAAAAAGAGAAGTATACGCGTCTAGCGGATCAAATTTGCTAGATCAAATTTTCTCTCTTTGGTTATCTAACAAGTGCTCATGGAGCACTTATTAACAAAAACCTTTTTATATTATTTTAGTAAGTGATTGGGTTTTATTTTACTATTTTCGTCATCTTAGTATGCCCTGCAAATACGTATTAGTAGGCCCTTTCTGAAAACATCTCAATGTATTATGGAATCGAGGTGAACACAATTATAACCAAATTAGATGATCTGGAAGTTCTACAAACCACAAGATCAAGCATTTGAGCCAAAAAGAGCCAAATACTGATAGAATCAAATTAAACACAACTATAAGAAAATTAAATAATTTGAAAGCTAAAAAATCACAAGATCAGGCATTTGAGCCAACAGGAGCCAAGCATCCTTGAAAGTGAAAGTTCTTCCATGGAAACGAACCGTGGCCCCCTTTACATTTGCTAAAAGAAAAGGAAAAACAAAATATCTCCACACTTGTTCTTGCCATTTTCATGTAAATTAACTAGTATCTGTCACAGATAAATTTTTTATTTTAAAAATTCCAAAATTTATTTGTACATATATCAATTTAGTCATAAACATTTTAATTTGGCTAATTTAATTCTAAACATTTTGACAATTTGCCAATGTGATCATTTTAGCTAATATTAGCTAAATATTGTTAAAATAGACACTGGCCGTTTTATGCGGCACGACAACGTAGGATGATTGGCGTTGATGTGAATAATTTTTACCTTTTTTATAAATTTTTTTTGAATTTTTTAATGTTTTATAATTGGTTTATTCTTTTCTTTTCTTTTATTTCCTTTCTTTTGTTTTCGATGTTGGCTGACAGTGAAAGGAAAAGAAAAAAGAAAAATAAAAAGAAAAAGAAGAATTTTATAAAATATTCAAAAAAGTTTATAAATAGCAGAAATTGTCTAAGTAGTAAGTAGTACTAATTGCGTTATGGAGGACGACAAAATAAGCAAGATTTTCTCAATTTTCAAGATATTTCTTAAGTTTCCTTCCAAGGGCATGCAAAGGGCAACATTAACAATATTCTCTCCATTTTCAAGATACTTATTAATTATAGAAGGAAGAACAAACAAAATCTTCAATAAATATATCTGCACTGTTTATGTACCTTATATAGTAAGAAAAAAGATGTAAAATGGAGGGTAAAAGAAAAAAAAAATTAGAGAAACCTGGGAGCTGACTCTGTGGAAACAACTAGAATGACGAGGATGGCTTAATGACTACTCACGAAAGTCATGAATTGAATCATTAGAAGTGGTTTACCGAGAATAATTGAATGATTAGTCGTGGGATTAGATTGAATTTTATAAAGGGTTGCGACGAGTTTCACAGCCTAAAAGCACACTTTTTCAAGCGGCTGTTTGCCGGAGTTGACCGAGTGGAAAGCAAGGCTAGGCAGTGTATTTTATTTTATTTTAGTCCGCCTAATAACGGGCTTATTAAACAATTAAGCAGGGATTAACCACCTCATAACATGTCCAATTAAGCGGGAATAACACGAATCAGTTCATTTTAGTACTTTAACAACTGGATCATTGTACCAAAAAGAAAGCCAAGGAACGACACAAAGGTTGGGCTCTATTGAGGGACAGGATGGGAGCGGAGTACATGGCTGAGCGGCCTCATTTGTTGAAGGTGGCGACGAAGGCGATCGGGCCTTTGCCGGTGTAGGCGGCCTGGATGCCGAATATGAGGAACGCGATCATGGCGAGGCGGGCGTGCTTGATCTCGGCCAGCTGGAGATTCTCCTTCTTCTCAGGGTCCGAGGCGAGGCCGAGCGGGTCGAAGTATCCGCCCGGGTAGAGCCGCTTCTCCGGGTCGAGCTCCGCGTTCCTCTGGAATTCGATGTACCCGATCACTATCACCTCGATCCATATCAACGTCGTCAGCGAGAACGGCAGCGGTTGGCCCAGGTAGGACGATCCCTCCACCAGCTCCACCTGAGAGTAAGTTCCAATTTTGTTAATTGAGCAAGTGTCATATGCAAGTAAGAAAATATGTCATAGAATATTTTCCAATCGCCAATGAAGTTTGTCTTTTGTTGCTTGTGATGCCAGTTAAATTTGGAACGGAGGGTTATTCCGTCGATTCTTGATTTTCTTCTCAATTTAGATCTTGAAAAAGGTATTGATCGTTCTTGTTTTTAGGTTAATCAATGAATTTTCCTCTAGTTGGGAAAAGTGATAGGACCTTGCTATACAAGTTGTCCCTGTAAAACTTTGTGGGACTGCCGGCATTTTAAAATTTAAACCGTTAAATTAAGCCGCTGCGTGATTATCTAAATATTCAAACCCTTGTTTCAAACCCTCTAAAAGCATACACTAAAAAGGAATAGAGAAAAAGCCAATCTTTCCTCTCTAGTAGAAGGACTAATTTCATGCAACTTTTGCACCATATAATAATAGGAAGAAGCAGATAAGTGTTGCAATAAACAATCAATCTTCCTTTTAACCTTGTTCTAATAGACAACACGCGTTCGCAATTAATTTCTTGCCCCCGCCACCACCACCATCATCATCATCATCGCCAAAAGCTAGGCATTGTCTTGGTAAAGAAGTAGCCACGATGAAGCGAAGGATACAACACATGCATTTTTCAGTGTCAATGTCGACAGGAGGACCACAAAGAACTACCGAAAATCGAAGAGGAAGACATAAAAGTATGGACAAACAGTGGAAACCCGTGCTTTTCAAACGTGTGGTTACTTCCGAGGGGGAGTTAAACGTACCAAAATATCTTCCCGACAACCAAAGGGAAGCTGAGGAATTCCGATCATCTCAACCGGCCGAATTAGATTTCAAGAACAATCCACTGAACAATAATCATCTCTACACGGGATTCTATCATCTTGTGCCGTAATTATTGATAGATTTTTTTGGTTAATAAGTCACTGTACGTAGAGAGAACTGCTGCGTACCTTGCCAGCATCTTGCCAGGCGACCCCGGTGAGCGCCTCGACGGCGAGCGCGCCGAGCGTGCCCAGCATCGCCCACCGCCCGTGGATGAGCTCGCACTCCCGGAAGCGCTGCAGCCCGAACACCTCGCTGTACGGCTGGAACGGGGTCGGCTTCACTTCGGTCTGCTCCACCCGCACCCCGATCACATCCCCGGCCAGGTTCTTGGCCAGGTTCTGGTCCAGCGAGTCCAGCTCGAACTGCAGGTACTCCGCCGGCTTCCCCAGCCCGAACGGGTCGAAGCCCCGGTCCCCGACCATGGTCCCGTCGAGCCACTCCGGCGGCTCCGCCCCCGGGAACCAGACCAGCCGCTCCCCATCCAGCTTCCTTGGGGCGGGCTTCGGGGGAGCCGATTTCTTGCCGCCGAAGCCGAATTTCTTGCCTCCGAAGCCGAACCGGGCCTGGAACCGCCCGAAGCTCGGCTTCGGGTCGGCAATGCGGGTGCCGAAGAAGTAGGAGGAGGCGGCGGCGGCCATGGTGTTGGGGGCCACGCGAGTGGGTACTATATCTTAAATAAATAATATCGCGGGGAGAAATGGTCTTTTGTTGTGTTCTTTGCGGGTTATTTAGAGTTACGATTCCTTCTTCTTTTTTTTTTAATTTGGTTTGGGTTGAAAATGGGATTGGTGGAAACAGAGGAACGAAAGGAAATCAATGGAGGGGAGTGGGTCGGGCCTTATCTCAGCCTTATCCGGAGGTGGGGTGGGGAAGGTTTGTTTGGATGGTTGATGGGCGATTCCCTTATTCAGTGGGGCCCCCGTTTGATTCCGGTATACTACAGGAGGCCGTCGCTTTCTGGCAGGTATTCAGCAAGCCTCGCCCCGCATGGACGCCGGGGAACGTAGCAGGCGAGAGAAGACGACCGTACATTGAACATTCTTCGGATGTTGCTGCGCTGTGGCCAGCTATTCTGGCCGTAGCGCCCGAATTCCAGGACGCTAATGGAGTTTGAAACCGCATACGCAGACGGCTACTCGACTCCGTCTCTGTAGTTTATGTTCTTGATTGATGGAATGATGATAAGGGACCGGTCGGTAATCAGCTTGGACGTATGGTCCAAACATGAAATGGACCAGGGCCGACCTTATAAGAGTTTCTATTTCTATGTGCGAGTGGCTGGGCCATGGTTACATTGGTTTGGACCGATAGGACTTGTCATTCTGGACCTTGTGCTACTGCTCACAGGTCTAGCCCAAGAACGCGAGGCGCCTCTTTTTCAAACCAAAACACATCATGATTCATGATGCCCGTGAATTTTGTCTGCGAGTGTGTCCGAGACATTTGTCAGACAGTAAAACAGGACTGCTCCCGTGTCATGTGTAATCAAATATTCTGAAGATTGAACTATTTTTAATCAAGGAGTGTCTGATACATGTCAAGCGTACATAGAAACGTGAACTCTTTTTGACACATAATATAAGTGTGACATACACACACTAGTGTACGGGTGTGCTTGGAAGAGATTTGGGGAAGTGCGAAGTGATCTTATAAAAGATCTCTAACTCAATGTGTCTTTACCAAATGTACATAGCATTTGGATAATTGAATTATCGGTGTATTTTTTGTAAAGTAACCTCAAAATAAAAAGAAAAAAGTAAAAAGGAGAGTGGGCCGACAAAGAAACAACAAGATCTTGAAGCTTCAGGTGAGCGTTGCCACTTGCCCAGACAAGGTCTCTGATGTCGTCACCACCATCAAGTCTCGAATTTGGCCACACTCGACTCAAGTCCTAGAATCTAGGGCTTGCTACTAGATCATGGTGGATGGGTCGGCGATGACTACAAGTGGCTTGTTGGCACGGCAATTGATCTAAGGGGGCTTGTTGGTGGAGGGGCTAGTTGGTGTAATTAGTTAGTTGAGCACGAACACCCTGTTGCAAGTGGCTCATTGGCATGGTGGTGATGCAATCAAGCGGTAGAGATGGACGTGTTCAAGGACTCGCCAGAGATGGCGGAGTCGAGCTATGGCATGGTGGAGAAGAGAGGAGGAGGAAAGATTGCATGTAACATGAAGGTAGAACTGGATTTTAGATAATCTAAAGAGGGCAAGATGGGAAGAAAAAAAAGCCTTTAATCCTTTGAAGATGTCTTTTCAAAAATGATGAAACCAATCTATTTCAAGCTTTCAACTTTATCAATATCGGCGTTCTAAAAAAGCTTTTTTACTAACGACCAGACTTTCATTCAAGGGACTTTAGAGGCCCAAAGTTTCTCGGAAAAACCGAATCAAATACAGCATAAGTACCTTTAACCTACCTCGCGACAATGACACGAGGATAGAAGTAGAACATACATCTTCACATGTCATCATAGGACTCGCCTGAAGTAAAGAGAAGTTTGTTTGTCGAGGGGGGGCGATAATGGCTAGGCTGTAAAGAGAGAAGAGCCGGGTGGGTGAATCGGGCAAGGGACAAACTGTACGACCCCCAACAGAGAGAAGAAAAAGAAAGAAGAAGGAAGAAGAGAAATGGGGCTCAGTTGCGTTACGTGAGGAATTATGAATCGTGGGAAACCATGATTCCAAACGTGTAAATGTCGGAGCATGTCGCTCAAAAGGCAAGAAAGCGATGGCCACACACGGTCGCGAGCGACACGCCCAAGTGGACGACAACCTTTGCCCTCGCCATCATCACCATCATCCTCCGGCCATCACAGACACCATAGCTTTCTAATCTTTCGTTTCTTTTGTTTATTTTCCGATTTCTAAAGGAAAAACCTATTTGACTTTTTACCACAGTTCGTACCCTCGACCAGCTGCTCCCTTTTGGCATCCACTCCTCTCGAAGTTGAGCGATCTTTGATAATTATATGTTCTCGGTCGAATCTTGATAATTATATGTTGAATAATTGCATTTTTTTGGAGTTAATGAGCCTCTTGAAGTGATTGGAATATTGCTTCCCCAAAAGCTCTGATGCACTTGAGCTCTTTACTTTGTTCATCTGCTTTTTTTTCATTTATGTTGTTGATGTGCACTTTCGTTGTCATCACTCATGTATGGGGATTGATTTTGCTTTTGCATTTCCTGTTACGGCGAGAAAGCTTACCGGACATCGTAAGTCGGGTGCCCTCGTGAAATCCTGCGAGATATGAGTCGAAATTCGAATGGATAACCTCAGTATGAAATTATACGTGCCTAATAGCGTGAATCCTATGCCCAAGTCATACGAACATGGCCTTGAAGGTGCCGATCTTTGCCCTTTGTTTTTCACGAATTTTATTAGCAAGCGTTTGCAAAACCTTGATCGACGGTATTTATCAAAGAAAAGTTTTCAATTTTCTAATGCATCGATTACACATAAGACAAGAAAAATAGTAGATTGGCCTCGTTAACAAAATCTCTTATTTTTTCTATTTATAAATAACTCATGTCACCCCCTCGTCGAATTAGTTGTTCTCTCTTTCCAAAACATACCGTATTTTTCTTAATCGCACAAATGTAATTATTAGTGAAGCATGCAGAAAATTCAATTGTAGAGAATTATGTGATAGACCGCTTCAAAAGTTCTATCAACACACCTCAATTCAATCTCTAAAGTAATCTTCAGATTCACGTTATATGCTTTCCTAGCTACCTATCCAAAGACATTACTAAATTTTCATATAAAATAGGGATTGAACAAATTAAAAGTCAAGAGATAACGTTGCGCATTAAACTAAAGTTCATAAACCATCCGTGTCGTTTTCCTTTTCATTAAGTGTTATATTATACATGACATGAGAAGAGAAATAGAGCAATGTTCCCCTTTAGCAAGCAAGAAAGCAACACCTCTCAAATAAAAAGTTAAAAACCGCAGTGCACAGTGAGACCTTTGGGTGACACCTGAACCTCTCTTTTACTTCTTCTTCTCCTTTTCTTTTTTCACTGTGGCTTACCACTTTGTCAACATGAAAAGGGGGAGATTGAGTTGATTAATTGGGGCGGTTGTATACTCAATGGCAAACCGGTCCAATGGGGGGGAGGGAGTGAAAGCAATTGCAGCGAAGAGGGGGATGAATCTGAAAGAGACACTATACTTGGCCAAGAGCTTAAGTCCTAATGCCACTTGATTAGAGACAAAGCAGTGAAAAAGGCTATCGTGTCAACGAAGCTCATCTTTCACCACCCCCTCCAGGAAGGGCAAAAGCTGGGGGTTGAGATGCTTTAAGGACCACTCGGGATTTTAGGGTCACTTCCAAAAAATCTCAAATCTTCCCATTTTCGCTCAACATCATTGAGCATAATAGGTTGTGGAAATTCACACGTGCCAGACTGATTTTCCATTGGGTGATGATGATATATATTCCCTATTAATTCCTGCTTTCATAATTTGATGGAGAGAGAATGATCTTTTCGTGCGGCTTTATAAATATTCAAGAAAAGAGTTGTTCCGTTTAAACGAGTATCCCGATTTTCAAATTCGATTGATTCCTCTTGATATGCATAATCACCCTCAGCACATATTGATTAAAATTTCACGGGTTGAGAATTTGGCTCCCCTAGGCCATTTTGCCTTGATATTTAACACGCACGATATATATAGGTGGTTGGTTTGGTTTAGTTTGTTCCTCTATGACTATGGTATAAGATGATTTCTAGATAAAGAGAAATTAAATGCCATAAATGATGAAATAACTCATCTCATGCATTCACTACATAGTGCCCGTCGTCTCATTCATAGTCAAGCTGTTTAAATATCGTCTTCATTTTTTAATATTTCACTTGTTTTCTGAAACTAAGTTTAGGGGAACAGATGAATTTAATAGGTGGACCCACAAGCCGAAAATATAGGGTTTTTTTTATTTGTCTTGTTCTCTCCCAAAGCAACTTAAGTGCTTATGTCATGGAGGATGTCAAAAGTGTCTTTAAAGCGGAAAGTTTGATTTAACATCGATAATGGGGGTTAAGAATATTTTTTTTTTAGTCTCATATATCTCTTAAATACATATTATAATATATATTTCCTGTTCTACTACTTGAATGAACGAGGTTTGTGCGGGTGGGTACAACACCATGATGATATTGATATGATTAGGATTAATCAATCGAGGGAAAGGAAAAAAAAAAAGCTTCCTTAAAGACGAATTACATGATAAAACGTATGGGAGATACTTCCTAATTTCTTATTAGGGATCATTAATTTAAGGGTTGCCTAGTGGGCAGAAAGCTAAATAACATCCTTCGTTAATGGGACCCGTGTGGTTTGATATGGCTCCATCATCTTATGATAACCCGAACAAAATAAAATTCAAATAATTATATGTCTTATTAACCAATGCCAGTACACATTTGTTAGACGTGCTTAGTATAATTATACGTTATACAAGAAAAAAAATAACATGAAAAATTGCAAACTTACTTTAAACAATTTCTTAACAAATACCTAGCGGGCGCCGGGCACTATTTAATAAAATTCTTAAAGAGAAGCGTATTAACTATATCATGCTAACTCATGATTATGGGACATGTAGAGATTAATATAGCCCCTACTCTTCACTTTACTATCAAAGGTGGGCTCACCCACCGTGGCATAAAAGCATTTGATGGATTAGTTTTTGCATGAGCTGATGATGATTTGCCAATTAATCACAAATTAATCGGTAAGCGTACTTTCTTCCCTCCTTTTTTCCCTCTCTCACCCCAGGTGTAGGTCAAAATTCAATGGATTTAACATTAAAAATTATTTTCCTCAAGCACTTTAGATAATTCAAGGTAAAATGACAATCATAGTAACAAAGCATAAACAATTTTATTTTCTGTCAATTTAAACTTTTAGAATTAATTCATCGTAAAATCAACTTCGACGAAACAATGATTTCCCGAGGTTTGTAATGAAGAGAAAAAGCAAAAAAATATGTGTAGATTGGATGTGTTTGGCAAGAGGCCATCTCAACAGTGATATAGAAGCAGAAAGAACAGTGATAGCCTCCCTCATTCTATCTAATTGATGGGAAGTTTATTAGCTAATTATAAATTATTTATTTACTTTTTTTCCCAAGAACAAATAAAATAAAAATTTCTCTCTTTCAATGGCCTTTGGGTATCAAAAAAAAAAATTGCAAATTATTTTCCAAGTGTGGAGAAAAAAAAAAGTGCTCATGATTCCTTCTAGAATGGAGTGGACCCAACGTGAGAATATTGCTTCGCAGGATAGAAAGAGAAGCCGAAAAAGGAGGCAAAAGAGGAATGGAAAGTGCGAAAAGAAATTGCTGCTCATTATTATACGCGGTTCAAAAAATTATACAAAAATAAATGAATAAATAAATCCCTCTTCATTTATTTTCTCTAAAAATTCTATTGTTCTGTTTTATTTCACCAACTTCACCACGTGATCAATCCAAATTAAGAAAAAGGAAAGAAGAAGAAGAAGAAGAAGAATAAATGTGATCATGAAATTTGGAATACTTAGTAGCTAGATCAGCATCTCTTACACCTAATCGTTGTTTAGTGTTGCTTGAACCTAATTAATTGATTAGTGCTGTTTGAACCTCCCACCATTATATTAAAATAAAAATATAACATAAAAAATAAGCAATGAATGTGAACATACACCATGTGATATGAACAAACATATGCTTCTTTCTTAGGAAGATCAGAAAAATTATATATGCGACTAGTTCCGATTAACTTAATTATTTGATTAGTGTTGCTTGTACTCCCATCACGATTTTAAATATAAAAAGGGTAGTATGCCCTTCCATATTATGCAAAATAATGAATTTGAACATATACCATGCAATATGAACAAGCATGCCTATTTTTTGGCGAGATAAAAAAAAATTATATATGCGACATGTGACACTCAAGATAATATGACCAAAATATTTGGCCACAATGCATTAGGCAATCTAGTCCACAAATTTAGGCATTGCATTGCCGCAATTCAGACCATGGGGTTTCGCAACTAATATAAAATTTCAACATTTGAAATTGAGAAAAATGTGTTTTCATGTCTCTCTCTTCTAATAAGGTCATAAATAGGATGCGACTGAAGAAATAAACATAGAGGACAGCGTCCAAATGTTTTTATTATTATTATTTATTTAACAATACATAATATAATGCTATTGCAAATTGAAATGTCTCTAATTAATATGCTTGACAAGTATCTAAGAGCATTCGTTACCAAGACTTTTCATTTAGACTGAGTGTAGCAAGAGATAGAAATATTCACCATTAAAATTTTTGTCCAAACATGTTTACGTGACTAAGATGGTGTTTTACAAAAATAAATTGGTAAAGAAAGAAACTACGGTGATCTCCTGAAGTGTACATGAAATAGATTAGTCCTAATTAAGATAAATCAGAAACAATATCATTTTAGAGAAATTCCTGCTCTGGCTTTTGCTAATGTGTCTGCAATGTCTTTTGACTCTTGCTAGCGTGTCTTTCCGTACGTTAGTGCCGTTAATTACGTCTAAATCTGTCAAAATGGATTAAAAATCCATTTCTTAATCCATATTTAATGAGTTGAGTCATCCTGTAGATTAATTATGTTCTGTAAATAGGTTGTAAATGGATTTAGAGTGATAAAGTTCAAAAAAATGAGTGTTAAATGAATTTATAATTTGCTCAAACCCAATTTACTTTTTTAACCCTTTCTTCGTACTATATGAGAAGACAATGACCTCTCCGAACGGTTCCAAATTCAGAGAAGTCTTGGTGGGTTCGTAAAATTGGCCCGACTTCACCCTTATTAACAATAAGACAACTTTTTTTGCCCATTATTTTTTATTTTTACTAATATTGTAAGTTTCATCGATTAGTAATTGGAGTATATTTTTCCTTGGTTGTATTTGATATTGTTATTTTTATGTAATATTCCAATCGTAGTTCTTATCATTGCAATCCATGGTTAGCATAAATCATCTTCTTCAATGTCTTACATTCCATATAATCAAATTTTCAATTTCTTGATGTTATTTGTTGTTGTAATTTTATAGATTCACTACCAAGTACTTTCTCTCATTCTCCATTATAAATAAATATAAAAATTGAAAATTATATGCAATGTCGAAAGCTAATTCTTCAGCATCTTATAATTGAAATAATGATTCTATTCAAATAACATATATACCTAAAGAGCTTAAAGTGGTTTAACATAAGTTAGATTAGATATGAAACTCCTTTTATAAATAGGTCAGGCTTTGATACCATGTCACAAGACTAGGCGAGCAAAGAAGAAAGAACCGAAGAAGGAATTGTAAGTCGTAGGGAAGAAAGTATTGGAAAGGAAAAATATGCCTCACTTCATTGATTGTATTCTCTGTACAGCCATGTATATAATACAAAAGAAATAATAATAAAAGTAAGTTTATATTCTCCAAATATTCTGTGATCTTTTTAATCCTAAGATAGATACAAATATATCAATTTACAATCAATTTACAATCTTGCAAATCATATCTTCCAACATAAATGAGTTAATTATGGCCAAATCATTTTTGAAGAGAGTCGACTCATTTATTTGACAGCTCTAACTACGTCACGTGCAACATTAACTTGTATTGGACGAAAACATCGATAGTAGTGGACATTATCATCCTAAGTTAGTGAAATTTTTCTTTTGGGATTAGTTTGAAAAGTATGAGCATTTTCGTTCAGGAGTGACTGTCTGTGGGTTTTCTTTATTTCTTTTTTGGGCGGTCGAAAATAAAAAGGAAATACAAAAGTTAAGAGGAGGCTGGCGTTCTCTCTCCTCTTCATATCTCTGGCCCAGAAAAGAAAAAAAGGAATTTTCATTATGTAACTCCTAAAAAAGAAAGGAATATTTTCGTGATAGTTTCCAGTTTACACGTAGTCTTGTCGAGAGAGAGAGAGATGATAAAATCATGAAAATCCGCCATTAATGACCTGCATCTCTGTCCTCCTCCATCCCCTCTCCTTCTCCTTTTGCCAGATACACTCGTGTGCTTCCTTCTCCTTCCCTACCATAACCCCATCTCTCTCTCTCTCTCTCTCTATCGATTCACATATAAGCGCAACACCTACACAATCCGTATACACAACAGACGCTTATATATCATCATACCCTTCACTTTGCATTGTGTTCGTTTCCTTTTCTCCACTCCATGGCTTTCTCCGTCACCATTGCCCTCCTCTCCATGTCTCTCGCCGCCGTCCTCCTCCTCCTCCTCCTCCTCCGTGCCTCCCGCCGGCAGCGGCTCCCCCTGCCGCCGGGGACCCTCGGGCTGCCCCTCGTCGGCGAGACCCTCCAGCTCATCTCCGCCTACAAGACCGAGAACCCGGAGCCCTTCATCGACGAGCGGGTGGGGCGGTTCGGGACCCTCTTCACGACCCACGTCTTCGGCGAGCCCACGGTCTTCTCCGCGGACCCGGAGACGAACCGGTTCATCCTGCAGAACGAAGGGCGGCTGTTCGAGTGCAGCTACCCCGGGTCGATCGCGAACCTGCTCGGCAAGCACTCGCTGCTGCTCATGACCGGCGGCCTGCACAAGCGGATGCACTCGCTCACCATGAGCTTCGCCAACTCCTCCATCATCAGGGACCACCTGCTGGTCGACATCGACCGGCTGGTCCGGCTCAACCTCGACTCGTGGTCGGACCGGATCTTGCTCATGGAGGAGGCCAAGAAGGTCTTTTGCTTTCATCTTCCTTCCTCGTTTCCACGATATATTAGTATTTTATTCACTTCGGAAATCAGATAATAATTCAGTTCATACAAGCCTCTAAGAATCCTCTTTTCTTCACATGATTAATTCTCTTTCGTGGTTGACCTGAGGCTGAGGTTAATTGAAATGATCTTTCGGGGGGAAGCGAACAATCTCATTAAAATATGGTTTTGCATGATGATTATGATGGGCAGATCACGTTCGAGCTGACGGTGAAGCAGCTGATGAGCTATGATCCGGGGGACTGGACGGAAAGCCTGAGAAAGGAGTACGTCCTCGTCATCGAAGGCTTTTTCACCCTCCCCTTTCCCCTCTTCTCCGCCACCTACCGCCGCGCCATCAAGGTATCTTATCGCTACTGTTGTCAGACACGATCATCAACAGTTGACATTCTTTTCAGAATCGATCTTTCAAAAAAAAAAATCATACCAACTGACAATCATGGATATATAAAGTCGATTTTGTCACGCATGTTCTATTTTCTTTTCTCGAATTATCATGTCACACGTCTAATAACCGTCCATTCACATGTTAATCGAATAATAATCCCTTTTGACCTTTCTTTCTTTCATAAATTTCTTTCGATTTTACTTGAGCAACATAAAACCCTGTCTCTTTTCCATCCAATCAGCACAGGAATTCGAGGGATAATGAACAGAAAAATCAAGAGCACCCGAATGGCTGGCGCACGTGTGAAAACGACACTCGGTTCCCAATTCTTGAGGGAATGACATTGGTGCGATCTGCTAAGATTTTTGCACCGAATCAAGCAGATCTCATCGCTTAAGCGTCAGATATCTTCATAATGAACGATAAAAATCCCATGTCACATCCCCCTCAAACTGACAAAGATGACCAAAGCCCATCAAGCAACCAACCAACCAGACAATTTTCCATTTAGTGGCGTGCTTAGTTTTGTCATTTGTCAGTCGTGGATTCTTGAACTCGACCGCCCCATAAAGCAAATCCAGAAAAAATGGAGTTTAGTTTCGGGAAATTTTGCTTGTTGGGTTGCTAAATCTGTCGTTTTTCTCGGGATCTTTTTTCTAAGGCACGGACAAAAGTGGCGGAGGCATTGACTTTGGTGGTGAGGCGGAGGAGGAAAGAGAGCGAGATGGGCGCCAAGAAGGAGGACATGCTGGGGGCCCTGCTGGCCGGGGACGGCGGCGGCTTCTCCGACGAGGAGATCGTGGACTTCCTGGTGGCGCTGCTCGTCGCCGGCTACGAGACCACCTCGACGATCATGACGCTCGCCGTCAAGTTCCTCACCGAGACGCCTCTCGCCTTAGCCCAACTCAAGGTAATTTAGATTAGTCACTGACCCGAATATCGCTTTCGATGGGCCTTCCACGCGTCGGCTTCTTTCGCAATGATTCATGTGCGTGTCCAAGGACGGCCCCGAAAGTGGAGGTTGCCGAAAAAAGGTGCCATTAAAGAATCAAAACCCTCGTTTTAATGCACATGGACACGACATCTATGGATCGAAGTTTAGTAATTTAAGAAGATGCACAGAAGAAAAGGCACGTATAGGGCCATGGAAAGTATCATAACACGTATTGAATAGTAGGAAAAAGTATGGAAAAAGTATGGAAAAAGTATAGAGCGTGTAATCATGATAGTAGAAACTGATGTTCATGATTCATCATGGCTTGGGACTTGGGGAGTACCACCGGGTCTAATGATGCCCCCTGGAACCGCACGCCCTCTGGCTTTTTTGAGAAGTGAAAAGAGAGGAAAGGGCGAGCGGTGTCGACAAACCTCCCTTGTCGTTCCCATGAGACAAGGCTTTTGTATACTTATTTGGGCTTTCAAAATCACAGAGGTCCCCCCCAGACTAGGGCCGTTGAATTGAGGCCTTGTCGGTCGTGATATTTAAAAAATTATCGCATGAACTCGATACACGTGACTATAAGGGCCTAGTGGAAGAGAGGTTTTCTCCATTGAGTGGGGTTTCGACCTTGTGAATTTACGGCTTCGGCGCTGATCCATGATTATGATTATGAATGATTGTGGAGTGGGGTAGCGTTCTTTGTAAAAATTGGACGAGAATGATTGCACTGAAATCGCATCGGAATTAATTACGTTGTTTTGAGCTTAGTGAGAGAAATTGACGATGTTAGAGCTCGTGCACTTTTGCCTCCCTTTTCCATGTCTAAGAGAAAAGAAACTACACAGATGCTCTTCTCATGACAGGTTACAGTCCATTGCCCAACACAACACTAACCATGATCAATGTCCCTAACCTGCTCTCTCTCATGTTTGATTAATAATTAAGTGCTGATTCATATGTTTCTCCATGTCGCTCTAATGAATTGTCTCTATCTGTCATTTGGCAGGAAGAGCATGAGAAAATCAGGGCAAACAAGAATAGATCGGAGGGGTTGCAGTGGAATGATTACAAGTCCATGCCTTTCACACAATGTGTATGTAAAAGAAAAGGGCAGATACATTGCCTTGAAGTCTGGTTGTGTATATATGTTTTTTTTCTGGTTGACGTTCTGATACTTCTGATCCTAACCCTGGCCTCTCTTTCGCGTTCAGGTGATCAACGAGACGCTGCGAGTCGCAAACATTATAAGCGGGGTATTCCGACGAACGATGACAGACGTCCAGATAAAAGGTAGTCGATTTGGTTAGGCAAAAATTGCTTCTTTCTTTTGACGATCTAGAGCATAGTTTGCATCAGTTCTGATTAGCTGAAGACCTTGACTTGCGGTTCAATTCAAGCAGGTTATACGATTCCAAAAGGATGGAAGGTCTTTGCTTCGTTTAGGGCTGTTCATCTAGACCACGAGTACTTCAAAGAAGCTCGTACTTTCAATCCTTGGCGGTGGCAGGTAGGTGAAATCTTTCTTCTGATGCGTCTACAGGAACTTTCGACGTTGTATGTTGGAAAAGGTGACGCGAATTTTGTGTATACGATGAGCAGAGTAACGGGGCATCAAGCAGTGCATTTAATGTCTACACACCGTTCGGAGGGGGGCCAAGGCTGTGCCCGGGATATGAACTTGCGAGAGTGGAAATCGCTGTCTTCCTTCACCACCTTGTCACCAGTTTCAGGTGCCAAAATAACTACCACGAAATGTTCAGAACCTTTTATGAGTTGGTGTTTTATGAATGTCATATCGACATAGCTTCAAAAATTTTGCAGCTGGGCTCCAGCTGAGGAAGATAAGCTGGTGTTCTTCCCGACCACCCGGATGCAGAAGCGATATCCCATCGATCTCCAGAGGCGGAACATATCCTCCTGAAATATAAGAATCGGCGAACTACTATGGAGCTTGAATCAATTGATTAATATGGCATGGTTTTGGCTAAATAAACTGGGGTTGTACATCCGGGAGGGGAAATGGGATCATCTGTCAAAGTATGTACATACATATGCAGCAAAAAACAATGTTTTGCATCCTTGTGCAAGCCTCTTCTGCTTGCGCGTCCTTGCATTTTCAGAGTCTGGCAATTCATTTGCACATATAGAATTCGAATGCTCTACTAAAGCATCACCAATTGCACTCCTCAGTTCTGGCTCTTTGCAATTTCTTGCTGCTGCCAAAAAAATGTTCCTCACGATCTTTCCCATCTCTGAGTGTTCATGCTTGTGAATGAATGTTGTGACATTAATTCTGGAGCCTGAAGATAGGGAAAATTTAAAAAGGAAAAAAAGGATTTGAAGTGAGGTCATTTTCTCAAAAAATGATTTAAAGTGGATTTGATTTCAAATAAGGACTTGACCACGCCAAACATTTTACTCCCTTAATTTTCTTTCTACCTGTTCATCTTCTTCTTTGTCCAAGCCATCCCAAAACTGCTTAACATAAGTGAAGATCAAGCGCGACTTCCAGCTTCCGATCTCCGGCCATGGTGACAGCCTAAAACTAGGGAACTCTCGGTTTGGGTCCGCCGGAAATGATGCTGGCTACTACCGGTGCTCTTACAGCGGTTTCTGGGGGTGGCAGATGGCCGTCGTGAGCGAGCAATCGCGAAAGGTCGAGGACCTCGAGCCCGTGTTTTTCTCTCTGCCCTCAGTCCTTCATTTCTTTCTTGCAGAGAGTACGTCCATGAGTATGTGCATGTCTTTTTGCTGATATCAATCAAGATGGAGAGGAAGTAATAGGTGCGATGATGCCCAAAACAGAGCCGGGTCTCTCTATTCACCTTTGCCCGACCCGAATTTGACTGGTCTCAGAAGATTATGCATGGAAGTTTTTCCAATTTGGGCATATGCTTCTGCAGAAATTCAAGAAGTAAACCTATGTAATATGAATACAAAGAAAGGAAAGAGAAGCGATAGAGAACTCTGCGAATGTCAACTGCTTTATTTTGCGAATTTGATCAACTGGACCTTCGGGGCATTGAGGGAAGGAAGAACAAACAAAGCAAGTTGGGAGTCAGATGACGCCGGATCTCAGATTTTTTTTTTTTTTTTAAATAATTTTAAACTTTATTGAGAATTTGCTCCTGACAATAATGCCCTTATTTCAACTTCCAAAATAAAAAAAAATCAAGTGCTCGCTAGTCGGCCAAATCTCCAACGAGCGAACTTAAGCCTTTATTTGAGACTAAGTGGATACTTCAAATTATGAGTGAGCAATTCTAGTTTTCGTCCGAACAAATTTCCTAATTTTTGGAATCCAAAACCTATTTTATCACGAGTTATAGAGTCGGTTCAGTGGTCTATTCAAGTTCCAACCATACTCTTAATTGAATAATTACAGTAAATCATTACATCTAATGACCATCATTTTGTTGACATTCACTAATTACAAGCCACATTTAAACACATGGAAATTATAAAAGGTGAACAAAATAAAATTCTTAATCATAAAAATTGCCGAAAATGAAAGCTCAAATTAATGATTTTAGATTACACATTTATCATTGGACACCATGAAATGTCATAGGACCGTGAAAAGACATAGAATAAGAAAAACACAAAAACTTGTTATAAGTTCCTGGTTCCACCTAAAATCCGATTTTTGTCATTCAGAATAGGTTCTCTAAGAACTAGAATTTACCATATATATCATAAAACTCAAAAAGGAACATGTTTTCACTAGTCCGTTTCTCAAGTTATCAATTTTATCCTAGAACCGCGCTCACTTTTACTTCAAATATTTATTTGAGACAAAATCCACTTAAGTCCATCTTTTGAGACAATGATCTCATGCCATACCTTAATTTGGAATCTTCATCGGAAGATACGACTTATCATGTTAGAAAAGGTCAAAGTCACCCGTAAAAAGTGTTTTTTCATCCTTGTCTGCTGAATTCAACTGATGCTCATGTTGAGGCAGATCAACTTCTACCGCACAAATTCGAACAAACAAACAAAAATTTTAGGACTGATATTTTGAGCCCTTCCACCTTTAAGCAAATATACAGACTTTACATTTGATAGGACCGAGAAAAATTAAAGAAAAAAAATCTATGAACTCTGACAATGACTGACGAAACCCTATGTGCAGTGGAGAGCATGCGGTTCGCCCGAGTCATTTTCGCGAATGTGTCGTCGCCTGTTAGATTTGACTCCTTGAGGGTCAGAATCCGACTTCCCTCTACTTGAATTCGTCTACGCTGCGCACCAAAATCAATGGCCGCCGTGAGAGACCCCTTCCCCCATCCGTAGTCGCCCGCCATTCATTACCATGTTTAATATATGGCGCTCTGCGGACCTAATTGTCAACGTTCGTTTGGATGGACCAGTTGCCTGAAACCCGATCCTGTCCGAACGTGACAGAGCTAAATGGGAAGAAAAATCAGAAGTTAGTCTCCTCCTCCTCCTCCTCCTCCTCCTCCTCCTGTCAAATGCCCCACCAACCCTTTGTTTTTTTTTTTACTTTCATTTCTCTCTCTCTTCTTGGAGAATCTTCTGATATCTGGGGAACCCATTCTTGCAAGCGGAGACCTGCAGGCATGACACGAATAGATTAATAATTTCCCCGACTTTCAAACTTCCCGGTGGCAATGATGTACGGGCATGGCAATTGACCATCTGCTAAGTGGAAATATTCAAATTTCGGCGTTCTATAAAGTCGAGAATTATTCCCGTGGAAAAGATCAGGACAAGCACTGTGGCCAGCTAGGAAATGGGGTTTCCATAAGTTGGCACGCCCTCCACACAGCTTAAAGATACAGCGGAAGAGGGGGCCATTCGTGGGTCACAGTCACTAAGCAAGAATCCGAATTCTCAAATGAATGTGAACATTGTGAATAACATGGAGCATGTGTTAGGAAAGCAGGGAAGACATCAATTGTTGAATTTAGGCTGGGACCGCGTGGCTTTTCAGCAAGGTAGCCTATTATTGTAGAAACCAGAAGCCAAAAATAGCTTCCTAATGTTCAGAATTGGGCATGGAGCAGTGGTCCGGCACTATGTTTAATCAAATACGAACTGTGTCTATCTTATAAATTAGGTGAGGAACAAACAAAATTCGGTGAATAATAATGTTATCCCTCTGACCTAAAGAAACAGAGGAATATTATTGAGAAAGAGAGAGCACATGCAGTAGCAAAGATGCGCTGGATCTACATGTATACAGAGCATGAGTAGGCATATATTCTAGTTAATGAGTTGTGGCTGTCAGTTGCAAAAATTTTGCGAATGGCGACCAAACATAATCCAATCCAGAGCAACATATTCTCGCTCTCTCTCTCTCTCATTCATTATGAAGGGCGGCTGACCTGCTCTGCCCTGCCCATCTCTAGTTGTATGAGATTCTTGAGTTACTACATGAATTTGGTCAGTAACAGGGGGACCAGAGCTCAGATTTTAAAGATTACCTACAATTTTTTGGGCCAGAACAAAATAAGCTAAGCTTCACCAACCCTTTTTATGCGGATTCTTATGACTTCTACCCACAGGACTCACAAGCCATGAGTACTGTTTCTTCTTTTTATATATGAACTTTCGGGACAGATGGACATGGGTAATCTCCAAACATGTGCAATGCTTCCTTCACATGCACTAGCCACTACCCTGGATTTAGGATTCCAATGAGATTTTTACCTTACTTTAGAATATATACAATTGTTTTTTAGTTTTTCCCAACCGATGTTGAATCCATTAACATGCGAGGAGGACTTTTTACTTAGAAAAGGACAAGGAGGGATCATGACAGGCATACGGTGCAGACAAAAACGTTTACAAGACTTGGCAACGTTAGCCATGACTGCTCGGCGGTTTTGACCTTCTAGATGGAACTCACTTGAATTCTTCAACCCTAAGCAAAAAGATGGGATTTGTTTATTTCCTTTCCAACTCCCATTTTTTCCATCTATGGCGTCAGAAGTTTCCTCGCCTTTGCAGTCTAATCTACCAAAGAATTCTCAATACAGAATGCGAAGTTCGAATGTTAATGTTCCAGCTAATGAAAGATATTCTTCATTTTTTCTAAGTGCAGAAAAGGAAAAGAAATTAAAGAGATACTTACAGCTTCAATGTCAATCTTGTAAACGAGAAGCTTTCTTCTTTCCCGGCAACTGATCTTATACGCCACAACGACATGGCCAATGGCCAGAAGCCAAGAAGACATGAACAGAGCCATCTCCAAAGCTCTGGCATATCCTCCTCTGCTTGTATTCGGTACACTGAGCACGTAGGAAGCCTTCAACGAGACAAACGCGAGGGACAGCAATGAGCAAACGGTCGTTATCCCCAAGTACGGCCCTCTTGAAAGCCTCGGTCCATCACACAAGCTGTAGACACCTGCAGTAACCCCACAAAACTGAAAAAACATCAGAAACCCGAATATTTCTCAGTAGATTCGAACACCCAATTCACAGGACGGCACGAAACGATCGCAAAAATGCGTCTTCTTTTCGTTTGTTAAGGAAAAAGCAAAGATTTTCCGCAAACAGATGGCCTGCGTGCCGACCCACATAACAATTCGCGGTCCGAGAATGAGGATTGGGGCGCACGTACAGATGATGATGGCCGATCTGACGATGGACACGAGGGGTATATCGATGAGGGAGTATCGGAAGTCGTAGTCGGCGAAGTGGGCGGAGAGCCCGTCCTGCAGGGACGGCGACGAGGGGGAGCGCGAGGCGGAGAGCAGGGCCGAGGGCAAGAGCGCGTCGGCGATGACGAGGAGGATCGGGGCGGAGAAGAGGAGGAGGGAGATGAGCATGGTGATGAGGAAGAAGACGGTCTTCACCCCGCGCAGCACCCGCCTCGACCGCTCCTCCTTGGACCACAACCCCATCATGTCTTGCCCCACGAAAAAACAGGACTGCCCCAGTTGAATTTCTTTGAAAATTCTTCTTCGCTGCTGCTGCTGCTGCTGCTGCTGCGGTGTCGGAGCGCCTCGCGTCGGGAAGAGGGAAGTTGAGGAGCGGACGCGAAGCGAAAGGGAGGCTTAAAAGGAAAGAGAAGGAAGGTGGAGGCGCAGCTTGCAAGGTGCGATCTTTTGACTTGACTGGTCGTCCTGCAGGGGCGAGGCACGGAGTGACCGCAATTATAAGGGACTCGCGTTGCACCCGCTCGCAAGTTACCGGTCAAACGAATAGTCCCTACCCCTTTCTCTCTCTCTCTTTCTCTCTCTACAGATTAACGACAATAACGATTACGTTTTCTAAGGAACAGGGAAGAGACATGTGAGAATCTCGATCAAATTTTTAGGAGTTTGTCCACTTTCTCTTTCTCTCTCTTGCGTCCTTTTTTTTTCTTTTAAATTACCGGCGCAGCAAAAAAAAGGGTATTTTTCTTTTAATGTGAACATGGGTTTATTCTGACCGAAAAAAAACATGGTTTATACAATAAAAAAGACAAAAGAGAAAAAGGGGAAAGATGCAAAGATGGTTTTTGACTTGAATATTAAAGCTCCGTTCTCCGTTTTCCCACATTTGGCGGGGAATTCCAGATTTTCACACGCTCCGCGGGGGAATTCCCAGATGCGAAAGGCAAAAAAAATCGAGAGACTCGTTCTAAGAAAGCGTAACCTTTCGGAGAGGAAATCGCCGCATCGAAAATTCGAGGGGAAGGAAGAAGAAGAAAGTTCTTTCACACCGCGTGCGATGTTTAATTGTCGTGAGGAGGATGTGATTCTTCGTCCATTTCTGGAAGCCTTAGGAAGAAGCCAAATGTAATGCTTAGCATTTAAGGGATCGGATTAGAATGACAAGGGTGGATGCAATTATAGCGCGTTAGTTCCTAATTCTATTCTTATTCCAACTCTCAATTTCAGACCTTTGTCCTGCTTCATTGTAAGGGAGTCGAAATCCACTCTTGAAACTATATCGTTCCCACCCCAACCCCTTAAAAAGGTGAGGATTCGAACCCATCACATTTCCCTTCCATGTTGGAAGGGTGGCCACTGGGGTTGCCAGTGGTTATGATGTGAGATAATTAACCAATAAAAAAAGTCCCAAGCTTGTTGCTCGGAACTTATGAAGAAACCAAGGTGTTATTAGTGCTTAAGGAATTAGATTAGAATGACAGGGATGCATGCAATTATGTATTACGTTAGCTCTTTGGGACTCATTAATGATGGGAAAATTATAAAAAAAAAAAAAAAAAAAAAAAGTTTTAAAATTATTGTATTTGTACCAATTTAGTTTTCAACTTTTCAATTTAGTCAATTTAGTTTTTAATCTTTTGATGATTTGTCAATGAAATCCTTTTACCCATTTTAGCCAAAAATCACTGATGTAAACATTGGTTGTATACTTGGTATGGTCAGTCTTAATGTAAATATTTTTTTTTTTTTTAATTCTAAATTATATATATTTATTTATTTTCATTTATCTTTCCTTTTTCTTTTCATTTTTATGTTTTGGGATTTTTTTTTGGTAATCTTCGATGTTAATGATTGATGATGGTCTTAACCACTCCTTGGAGTATCAATGTGGTCGAAGAAAGTTATATGAATGTTTGTTCATCATGTTTATATCCAACTCTGTTGTAATTGGGGAATTTATAGTCACATGATTTGATTTGTACCGGGGTTTCTAAGCAAGCTTGGTCCACCTATGCACACGATTATGACTCGATGGACATCGACATAACATCAGGAATCTATAGCTATGTAGTCGAAAAGTAAATTTGTCGTTGATGGCAAGAATAGAGTCCCAAAAACTATTGGCATGATGGCCCTACATTTTCATTCGACAATTTTCGCTCCGCGTGTAGTACGTGTAATTAAAGTTATTTTCGTAATAATTGGAGGATGAAAGAAGGGTTTTGACACCGAATTTTGATTGCTTCTTCTCCTCAACGACCATCACAAATGAATCTCGAGGTACATTTTCTTAAACTTGGAGCCTTGATGTGAGGAGAAACACCAAATTACCAGAAGCTAATTAATTATATAATCCTCCTCATCACTAAATCTGCTTTCTTCGTCGGTCAAAACGGAGAACAAAAAGTTGGTGTTCAACGTTTCTGTCTTTCTATCTGGCTACTTCGTCATTGATTAGGTGTGGCCTAACCCTACATAAACAAACCATGCTTTGGAGCCACACAATGCATTTCCATTTGCTCCACATGTCACCACGAACGATGCATGAACCCAAGCGATTGAGAATGCATAAAAATAAGCAAGAGTCAATCCGACCGGGGATGGCGGAACCGACGGATTCGAATCATGTGATCACATGCACCTTTGTCTCGTCGTACCATTCCCATCCGTGTCTTAATTTTCCCTCCCCATTGTTTTTTTTTTCAGTTAGGTTCAACTGCAAATTTGTCGAATTTCTCCAATAAAGAAGAATGGCTTGTGCGGGACGATGGTCAGGTTCGTTGTTAGTTGCTCAAAAAGGAGAGAGATTCGTGGTAGTTAACATCGGGTGTCGAGAAGCTGAATTGGAATGAGTGAGATGGGAAGAAGATGGCGCTAACATTAATGGGTCCAGATTCAATTGAAGGAGCAAATTGAAACGGATCGCCAGTTTTGCAGGACGATAAGGGGATATTATAATCAGGCGCAAATCAAGTGGCTACCCTTCCATCTTAGAAGGGGGAGGTTGGGGGTTCAAATCCCCACCTTCTCAGGGGGGATTGGGGTAGGGACGATTTCATTTCAGGAGTGGGTTTCGACTCTCACGCCCTGGAAGGAGGCAGGGCAAAAGTCTGAGAGCGAGTGTTAGAGTAGGATTAGCGTAGAACTGACAAAAAAAAAAAAAAAAAAAAAGGACACTAGAGTCTTGCTTTTGTTCTTTGGGGTCTAGATTTTACAAATTCAAACTGCTTTTGGGTGCAATATAAGTTGTACTTAAGTTAATGTAGGATCGCTTTTGTATAATCCCTTTCAAAGTATTAATACGTAAGATCGCTTTGCCAATGTTGTGTACGACGGCCCGGAAGATTAGGGTTTCAAAAGGGAATTCCGTTTTGGATACCAACGAGTCAAATCCAAAAATAAATACGAGCAGTCTCTATCAAACATTCTGGAATAATATCGGCATTCCGTTGGTCAACGAAATACGAGGGTTCGCCTTTCGTGATTTTTCTAGTTTTTATCTTGTAGACCGCTTCTACAACGATCTAGAGTTTATGTGCTTTAAAGTTGATATAAGATGGCTTCCGTATCCCCTTATACATTCAATTCGTGCGAAAACACTTCACAAATTATCTTTTAGTTCCATTTGTTTCGAAGAAAATTAATGATTTAGAATATATTTTCCTAAAAATAACTACTTGTATCGCTTACAAAAAACGAGTGAATGAAATATATTTATATTGTTCACGAAAGCATATAAACATTAATTGTTGCTAGCAATGATAGCATTTTCAAATTGATTAACTATTTCAAATGGTACAAACAATCATTATCAGAAAAATATTTTTAAAATTATTAACTTTTTCTCAAAGAAAATAAAAAAAGGAAACCTTTGACTTCTACGCTCTTAATTTGTTAATTAGGGAAGTTCAAATTCCGTGCGGTCCGTGAGATACTAGGGTTTGACTTTTGTGATTTCTCTAGTTTTAACCTTATAGACTGCTTCCACAATGATCTAGAGTTTTTGTGCGTTAAAGTCTGACATAAGACGGCTTTTGTATCCCCTCGCGATGAGATTCGATAAAACATGTCCAAAATCATGTGAAACGCAAGATAAAATTATCTTTCAGACTCCATTTCTTTTGCAGGAAATTAACGATTCGAAAATCATTTTACAAATTATTTATTTTTCGTAAAATAGACGGGATCTGAACTTCTGCCCTCTAGATTTGTTAATTAGATAAGCTAAAATCCAAGTGGAGCTCCCTCCTCTCTTGTCTAAATTCTCCACTTGTCAACCTCCTTATGAGATCATACACGGGAGTGGTTAAGAAACAAAAGATTAGGCAAAGGAAATGGTTCCTGGGGTTTAACTTTTTGTATGTATTTGGGAGTAAGTAAAGCATCTTTTATTCTAATGGATTGCATGCTTTTTCTTTAAACCAAGGCCTTATCTGTTTTCCTCGCCGACGGTGGAAAGATAAAAGGGACAATCCTAGACCCTGACACTTCGGCCAAAAAGGGTTTCGCCGAAAGGCCCCAAACCGAAACAACGGCCATCCCTTGTCGTCTCAACGTATCTTTTTATCTTATCCCGATCTCCCATCTTTTGCAAAAGCGATCAGCCCTCTAAAAGAGATTAACACCACCTTTGAATAATGCCCAAAGTTTACAAAGCCGACATATTCTCTTTGTTCGGTACAAACAACGTAATGCTACAGGACAGGAGTATAGTAAATTATGTCGATGCATACACGGTGTTGACGGTATATCACGTCCCGATCCACCCTTTTCTTTAATTAGTGGAAGAGCAGTTGAAATGATGGTATTGATGAGGGGATTTGAAATTCTGAGGTCGGACGAATAGCGCCATCTGCCATGTTGTGTGGACCATAGATAATGATGCGGGAGATGGAAAAATCTCATGTCATGCCTAGTGGGAATTATATTAGAAGGGAAGAAAAATCAAACGGGGTTGCGTCATAGCTAGCGTCTGCTTTGGGAAGGCAGGCGAAAAAGATCAGCAAGCACAAAGCTTGAGGAGATAATAAATTAAAAGAGGCACTAATCTAAATAATCATTTGACTAAACTTCCATAATTCCTATTTAATCCGTTCGGGCGTTTGCTTGGGCAATAAGATCAACACGGATTGCATCACGTCAGCAACTAACCCCTTTAAATTTAATTTGTCGAGATATAAATTGCTTGGAGATCAGGATAGGCAAGACCTAATCGGGGGGCAAAGGATCGCGTCATTGATAATGGGACCTGCTCATTGATTACTCGCGAAATTCGAGTTTAAGATGCGATTTGGAAGCTTAATTATGGAGGAAATTTCTTAGACTCGGAAAGGAATTTCTGGAGCAGAGGGGAATTGTGACTGTCCATCCGTGAACATCTTTCTTGCGGAAGTTGCCAAACGTGTTGAATTTGGTTTTAAGGGCTTGTCAATTTGTTGATGTCTGAGTGTGAAAAAAAGGTATGTTCTAGAATCTCTATTACGAAGAATTATAACCTTAGAGAATTTCAAATTAATTGAATGAACCTCGATTCAATTTATTAATTTAATTCTAAATCTTTTGATGATTTATGGTCAGTAAACGGTAATCAGTTTTATGTTATATAATCGGTATTGATGGTAGTTTTTTTTTTTTATATAAAATTTCCCTTGACTTTTTTTGGTCCTTTTAAGCAGGCCAAGCGAAGCCGCCAAATAAAGAGACACGTGGCCTTGATGGGTGTCTGCTCTGAGCCGCCGTGTTGGGCCGACGTTGTAATCGAATGTGACGGCCGCTGTCATGGCTGGCTACGGTGCAGCCACCGCACGTGCCTAGTCCTTGGGTTGCTAGAGTACCAAACTGCGCAATTTCAATTTTTTTTTTTTTTCTTTTGTGCTAGTTTTTAGATAAATGAAGATTCTCCACTTGGATTTGGCGAGCAGAGCTAACCCAAGAGTCGGCAATTCCCATTTCGAGACAAACAAATTTTGGGATCTCAACAGCAACGAGAGGATGAGAAAATGCGACAAAATCCATTTTCGGATTGAAAAATAGTCAACTTTCAACCACACCTTATGTGATACAAATTGGTGTAAGAAAAAAAGGTATTCAATCTTGAATCGAATGCATACTCAATAAGAATATATTTTCACTTTTTATGCATAAATTACATATAATGCGAGAACGATAATTCACTAAAAATGACAAACTTTTTTCTCGGGATATTTAACATTTACTACTAATTTACCCGTTATCAAAAATTCTATAAAAATAATTAGTTAATAAGACAAGCATTGAACCAATATTACGTTTCGAATCAATTTTTGACAATATTTCATTAAACGTTTCAATTTTTCTGGAATCTATTGGTTCGAACTCTCGGTACTAATTTTCTTGCTCTGAAGGGATCGAAATAGTGGATTTGGTCTAGCCCGCCAAAAGCTAGCTCGAGACAGCCCTACGCATCGTACTCGGACGGACGATCGGATACGAGTCATGCATCCAATCGCACATGTAATCGCGATCATCGATCAGGCAACCGCTAAGGCTTTTCCTTGTACATGGGTTGCTTCAGACGAGACCACCATCGTGTCAACCGACCGAATCCCACGTCACCCGCTCTAATGGATGTCCACAAGGACGGCAACTTCTCGATCTTCAATCAATCTTGCGCAGGACATCGATATGTCCAATGTAGGGCCTGAAAATATCCGAAACGTCAAATCCTGAATCGACATCGGAACTGTAGGGAAACTGTTTACGTGTGCGTCGCGTGGTCGAAGATAGAGATTGGGGACGCCTTCCGGAGGAAGTTGAGTGGGGGTTCTTTCGTTCGTTCTTTGAATGTCGACCCACTACCCACGCGTGTCGTACGCGGGCTTCGTCTCGACAAGAAACCAATCCACAGTTCCGATGGGCCCGAAATCTATAATTTATAAATAAAATAAAAGAAGAAGGAATTCTAGAAAGAATCGAATTGAAGGTGGTTAAGCAACTTGTATGGGAAGGCTCCATGTGTGTTCCTTCCCGGAGTTGGGCAACGAACGTGTCACGCCAAAACGCCAACACGAACATTACTTGTTTTGGAGGACGGCTCCCGTCGGTGATGCGATGGAGTTTGCGTATCCTAGAAACTGAAGAAGCATGCATGGAGGATTTCGTGTGATTCCTATTGATCGTTCTAAAAATTCGAGTTATTAAATGAATGCATGATTTGATATTTAATTATTTCAAATTCTAATATTCTTCTTTATATATAGAGTGGACTTCAATCTTAATCCGAACTATGAAGATATGTAATTATTGAACAAATAGGGGTTTGGAAGATTTGAGCTCTGAACCTTATATTTTGTTATTATGAAAGATCTTGTAGGATATAACATATGGTATTAGGCATGAAGTCTTGAGTTCGAATATTTTCCATCCCTTATTTGGTTCCTCAATTGCTTACTAAAGTCCATTTTATATATGATGGGGAGTGTTAGATATTCAAATAATAAACGACACTTTCACGGATTAAACTATTAGAACAGTTGATAATGTTATTATAGAATTCTACGATGTGAAAGTCAAATTACTTTCGATGATATGTTCCGAGTCTCCTGATTACGTAACACTCTCCATAAAAAGGGGGAAAAATGCATGTAATTTCGTAAGACTTGTACCACGTCACATGCCGAGACCACGTCAATATCAAATGGAGAGCCTGCTTGGGTCCATTGAAGTCGGCCGACGACTATTGCGCGTATCGTGCAACGGGGACTAATGCTAAATTGGTCAAGTGCCATGGGAAATCCCATCCTAGGGGATCGTTTTGGGCCTCGTTTGAATATAATGGGCCAAGGCCCTTTGGCCCAGGAAAGTTTTTCTCTGGGCTCCATTTTAAGATGACGGGCCTTTTCTCGGGCCGAAGAGATGACGGGCCTATCGGCCCACGAAAGTTTCGCTTGATCGGCCCGCGGGGACTTCCCGAGTCTCGCGCGGCGCGAATTTTTTGAGTTTCCCTCCATTTTTTCCTGGCCTCCCCTGCTTCCCTCCCTCGCTCGAATTCTCGCCGAACGCGGCTCCGCTCCGGAGGTAGAGAGAGAAGCTCGGGCGACAGGTGCTTTCCCTTTTCTCTCTCTAGACCCTCTTCTTCTGCCCGCGATTTGATCTCGATCGCCTTGAATTGGGAGCTTTTTAGTCGGTTCGTGTTGTTGTAATCCCAACCCTAATGCGCGATTTCGGCCTAAATGTCGAAACGGGTGTTGTTCTGGTCTCGCGTCGGATGCCCGTTTCGAACTTCCGTGGTCTCCTGCTTATAAAAATCCGATCTTTCGTCGTCCATCGGTGCAATTCGGGACGAGCTGCCAATTTTTGCTCTTCTTTTTCAGTGGGTTGGTGGCTTGGGGGGGAAGGAGCGTGGAACTTTCAGTGAAGACTGCTAATTTTGCTTTTCTTTTTTCAATGGGTTGGGGGAGGGGAAGGGGGAGGAGGAGTGTGGAACTTTTGGTGACTCGTGGTTGCTCGCTGGTCGAGGCATTTGCAGAGTAATGGCTGTCGATAAAGTTTAATGGTTGCTTGTGCTATTGCTGATGGTCACTTTTGTTGTGGCAGTCTTCCTAGACGGGATTGTATGGAAGCGGGCTCTGTGTAGATTAGTTTGCTTGTTTCGCTGTCTCGACCAGCTGATCTGAAGGATGGGAAGTTATTATGACATCGATGATATCATTGCCGAAGAAGAGGTCTACACTGGCTTTATTTGTTCTCTTCTCTCTGTTGGTTCTTTGGTCAGTTTTTAGCGTCCTCTCAAAGACTCTAATTACGGGTTTCTGATGTCCTCGATGACAGCCGGTTTCAGTTGTATTCCAAAAGCCGGTAAATGGAGTTGGGATCGATCCTAGTGCAGAGAAAAATTGTGTAGGTTTTCGAATATTCTGGAGCTTTATCTAGGTTGCTGTTCGGAGTATATTAGCTTATTGTTTCTCTTTCCCTTATTTTCCCTTGCCAGGTTGACCAAGGATCAAAAGTAGAGCTGCCCTTCTGGCTTGCTAATGAGCTGTGCCAGAGAAATGCAGTGTCGGTACTTGTTCCGGCGTGTTTTGATGAAAAGTAAGATGCTGATCACTGTTTCTTATATGCATTGCCTTGGAAGATGATTCAAAATACATATGGGGTATGAGTGATCTCCATGGAGAAGTAGCATGTCTACCCTTTCCTCACATGACTGCAACATCATGATACACATTAGAGTCGTGGAGTCCTTGTTTATGGACTTCTTAAAGTTTCATGTTGAGTCTATTGTGACACTAATCGTTTTATATTGTTTTTGGGATGATGTCAGAACTAGACTGGAAATCCAGGCTGATCCTGCATGTGTGGATTTGAGATCTCGAAGTCCATATTTTTATGAATTTGGCTGCAAGATGGTGCCGATGTGAGTATTTTTTGCGACACCTTTCCCCTTCACAACCCAGAATCTTGGTGTTTCTTCTGTTGCATTCACTGAATACTTCCATCCGATTTCTAATTTGTACCTGGCACTGTCAAGGTCCTGCACATAAGGTTTGGTCAGAAGAAAAGGTTTTGAACATATTTAATTACTTCAACCTGGAGAAGTATAGGGAATTAGTGAGCTTTTACGTGGGTGAATTGTATGAAGCGAACTAAATCTTCCCCATAGCTCAGTGGACATGCTCCCTGTATTGTTTCAGGGATTACCCAAAAGACTAAGACTTCGTATCATTTTTCAAAGAGGCGTAGTCATTTCGACTGCGTGTTTCATGTCCTTGAATATCTATCAGGTTCTGCTCCCTTAGGTTCTTTTCCTATTTATTTCGAGGATAATCCATTTTTCAGTGGAGAATTGTTGGGAATATTATATTAGAGAGGCAAGTTGTTATTTTGCGGCCTCTCTTTTCCTTCCTCACTTTCACGGTAAAGAGTACTGCAGTTGGTTCACTCAACACAGCAAGAAACCTGATGATGGTGCATGCTGGTGAAAGTTTAAGATCTTCTAGTGATACTTCAGATGAGATGGGCTTCATCTAATGAAGCACTATTATATGATTGAGTGGTTTCAAGTCACAACTCAAAGATTTGCTAGTTAATGTTGTAGTTCTCCCATTTGCTGAAGAGGCGGCGTCTCTCTGGTTTGACTTGTTCAAATATATACATCTGTTACAATTGTCAATAATTCCAGTTCCTTCTAAATTTGAGACCTTTTATGTAAACTTACGATTTCTCCTTGTTCCTTTTCATGAACAGTGTTGCTGATAGGACCCTTGGATTTCTGCTCTTCTCCGCATTTAGAAGTAGATATAAAGATGTACTGACTAAGGCACACACTGCATCGCATGTGGCAGCTCCGAAGATTCTTTCCCGACTTACTAAAGAAGAAGTCAATTGTAAGAGACTAATTGGACAATCATGTCTGCTTTCTTTTCTTATTCTTTATGACACGAGATGCTGATACTGTAGTTTCCCATGTAGTGTACGAGGCAGCTCAATCGTCTGTGGCTGCCTTTAAGAAATGGCGTATAGGTGGCCGGAGATTTCAGCCTGCATCTGTCCTAGGGAGGAAGAGGAGATCAGAGGAATAAACGGTGTAATATCTCATTCAATTCGTGCCACATTTCGACTTTAATAAAAACTCCGACCTTGACTTGAATTTGATTATGGAGGAGCATTGCTGTATTGGAGAGCATCACGTCCTAGCCTGGCAGCAAGTCATCTCTCAAAGCAATTGATATTTTATGACCCAAGGAGGTTGGTTCCTCTCCTCTTGATGTAAAGTTCCGCAACGCAACAGCTTCAGTTTTTAAGCTCTTGTCAAGTTAGCTGTACTTTTGTACTTTTGTCGTTCAAATTAATTCCAGCAAAGAGTAGTCATTTATGTGATTTCCGGACCAAGCAAACATTCTACTTAATTTTTTTCTTGGTCTAAAGTTTAGTATCTATACGGGACCGCTTCACTTCATTGAAGTGCAAGACCGGGGCTTGTTTTGGAGTTTCTGCAGTTTCTTCTCGTAGAAGAGTGTCCTATACCGCGTGTTGTAGCCATGAATGTCACTCACAAATCAAACATGTTACCACAAGCACTACACAGTGCCAGGCGTGCACTGAGCTTGTTCAAAGCAATAATGAGTGCGGACGACATCTTTGCACTTTCCTTTTGGTCTACCAGAATTTAGATTTAGTTGATCATCTGTTGCAATTTCTGCAGAGGCGAGTATCGGGGCTTATAAAAAGCATCTCGATCTCACTCATCGTAGGTCGCCTTCCCTCCACGGTCTTGGACTGAAAAAGTAAGACCATCTAAATTCTCGGACCGATCGTTTTCCAAATTCAGTCAGATTGAGAATTGGTTTGGCGTTCATTTGCTTTCCCGCTTATAAGGCATTTAGACAAATTGATTTGCTCTGGATTTCTTCAAAATGCATTTGACTGGGGAGTTCTCTGTGCTTTTTTGGCAAGACATTGCCTTCATGAATGTGATCGCAATTCCGATGGAATGACTTGAGATCCTCCACGCCCTCCACCAATTAAAGCTGAAACTTCTTTCTTACCATATGAAATCACACCTATCATAACCAAGAATCCTTGTTAACAAAGAAAAGTCAGCATGATAATGCTGCAATCTAAAGCTTAATCTGTAATCTGATGCTTAAGCTAAGGTCGATGATTCGTTACATTACTTACCTCCATCGCCTCTTCTCATTCACTTCGTAAATGGCAAAACTTGGGGTTCAATATCCTCTTTGTGACGAGCGCTAGAACTTTCGGTATGTTTATCCTTACCAAAAAAAAGGTGCCACGTCTTCACTTCGTATCCCGCTGAGACCAAACCTTGTAAGGGGGAAGAAATGGACGTCACGTGGTAGGGACGCGAAAGCCAACGCGCATTATCCACGGGAAGAAAGAATGATGCGCCTTTTCTCGTATTATCTTTCTTTTATTTTTGTTCGGCCGACAACCTCGCGAAGCGGACACACACCCTCCCGCATTGATTCGCCCCCCGACTGGTAGCTTCCACTTCGTTCGGATTGGTCGAAGAGGAGTGGGACCATGGGTTGGAAAGGCGGGGCCCACCCCAATCCTTTTTAACCTTTGCCTTCGCATCTTTCTCGAACGGGAAAGTAATCCGTCTCCCTCGTCAACTGTAAATCGTAATGCAAACCTCTCTCTCTCTCTCGATTCTTGACTCGTCCCCCCCACCATCCCGTCCCGTCCCGTCCGACAAACGCGCCTCACCCCGTTCTAAAATCACATCCTAACCCGTGGCCCCCCCCGGCCATCTCTGCCTGGTTCTTGAAGGTTCTTGCTTTCGCCTTTTCGAGAGGTCGCGCGTTGTTCGGTCGTGTTTCTTGGTTCGTTCGTGGTGTCGTGTGCGTGGGCGAACCCATGTCGAAACAGACGTACAGAGTGTGCTTCTGCTGCCGCCGGCGTTTCAAGCTCACGGCGCCGGAGGCGCCCGGGGATGTCAAGGACCTCTTCCAGCGGTACTCCGAGAACGGGGTCATGTCCGTGGACCAGCTGCAGCGGTTCTTGATCGAGGTCCAGAAGGAGGGCGGGGTCACCAGGGAGGACGCGCAGGGCATCGTCGATAGGCTCCGCGAGCAGGGGCGTTTCCACATTTTCCACAGGACGGGCCTCACCCTCGAGGACTTCTTTTCCTACTTGTTTGGCGATATCAATCCTCCCCTGGCGCCGAATCTTGGGGTACGGCCGCGATCTCTTCAATGCTGCGTGTTTAATTGAATTTCGATTGGATTTCCTATATCTTTTCTATTGAGTCTTGACGATCGGGATGAGCTTTGCGATTCTGCACCAGCTGAGATATGTGGAGTGGATGGAAAGGCGCGAGACAACATCCTGGAACAGAGTAAATAGAATTTCGTTCCGAGGCCTAGGTTCTATCTCGTTGCATCATCGAGTATCTCCTAGTTAGACAGAGTGATGTTATCGATTCTTTTTCGTAAATTCATTTCGTCGTTTCACCTAGAAAACATGGTCTTGACATTAGTTACTGTGGCAGGAGCGACTTGATGTAGAAGTTTATCTACGGTAGAATTGGCTGAATATTTCCTCACAAGACACAGAGGAAAGATCTAACTTTTGGCCTTTTGTACTGAGTCCATCATTCAATTCATATAATATCCGAGTACTTTTTTCTTGTTTGGTGTCAGTTCTGATCAGCGGATGGACAATGGCATTCTACAGGAAAGATTACTAATTTCTTTACTTGACATTTGGTAGATTATTTGAGTCATTGGACTGCACTACTAGCGTAATCTTGACGAAATAGGGACGCTTAGAATAATTGATATCCTTGTGATTTGATATGGTCCAGCTGTTCGTGTATATATTTTCTCGTGTTCCTGTAGTAAGCTTTGCCTTTAATTGTCCCTAGGCCTATTCCCTCTTACATGCACGGAAACCATATCCTAAGAACTGCATCAAAGCCACAACACGAGAACCAATAAAACGCTAGGAATTCCTGCAATGGGAGCAGAAGTTCTTTTCTTCAAGTGTTGTGTCAGAATTGCAGAGCCTGGTGTTGCTATTCTTCGTCTCTTTAAGCCTTTTGACTACATGAAAAAGAGGGAAACTCTTATAGGAAGGATGAACATTGTGTTTGTAGATTAAAATATCACTTTTTAATTGATTTGTTATAACTTTCTTTCTTTTTTTCATCTCTCTTGTTCAGGTGCATCATGATATGAATGCTCCTCTCTCTCATTATTACATATATACTGGCCACAATTCCTACCTAACCGGCAATCAACTTAGCAGCGACTGCAGTGATAAACCTATTATTGATGCCCTGAAGAAAGGGGTTAGAGTAATCGAATTGGATATATGGCCAAATTCCAACAAGGACGATGTGCATGTTCTTCATGGAAGGTATGGTGCAAAGTGCTAGTTGAGTTTGGCTACAATGATATTGTTTCTTGAGTGCAATGTAAGAGGAACGATGAGTATAGTGTCTAACATTGTGCATTTTTTCTCCTGTTCTCATATTTAACTTGTTAGAAGGATGCAAATTAATTGATAACACATATATATGCGGACATGAACCAACGACTTCTGAGTCCAGCTCATCATGTCTGCTATTTGTGCAGGACCTTGACTACTCCAGTGGAACTTATCAAATGTTTAAAATCTATTAAAGAGCATGCCTTTGTTGCATCTGACTACCCTGTTGTAATCACTTTGGAAGATCACCTTACTGCTGATCTTCAAGCTAAAGTTGCTGAGGTGAGGTTTTGCAATCTTATGAAATTTTAAATCTTCTGTGTCCTGCTTATTTAGTTATCTTATTAATGTCTAGATGGTCACTCAAACATTTGGAGATGTGCTGTTTTCACCCGGTCCAGAGTGCTTGAAGGAATTCCCCTCCCCTGAGTCACTGAAGAAAAGGGTTATTATATCCACTAAACCGCCAAAGGAGTACCTTCAGGCAAAAAAAATAACAGAGAAGGAAGTTGATTCACAGAGAGGGAAGGCAGGAGATGAAGAGGCTTGGGGAAAAGAAGTGCCAGACCTGAGAGAAGATATTTTAAATGACGACAAGGTTGGAACTCTTGTGTATGAAAGATGGTTTAATTTTCATTTTCTTGGATCTTTATTTTGATTGTTGCTGTGTCACTTTTTCTGTATAGGATGATGATGGTGATGAAGAGGATGAGGTTGATGACGACGAGGATGATGGTGTAGGTGGAGATAAGCCACAGAAAAAAGCAGCTCCAGAGTACAAGCGGCTGATCGCGATTCATGCTGGAAAGCCTAAAGGGGGATTAGATGAGTGTTTGAAGGTCGATCCCGACAAAGTTAGACGTCTGAGCTTAAGTGAGCAACAGCTTGAGAAAGCTGTTGTCACACATGCAAAAGAAATTGTCAGGTATTATTTTGTACTCTCTACAGTGGATTTTGTGTTGGGCCCGTCATTTGCTGCACAAGATCGACGAATAAATCTTGCATGGTGTTAGAATGTAGAATGGCTAGTTACCGATCATGCAGAACTTTTCACACTTGACATAATATGCTTACAAGTGCTCAGCTTTAAACATGTTAATGTCATGAACTATGAAAGTGGAAGCACACTGTGCCAAGTGATAAATTCGCAAAATGATTGATCAATATTTGAAAACTTAATTATCACTCAGACAATTTGGTATTGTTATGTACTGGATTGGGGAAGTTCTCGAAAAAAATGACGACCCTTGGTCTTTGTCAGAAAGGTCCCTATTGGCATACGTCATGACAGGTTTTGCTGCCATTAATCTTGTTTTGCCATATATCCTTTTTCCCTCCAAACTTCCGTGCAACGCTGTAACAAGATGCTGTTTGTTGAAACCGAAGCATCGGTTGTCATAAGATATCAACTCACTGCGAGATGTTTCTCCATCAATTTCGTGAATCAAGCATCGCTTCATGTGCCTGATGAATGGCCCACTACAGGTTCACCCAACGGAATGTGCTGAGAATTTATCCAAAAGGCACACGTATCACTTCTTCAAATTACAACCCACTTATTGGGTGGTCACATGGAGCTCAGATGGTTGCATTTAATATGCAGGTAGTATTTTTGTCTGTCAATCTTCAGATGTTTTCTGTTTACTTATAAAAAACAATATCATGCTTCACTCCTGTAAAGTCCTAGTAGAAGCGGTGAAATCATTTAGATTTGGACAAAGTACTATGTTCCCCAATCAGGGTTCCTCCTGCCCAAATGTTTGATGAGGAAATGCTCATAAATTCTTGTATGACAATTATTCGAGAGTTAGTAAGTTGTGCTTTGCACATAGTTTGGAGAAGGAGAAGTATTTGGACATGCCGTCATTGTGGAAGCAAGATAGATACTAAGAAAGCTGGTTATACAAGGCTTATTTACATCGTTTATAATTTGCAACCTATATCTAAGAGGATTTAGATAGGCCAATTTGATGCTCTGTAAACTTGATGCAGGGATATGGAAGATCACTTTGGTTGATGCAAGGGATGTTCAGAGCCAATGGTGGATGCGGCTATATTAAAAAACCAGATCTTTTGCTGAAGTCTGGTCCACTGAATGACCTTTTTGATCCAAAAGCTCCCTTACCCGTGAAAACAAAATTGAAGGTCAGATCCTTTTTATTTTTGGCCTCTGCTATCACTTGCAACCAATCTGTTCAGGCTCATTCTCTCAGTGTGATTCTATTGATGGCTGACCGTACGTTCAATTTTTTTTTTCTTCTCTAGGTGACTGTATATATGGGTGAGGGCTGGCATCATGAGTTCGATTCCACCCATTTTGATTTATATTCCCCTCCAGATTTTTATGCTAGGGTAAGTTAAGAGGGTCTTCATTACTCTTTTGTTGGTAAAAGTGCTACGAAAACTCAACCGGGACAAATGATGCATGCTCCAACCTTCATTTCTGTTATTTACCAATTGATCCGTGTATAGATAGTGTGGTTAAGAAACAGAAAATCCTATTTGCAGGTTGGAATTGCTGGAGTTCGTGCTGATAGAGTAATGAAGAAGACAAAGACGCTTGAAGATAACTGGATCCCTGTTTGGAATGAGTATTTTGTGTTCCCGCTCACTGTCCCGGAACTGGCTTTACTCAGGATTGAAGTTCACGAGTACGACATGTCCGAGAAGGATGACTTTGGAGGTCAAACATGCCTACCAGTCTCAGAACTAAGGAGTGGCATAAGAATGGTATCGCTCCATGATCTTAAAGGAGAGAAGTACAAATTTGTAAAGCTGCTCATGCGCTTTGAGTTTCTTGACCCATCGACTGAGGAATAATGAGGGCGCAATGACTTTTATGTAAAGCTTCACTATCAGCGTGTTAGTATTCTTGTGCGAGATTGTATGTAGTCTAGTCATGCTTCCTTGGGGAATCCGAGTTGTAAGATGTGTTCAAAAACCACAAACTATCTGTTGATATATATAAATTTTTGACTTTGCATTATGGTTAAGCTCTTATACCTGTCCTCTTCCCCTCTTCAATGGTGCCATTAGGACTTCTGTACTGCAGGAACTCAAGTCATTGTATTGGTATATTTGTAACTCACGGTTTCTAGTTGTAGATAATGCGATGAACCAGCAAAGCAAGTATCCGCAAAATTTGGTCTATGCTATTTCTACTTTGCAGGTCATGTCTTATCGGTGCACACTGATCTCAGGGTTAAATGCTGTCAATACAATCATGTAACGCATCTAAAGATCGCAGGCTTTCTCTGATCTAAAGAACATTCAAGAAAGTGGATCTTAATCAAAGTTAGGACAGCAGAATTACTCCATTTGGCCCTCTTTGCCTTTCGAATTACTCCATCGTGGTTTCGATGAAAAGGCCAGGTCGCATTCATGTCTGATAGGCCTTCCTTAACTGTTGCTGGGTCACCATGCCGCAACAAGAAGCAAAAAGCCATGCACATGATTAATGTGTTGCTGCAGGATGCGGCATCTACATCCTTTACTAGTTCTGGATTCTCGAGTGTTACTGTCTGCAGAAAGCCAACTGGAGTTCTTGCCAGTAATGTCCCTGTATTGAATTGAGACGTTTGACTAGGAAAACAGGACCATGAAGGGGGGAATCTTTTTCTCTCACGACACCAGTGAGGATTTTCCAATCACCCTGACCCGATCCAATGAACTACGCGTCCATGTGGGTTGTTGAGCTTGTCTTTGTTATTGGCCCTCTGCAATAGGTTATGAACAAACACATGAATGATACTCTAAAGTGCTTTGGACCAGTATTTGCTAGCAGTTCTTGGGATTGAATGAAAATTACTTAATGACATGTACATTTGTACTAATCTTTCTATATAAAAAAACTATTACCACAGAGAAAATCATTAATTATTTATAGGTTCGAACTTACATTTATTTGCACTTAATCGAGTAGCTCACGAATAATTTGATAAGACCATACACATGACCTTTCATTAATTTGGATCTAGTCGCTCTTGAATAATGTCAACTTTATCTATAAATCAATCATAGACAGTCGTCCGTATCCAAGGTCGAGAGTCTTGTTAGATTCCTTTGATTACAAATGTATATTTTCTTTCTGTGTCCTGACCTAGTATATCTGGGTTTTATTGTCAAATGGCAGGGGAATATATTGTTGTTTTTCCTTATAAATTATAATATCCCATTTCAAAATTATTCGATTTTCGATTTACCGCATTGAAGTTTGGAACTCCTTTCTGGTCCTGGACGGCTCACCGGAGCCCGAGACGGCCCCCTCAAAATTTGAAAATTCAAAAAGGAAAAAGGGGCCAGAGGTCCCGTGAGGGGCATCCTCGTAATTGCGGCCCCGCCAAAAGGCAACCACGGAGACCAGACGACGGCGTAAGCTTCAAGTGAGAGTCCGGCAGGGCGGGGGTCGCGATCCCCTGCGCCCGCCGCCAGAACAAAAGATCCGATCTCAACCGTCCGATTCCCTCGAATCACCGGCGCCCGCGGTCGATCTCCCCGATCGACGGCGTAGATCGTTCCGTCCGTGGGACCCGACGCGACCGGGGTGAACTCGAGGCGCGATGTGATTGTCGCGTCGCAGAAGGAACCCGAAAACCCGTTTCCAACTTTAGCCCTCCGACGATCACCTAATTACGTTGACCGCCACTTCTCCTCGCTTTCTCCCCTCTTCTCCCCCCGTTGCGATCTCCATATTTTTCTGATCCGTGCTCCTTCCCCTCTCTCTCTCTCTCTAGATTCTATCCTCCGCCTTTCTCTCCCTAGGTCGGAGCTCCGCTCGGTGGGAATGGCGCGTCGACCGAACTGAGCTCGAACCTCTCTGCCTTCCTCTCGGTCCGCTCGCTAGGGTCTTCCAGCTCGTCAGGGCTCGCTCCGAGCTCGGGAGGGGACGTTCTCGATTTGAGCTGGCGAGAGAGAGGAAAAGCGCTCGCGAAGTGCCGCGCCGTGGTCCGCCCGGCTCGCCGCCGGAGCATCGGCGGCATCCGAGCTTGGTCGCAGATCTACAGTTGGTGGTGCTGTCGTCGTCGTCGTCGTGGCCTGTCGACTTTCTGGAGACGTCGGGGTCACGTGTTTGGTGGAGAAATTATTGATAATGGTTGGAGGCGTGGGGGAGAAGCTAAATTAGATTCTTATCTATCGATAGGACTGGGAAGTCAAGCTTAGGTTTTTTTTTTTTTTTTTCCTTTTTCTGAGGTTTGTTCGTTTGGCTGCGAGTCGGGATTTTTTTTTTTTTTTTTGGTTGGTTTTGTTGTGGAGGCTGGATTTGGCGATGAATCGTAGCTTTAGGGCTCAGGAGTCGCAAATGCTGGGGCACCGGCAGCAGCAGATGATGAGGGAGAAAGAGGAGGATCTCGCGTTGTTCCTCGAGATGCGGAAGCGCGAGAAGGAGCGCAACGATCTCCTCCTCAACAATGCCGAAGAATTCGACGCTCCATTAGGTAAGATTTTTTTTCTTTCCCCGAAGGTCCGAGATGGAGTTACCGGACTCGGTGTTGGTAATGGAATGTAAAGCTGTGTGTTGGTATCTTTTCTTGGTTAGATGTTTAGTTATGTGAGTTGTGCTCTTAGGTCTAGCGAAGAAGAAGGCTTACTGGTTCATTGCTTTGCTGTTAGTGGTCTATGGGCAGGGCCCTTTTGGCTCATTTGTTGTTTAGTTAAGTTGGGTATCTCGAATTCTCAATTAAGGATTGAACTTGCAGGATCGAAGCCTGGTACTTCTCCCATATTCAACATTGCCCCTTCGGCAGCTCCGCGTAAAACTGCAACTGATGACTTTCTTAACTCTGACAGTGATAAAAATGATTATGATTGGTAAGCTGGTGTTATCCTTCGCTTCCATTTTCATTTGCTTCTCAACACGACAGAAGATATATGCTACTGTTGATAAATTTTGACATTCTGTTGAGGCCCTTTTTAGCTCCGCTGAATTCTCTTTCTGTAGAATGATTGACACTTCTTTTAACCTATTTGATTGATTTCAACTGCACTAAAAATTCTCAATGCATGTCCATCTTTTCATTCCACATTTACTTTGGTAATTGATAAACCAAAAGATGCTATAAGCTTCTCATAGTCACTTTGGCGGAGTGACTGAGAATTATGCTGTAGTGAATGGAGAACTGTCAAGTTTGCATTGGTATACATGAGTACCTCCTCATGACTTTCTCAGAAAATGACTCGTTAATATGAAAAGGTAAGAAGTTTTCAAAGCAATTGTTGAATGGGGATCCTTTTCTTAAGTTAGAGGAAATATGTTATGGCAGTGTTGGGGATTCTTGGAGCTCTACCGTGACCTTTTCAGTGATTATGGATTAGAGAAAAGGTTTGGTTTTAAAAGATATTTGATAGGTGTTGAATGAAGCAACTTCAACTTTAGACTCTGGAGTTGGGGGAAAAAGATCAAATCCGGGACAATTAATTATTTAGACTTCTCGCTTTATCTCACATGCTTTCATGATTTGCATATTGGAACCTTGCTCACTTCATACTGAATACCACACATTTTAGTGAATTGTTCTTGAGCATGCTTTGAAATTGTTTGAGACATTTTCAGTTTTGATAGGTAGTTGGAAAGTAGATCTCATAGTTTGATTTCTTTTTCCTTAAATCAAATGGTGTTTCCTCAATGTTATCCCATTTTTAACACGAGTATATCATAGTATAAGAATGGCCATTTTGCATAGTTATTGTAATCTTTTCCACAAATCTATGTATCGATTTCTTTCAAAACACCTGAATTTCGGGATTTTATACTCCAATATGCGGCCAATAAGAAAGCATCTTGGAGCTATTTAGGGTGGCTTTCAATTGACTGGTGGAATTGCTTTGTCCTTGTTCTTTTCTTGTGAAAGATTAAATGATGCGAAAGTTGTATGTCATGACATGCCTACACTTTTTTTCTTATTTGGAGTCCCAGAAAGAAATATTTTGCTGGCTTTTGACAACACATTTTAAAACATCTAATAGGTAAAGTAAAAATTACAATTTACAGTTGAAAGTTAACAAGAGGGCAAGATCTTTGATGTTCATTAGCCAGTGAAAGAGATACAATCTGCTTGTTTATTAGAATAATCATTCATTACTCTGATTCCTTGAATGTGGTTCTAATTTTATTGAGAATGTAATGTTTCGTGAAAATGTTGAGGCATTACGTTTTGCTTCTAAGATTTTTATTGGTTTTCTCTGTATCATTTCTAGGCTTCTGACACCACCTGGTACGCCTCTTTTCCCTTCTCTGGAGATGGAATCACAAAAGACTGTTATGAGTCAGCTTGGTACTCCAAAAGCTCGCCCCACGGTGCTTAAATCACGAGTAAGAGCATTTCTTGTTGTTGCATCTGAGATAGTACTCGCTTGCATGGTAAATTTCTGTCATATTAGGCTGCACTTGCTTGGTGCTTAATACCAAAAGAAAATTTGGAACTGTAAGAATGACTGGCTTGTGTTAATTTCATTCAATGCAAATCTGCCTGCATATTATGAAGTCCCAAAACTGTCTCTCTTAACAACCAGTGGCCCTGAAGCATTTTGCCTTTTGCGTCTAATGATTGATGGTGATGCCTTTTGGTCTTAGTTATACATATTTGTTATGTTTGAATATCGAGTTTTTGTATTGTGAATAATTCTTTGATATTTTTGCTTGTAAGCATAGTGCAATTGTATTCTCTAGTTTCTTTTACAGCATATTGCATAGATGGAACTGCTAAAGGTATTAGCTTAGGGATGTTCTTAGTTGGTTGTAGATTCCCATTGTGTGTGGGGTACATCCATACTCTTAGATTTTCACCTTTCCTTACCACAAGATATGTTTCTTAGATTGTCTGCTAATTGTTACTTAATTAGAAGAAATTCTATTCTTATTCTTTTCCTTCTTGAGGGTTAAAAACTGTGCTTGGATTGCTTATTTGGTCATTTGGCCATTTCTTTAGTTGGCGAATTCCATGGTGGAGCCACCTGCAAGAACCAATGTGACATCTAGACAACAAGCTTCCTCTCCTGGGTCAACTGCTTCGGGGGCAGGAATTCGCCGGCCCTCATCTTCAGGGGGTCCAGGATCGAGACCGGCAACACCAACTAGTCGGCCTACGCTTACAATGTCCTCTAGAGCCTCAAGACCTTCAACGCCAACCTCTCGCCCAACCTTGTCGTCAAGTAAATCAGCAGTGCCCGCCAAGTCCTCTGTTGCTGCTACTAGGCCTGCAGGTACTTCGACCAAGCCTGCAGTTTCAGCTGCAAAGCAATCAGCTCCTACCAGATCATCGACTCCATCAAGGTCAACAGCGAGATCTTCAACACCAACCGCCCGTCCCACTGTTAACCCACCAAAACCGGCATCAAGGGCAGCAACACCAACTCGCCGACCATCCACAACATCAACTGGTTCCACTGTATCTGCACCTCCTGCAAAAGCCGTGTCCTCTACTATTGCAAAATCTGCTTCAACAATGTCAAGAAATCCAGTGCCTTCGCGTGGAACTTCCCCTACAACGAAATCGAGACCATGGAAACCTTCAGAGATGCCGGGTTTCTCTCTTGATGCTCCTCCTAACTTGCGAACAACTCTCCCTGAAAGGCCGCTTTCAGCTACTAGGGGTAGGCCTGGGGCACCCAGTTCTCGATCGTCTTCTATTGAGCCTGGTCCAACTACAAGACCAAGAAGACAATCATGCTCGCCATCGAGAGGGCGCCCTGCCAATGGTGTCCTTCATACAAGTGGAGGCTCTGTTCCTGCAGTGAGTCGTGGGCATCCTAAAATAAATGACAATGTGAGCCCTGTATTAATTGGAACGAAAATGGTGGAAAGGGTAATGAACATGCGGAGACTAGCACCACCGAAGCAAGATGATAAACATTCTCCTCACAGTAACATGTCTGGGAGGTCGGCTTCTTCACCAGATAGCTCAGGCTTTGGCCGAACACTATCCAAGAAATCCTTGGATATGGCTATAAGGCATATGGTATGTTACTTTTTCTTCTTTTGCATAACACTGTTAACTAGTTTATTGCTTATACTGCTTGACATGGTTACTCTTTTCAGGCTTGAAGATCATTTCTCTCTTTCCATATCTAATGTTTGACTACTCAGGGCAATGTTTCAATTAAATTGATGTTATTTTGTGATGTGATTGTACTTAAACTCAATCCAGGACATAAGGCGGAGCATTCCCGGGAATTTGCGACCATTGATGACGAATATACCTGCTTCATCCATGTATAGCGTGAGATCTGGGCCTACAAGAAGTAGGACAGTTAGCGTGTCAGACTCTCCACTTGCGACAAGCAGCAATGCCAGCTCTGAAGTGAGTGTGAATAACAACGGTCTGTGCGTGGAGGGGAACGGACTGGATGATGATATTACCAGTGATCGGGATGGTCATTCGCCCATGCGTGGCAGGCGATTGTAGGTAGGTGCAGTGATGAATTGGAGTCATCCATTGTTTTGAATCGGGATCCGCAGGATTGATGAAGAGAAATGTTCCTGGAAAGGACTTAGGAGCTTCACGTTGATGGTATAAATTGTACGAGTTGGCTAGGAAGGCTGGCTGTTGAGGGCCTCTTATTGAGGTCCGTGTATTAGTTAATGTCGGCGAATCTAGCTAAACTCTCCTTATTTTTTATGAACGGGAGTTATGGTGAACAAGCTTTAGAAAGTTGTACCCATCCTGTCGACTTGTTCCTTATTCTCGTGCTCATGTAGTTTCTATTGTTTAGAGCGCGTTTTGACATCTACTCACTACTTAGCGCGATGTAAGCTAAGAGAATCTTGATTATGTAAATCGCAAATGGTCTCCTCAATCGGGCCTTCTCATCTATTCCCTTTTATTTTCGTCTTCCTCAAGCCAGAGTTTATTGGTTGGTGGAAGAAGGTAGAGCGAGAGAAAATGCTTCGTCTTCTCCTTTCTGTTGCATTACAAAAGCTAGTTTGTGGATGAATATTATTCCTAAATCCTTAATATCGCTAGAGATGCGTCAATTTTATATTTTGCCCTCGGAAGAATTTATGACGACCAATTCGAACGGGCGGTTGTGGATATCCTTCATGAACATCCGGTGCCTACGTGGAGAACTAGAACGAATTTGTGATAGTGCTGGTGGTACGGTCTAGCCGCGTCGTTTTCCTGCAAGGAAGAATGGGAGGCACACTATTGGGGCATTGACCGGGTCTAAGTTCTAGCTCAAGAATGGGAGGCACACTATTGGGGCATTGAGTGGGTTTAAGTTCTAACTAGAGCTGTTCAACGGGTGGGTCGGGTCGAGTTTGGGTCGGGTCATTAATGGTCCGACTCAAATTGATCCATTAACTTATTTATAACCCATTTATGTTTAATGTAAATTTTCCGACTCATACCTGATCCGACCCGACCCATATTCAATCCATCGACCAACCCATATTAGTAAAATATTTTTATATTTAACCAAATTTAGAAAAACTTATTCTTATGTTTTTTTTTTAAAGATTATATTACTAAAATACTTATGAGTTTATTTCTTATATATATTATTTTTTAAAAATGGTAATGCTAAAATAATTTTATACAACACAAATTTAATGGACAATTTTATAATTTTTAAAATAATTATTTAAAAAATAGAATTTAATTAATTTTTATTTTTTTAAAATAATTTTTTAATTATCTTTATTTTATTTTTTAAATATAATTTTTCTTTTTTCTTTTTTTTTTTGTCCTTCTTTTTCTTTGGTGGTCATCGGCCACGGGCGAGCCTTGAGCTCGCTCGACGCCGGCGAGGCTCGAGCCTCGTCGGCCGTTGGCGAGGCCTCCGCCTCGCTAGATGCGGCGAGCTCGAGGCTCGTCGGCGTCGGCGGCTTGAGCTCGCTCCTCACCGGATCCGGTGAGGCTCGAGCCTTGCCTCACGCCGGCGAGTTTGAGTCTCGCCGGGTGTCGGCGGCCTCACTAGATCCGGCGAGGGGTGAGCTCGAGCTCGCTCGATGCTAGCGAGCTCGAGGCTCGCGCCGGTCGATCGCCGCCGCCATCGCCGTGCCGGCGACCGGATGAAGAAGAAAGAAAAAAAAAGAAGAAAAAAAAAAGGAAAGAAAAAAAGAAAAAGAAAATAAAAAATAATTATAATTTCGGTTATTTTATTTTATTTTTATAAATATTTTTGTAAAGTTAAAGAGATAAAAGAGAAATTATGAGGTTTTTGGTGAAAATAAATGGGTTCATTTTTAATGGGTTGATAAATGGGTCTTAAATGGGTGTAGAGCTGACCCATTTAAGACCTATATATCTTACTCTCTTTATTTTTAAAACCCATTTATGGGTGTTTTAGTAAATAAGACTTGACCCATTAATGACCCATTTAAATATAAATGAGTCCATAAATGGGTTAATGACCCATTTAACACCTCCTAACCAAGACATGGAAGTCAAGAGTTGAGGCGGAGCACGTCAAATTGGACCGTCTGGGTGCAAAACACGTGGTATTGAAGATATGTTTGAATCGGCCGAAACGATTGTCGTTGAGTACTTTAGATCCATGTCAGTTTTCTTTCTTTAAGTAAAATAAACTACACGCGAAGGACGGTGGGAGGAAATTTCTGCCTAATTAGACTGCAAAGAGACAAAGCTTGTTGGGAACTGAACGTGGTCTACTAGGCATATTGTGGAATAAAAATTTATGGGCTCTGTTTGGTTTAACAGAGGTTGTCGATTTTTCATTCTCAATTTCCAAAATCTAAGTGCTTGGCAATTTTTTTTTTTTTAAATTACTTTCAAAAGGAAACACAGGGCAGTAGGAGATGACTCAAGTCAATCTGCCACTGATGACTCAAGTCAATCTGCCACTAATCTGTCTATTTTATGGAAATCATGGCATGCTCTTTTCCTATTAATTCTCATTTGCTATGTTGTGGAAAGTCGATTTCAGCCGATGTCTGTCTTCATTAATTTTTTTATTTTAATTCTGCCGTAGAGAGACAGCTAGGAGGAATGTCACATCTTTCTTGTTTTTTAGCAGCCAACTTGTCCACTCACTTATGCCAAGTTGATCCAGATAAATGACTCCTGTGAGACCAAAATAGGAGGCTCTCTCCTAAATCATAAGTAGCATCGACACGCGACATAGACATGAGATACGACACGACACGACATGTCATTTTTAAAAATTAGAGAATTCTGACACGTTACGACACGTTATATATTAAATAAATATTTTTATTTTTAATTAATTTGATTCAATTCATAAATAAATAATTAATTGAAAAAAGAGCCTATAATAAATTTACACTAATAATATTAATAAATCAATTCATTATAAATTCGAAAGATATATTCATAATTAATGCGAAACATGTTTTTAACTTTAAGAAAAGTTATTGATGAAACTAATAACTAATAAGAAATTAGAATCAATTTATTTAAATAAATCCATGATTTTCTATAATGATCAAAATTTATCATTATTCAAAATTCTATACTTTTATTTTTTGAAATTATTTTTTACTTCTTTCCCTCGTCCATTTCTCTCCACCCCAAATTTATTTCTTTTTTTTCCCTCCCCCACCACGTGACAGACAAACAGACAGGCTGTCACTTCCCCTCCCCTCAAACTCAAAAGTCACGTCATGAGTCCCCTTTTTTATATTACTTTTTAGTTCACTTATCAAAAACCCTAGCCATCCTCCTTCTCGCCGCTTGCTGCACGACCCCCTTCCTCTCCTCTTCCTCTCAATCCTTCTCATAGTCCCCCTTTTTATATTACTTTTTAGTTCACTTATCAAAAACCCTAGCCACCCTCCTTTTCCTCCTCCTTCTTGCCACTCGCCGCACGACCCACTTCCTCTCCTCTTCCTCTCGATCCTTCCCCTCCTCCTCCTCCTCCTCCTCTTGCCGCATGACCACTTTCCTCTCTGCATGACCCCCTTCCTCTCCTCTTCCTCTTTATCCTCCTCCTCGTTGCCGATCCATCGCAACAGTGGCGACCCTGCCTCAGTTTCTGCTCTCTCTGGTTGTCTCTCGCCGTCGTAGTGGTCCGTTGCGTGGCTTCGTCTCACTAGTGGGAGTTTGCTTTCTCTATCTTCTTTCTCTCTATTCGGCTCTTTCTCTCGCCGTCACTCGCGGCCTCATCTCTGCTCCCTTGTCTCCACCCTCCATTGTCTTCCGGACACGCGTGTCGAAACGTGTGTTGGAAAATCCGACACACCCGACCATATTCGAGTGTGTTGGACACGACACGGAAGCATGGGCAGTGTCCGTGCTTCATAGCCTAAATCCTCCTCCACTATAAATCTCCTCTCAACATGGTGGCTAAACCATAGCTAAATTACACATCCCATCTCTCATTTCTTCTTAATCTCCCACCACATCACTTCAGTCCACTTCTGCTTTAAGTTATGCAAATCTCAGGCTTCACTTCTGCAAACTTACAATTTCGTTGCTTCATTTTTGCGATTGCTATTGTATCGTGCTTTGTACGAGTACCCTTAGCATCAAATGAAATTGACAAATCCGCATTGCTTGTGTTCAAGGCTAGAATAACTAATGACCCTCTCAGGGTGTTAGATTCGTGGAACAATACGGTCAACCTCTGCCAATGGTATGGCGTTACATGTGGTCGCCGGCATCCCAACAGAGTCACTGTGTTGGCCCTGTATTCCCAGAAACTCTCAGGGTCCATCTCCCCTCACATTGGGAACCTTAGCTTCTTAAGGGAATTGAGGCTCTATAATAATAGCTTTTACCATGAAATCCCTCTGCAAATCGGGCGATTGCACCGGTTACGTATCTTGTCGCTAATCAATAATTCTCTCACTGGCGAAATCCCCAAGAACATATCAGGTTGCCGTGACCTTTTTAGCGTCGGATTGTCTGGAAACCAACTGAGTGGAGAAGTGCCTCCAGAGATAGGTTCTTTGACGAAGCTTCGGTTTCTTGGTGTAGCAATAAATAATCTAACAGGAAGTATCCCTTCTTCAATTGGCAACTTATCATCATTGGAGGAGGTTTCTCTTTGGAGGAATTACTTAAGCGGGAGTCTTCCTCGAGCTCTAGGCCAACTGACCAAGCTGACAGTACTTTCTTTGTTACAAAACAGGTTGTCTGGTATGGTTCCACCTTCCCTCTTCAATTTATCTTCATTGGAAAATATTTGAGGTAGGATATAATCAGATAGATGGAAGTCTTCCCACTACAATAGGCTTTGGTCTCCCCAACTTACAATATTTCAGCATCGCCTCAAACCAATTTGTTGGCTCAATCCCCCTGTGGATACCTAATAATGCTACAAAGCTAACGGTACTTCAACTTTCAAGCAACAAATTCTCAGGGAAAGTACCATCTTTTGAAAGTTCGCATAACTTTCAAATTTTCAACATTCAACTTAATCTCCTTGGAAGTGGGGGATCTGGTGACTTGAAATTCCTTTGCTCATTAACCAATATCACTAGCTTACTTGTCGTAAGTGTTGCTGGTAATAGATTCGGTGGGCTATTGCCGAGATGCATTGGTAATTTCTCCATTGCTATCAAACAATTAGCTTTTGGAAATAATCTTATCATTGGTGAGATTCCTAGAGAAATCGGCAATCTTGTGAACTTAGAGATCTTGGGGATGGAAACCAACATTTTTTCAGGTGCTATCCCAATTGATTTGGGAAATCTTCAAAATATGACGATTATGAGTCTCTCCTATAACAATCTATCAGGGGTAATTCCATCCTTTTTGCAGAAGATGAAGCGATTGTTAGAATTAGATCTTTCCAGGAATCGGTTTCATGGACACATACCTTCACATCTAGATAACTCGTAGTCTAACGAAGCTCGATCTTTCTAACAACAATCTTAGTGGTTCCACATTCCCGGCGGTTAAAGGTCTCATTTATTTAGATTTGTCTAACAACCATTTGAGTGGGGCTCTTCCGGTGGAAGTGGGGCAAATTGACCATTTAGATACTTTGAACATCTCAGGCAATATGTTCAGTGGTGAAATTCCAAGCACTCTAGGCGATTGTAATACATTGGTAGTATTAGTAATGAAGGATAACCACTTCCAAGGATCCATTCCTCAATCAATTAGCTCATTAAGAAGTATTGAGGAATTGGATCTTTCGAATAACAATCTCTCGGGTGAGATTCCGAAGTTCTTAGCGGCATTCGATTTCTTGGAATTTCTCAATTTATCCTATAACAATTTTGAAGGCATGGTACCAACCGAAGGAGTCTTCAAGAATGCGAGTGCCATTTTTATTGCTGGAAACAACAAGATATGTGGAGGAATCCCGGAATTTCGGCTACCTAAATGCATCTCCAGACACTCCAAGAGCAAAGGAGTAGTTGATAAATTGAAACTCTTGCTCTCTATTATTTTTGGGCTTATAGGGGTGCTACTCGTTCTCATTTTTGTGTATATATGTTGGCTGAAGAAGAAGAGAGCACAAGAACCAACTTCAAGTTCCATAGCTGAAAGCTGGCAAAACTTATCTTATGGAACTCTTCTCAAAGCAACTGATGGTTTTTCTTCAGCTAATTTGATTGGTGTTGGTAGTTTTGGATCAGTTTACAGGGGAATACTGCAGGAGAATGGGACTAATGTTGCCGTGAAGGTGCTTAATTTAACGCACCAAGGCGCTCTCAAGAGCTTCAAAGCCGAGTGTGAGGCCCTAAAGTGTATCAAACACCGAAATCTTTTGAAGATACTAACGGTATGCTCAGGTATTGATTATAACGGAAATGACTTTAAGGCTTTAGTCTTTGAGTTCATGGTCAATGGTAGCCTCGAAGAGTGGTTGCACCCATGTCCAATACCAACTGATGTGGATGGGCCCTCAAAATTTTTGAATCTCATCCAAAGGATAAAGATTACCATTGACATTGCTTTTGCATTGGAATATCTTTATAATCAATGCCACAACACCATAGTTCATTGTGATCTAAAGCCAAGCAATGTGCTTTTAGACGCAGAAATGGTTGGACATGTTGGTGACTTTGGATTGGCAAAGTTCGTCCTTGAATCCACTTCTTACACGAACACAAATATAAGCTCAGTTGGTTTGAGAGGAACAATTGGTTATATTGCTCCAGGTATGTCCCCTTGTGTCTCTAGCTCCCTCAAATGAAAAATTTGTTTATCACAAAATTGCTGATGCATCTTTTCACAAAACTTTGGACTTCAAAATGAGATTGTGCACATGCTATTTTCTTGTAACTCAACCATTTGTGGTTCTTGATAAGTGCAGAATATGGAATGGGAAGTGGGGTTTCTATTGAAGGGGATGTCTATAGTTATGGCATCCTCATGCTAGAGATGTTCACAGGAATTAGTCCGACAAATGAGATATTCAAAGAAAATTTCAACCTTCGTAATTATGTTGAGGAAGCTTTGCCTAAACGAGTCCTAGAGATTACCGATCCGATTCTAGCTCAAGAAGTAGAGAGCAATGCAGGCCAAAGCAGAAAGAGTACAATCCAAAATTGTCTGCTAATGATCTACAAAATTGGGATTGCTTGCTCAGTTGGAGTCCCAAGAGATCGAATGAGCATCACAGATGTAACAGTTCAACTATGTTCGATTAAAGACAGACTTTACGCAGCTGGCCTATGAGGATAGGAGTTATACTAAAGCAGTAAGTTTTTTTAGTACATCCTGCAAATCATGCCAAACTGAACCACTTACGCATTGACAAGCACCTGACTTTGCGCATTTTTTTCTTTTTTCATATCTAGATAAACTCAATTGTCTGATAATGCGAAGATGGAGCCATGGAAGTAATAAGATCATCATGCAGAACCAAAGTGGCTTGGAAAAATAGTGAAGCCATCCGATGAACCAAAATGGCTTGGAACCGCTATGGCATATGGGAACCTTTAGTTGACTCGAATTCAATGACAATGTCTTCGTCCTCGGGGAGGTAGGGAGACGTGGCAGAAGGTCTTCATCTCTGATGCAAATCTGGGACAGCTGCTTCTCTAGTGTGTGGTGAGGTTGGTGAATCGAGTTCTGATGTAGACCATGAATAGTTTAGACCGTGAAGAACATAGGTGTATTTCATTATTCCTTTAAGACGAAAGTTGGCATGTGAGAGGAGAACGAAGTATTAGTTATGATGCTGTCATCCATACAGCTGTATTGTATATCCGGATTATTGAAAAGAAAAGGCTTACAGGCAAGCCAGCATATGTCTCTTAAAGTTGTCTGAACGATACATTTATCCTTTTCTATCTTTTGTTCTAGTTAAATAGTTCAATTATCTATTAATACGAGTAGACATTATGTTGGCACATCCCGTGCGATGTATGTCTAGGAAAAAAGACTACTACGTGAGTTTTTCTGGATACTTTCATGTATGATGCAAACTCGAGTCCTACATTACCTAAATCCTCCACTTGGGAGAGCAAATTATATTATTGCATCATCTCACCAAGCGGGAATGACTTTCATTAGCAGAAATCTAGTTTTAAGTGAAACATGCATCGCCAACACAAATAACTTGGAAGTAAAGGTAATAGTCATTATCAAATTTATGATGAAGACCAAATCATGATAATCAAGTTCATCAAATGGATTAAATGAACAAATTTCCTCTCATTAATAGGAATTTCAAGACATTTTAGTCCACTGCACGGACAAAATAGAAAAAGTCGACTAATCGGATAGTACTCCTCACTCTGCCTTAGAAAAGAATAGGAAGATGGCCATTATATCCATATGATCATTGGCCATAGTTTTTCCTTCCATTTTAATTTTTGGGAATCTTCATCTTAGAAAGCGGGGAGGTCACTAGCTATGCATTTTGCAGAATTGAAAAAGAACTGTAGCAACTTCAGACGGTGTAAGCTTAGACATCTGAAGTTCCGAGTTTCTATCTTTGAAAATTTTTTGTGTATAACCCAAGGTTCTGACTTATTGGCTGTGCACTTCACAATAGATTCTAAAATTTCCCCTTTATTTTCTACTTGCACTAGAGAATCATTGGTACATCACCTGTAAAAAGATGGCGAATCCCTTGTGCGGGAATCATGCAACTGCATAATTACCTCTCTGTTCTTAGAAAGCCTCTTCCGTGGGTACATTTATCTTATTTCTCGTTTTCTCCTATTCTGGTTTTTTTCTTGCCCAAACCTTTTCTAGAGAGGAGGTCGTGAATAATATAACCGGCGAGATCCCAAGAGTAGTTGAGAATCTCGTGAACTTAGAAAAGTCGTATGAGGATGGCAACAATCTTTCATGTAAAATCCCATTTGACTTGAGAAATATTCAAAATCTTACGTATGTCTCTCGATCAACAATCTCTCCGGGGTAATTGCATTTTCATGCAAAAATCTAAACAAATTGATTTATCTGTATCTTGATGGGAATAACTTTCAAGGGCGCATTCCTCCACATCTAGATAAGTGCTTGCTCAAATAATAAATTTAGAGCAATGTGAGAAACAAAATTGATTTACAAAGTTGGTGTACTTGTCCGTATGGCAAACTTCTGTTATCATTTAAATTTGGCTCACTAGTTTAAATGCCTAATACACTTAATAAACCAATTTTATGAACTAGCACTACTGTTTCTAGCATCATTCATCAATGTATAAGGACAAACTAGTTTTTGTTCCTGTTAGCTACTAAGTCCAAAGGAAAACGGAGCATGAAGAAGACCGTTGTTGATGTGAATGACCAATAGAGGGGGTCGGAAAGTCAGTCGAGGCCATTCATCAACGATATGGTCTTCGCCCTTAGTTGTCTGAGAGTGTCCTCTGGATAATGACATAAGCGCGTTCTCATCAACATCAATCCTCTCTGGAAGTGAAAGTTGGACCCCAGAAACAAGTTGCAAATGCAGATGATAGGCACTGTCAACTTCAGCAGCATCCCTTTCAAACGAAATTTCCTCTGCACACTCCAAAACAATAGCATCAACCTTTTGATGTTCCAGTCAATTAAACAAGGTCCTCGGCTCTGCGATCAACAGCCATGAAAGTTGTTTTGATATCTGGGAAGCTTCTTGTGGGAATAATCAAAACCCGGAATTGTAGTGGGGGCTACGGGAGTGGGATTATCTTCTTAGGTTCTTCATTACTATCTCGCGTCACAAATAGTGACGACAAGGTAGCAACCTCAGAGTCTAGCTCCCTTTAGGAAAAAGAAAAGAAAAAAAAAAGGGACCCACTTAAGAGAACAGGAACTCAGATTCATCGCAAGACAAAGTTACTATGTACTGTATCTTTACATGATAATCCTCAATGCCATGATCAGTTATTGCCATCATCGTATCGTACGAAAGAAACTTCTTTTCTTTCTTCCAGATGATGTGAAAGATTTTAATCTCTCTTTTTCTACACATTTATTGAAATAGCCGCTAATCGTTGTTCACTGATCTTAAGCCAGAGACTGGGGAGCTCAATTGATTTTTCATTGGAATGTAAATCATATGCGATGAAAGAGGATTTGAGGAGTAATTTTCTCCTCCTTTTGCGTTGAGGATCGGAAACATAGTTTTACTAGTTCAGTAAAAGTACCTGCAGAGGGCCTCTTGGCCCTGCATCACTAGAGATGGCGAAAGATGAGGAGAAGCTGAGGGGCTCCTTCATCGTCCGACCCCTCAGAAAAAATAAAGATAGAAAAAACGAAAACAAAGTCTTATCACACGATGGTAAGTCATTTCATGACCTATCCTATTTACTATCTTTTTCGTAGAGCCAAAGACAAACAACTTATTACTCAAAGTTATTAGCAACTATATTGCTAACCCATCTTATTCAAAGCCCCTCATTTTCTGACACTATTGAACTATTGACATATATTCATATTTATGTTAGGACAAACCAAGGAAATTTTAGATTGCGTTCGTTTTGCGGAAAATGAGTGATTTGAAAACATTTTCGAAAATGATCGCTTATATCGTTTAGAAAAATAAATTAATGGAAAAATTTATTCAACGATCAGAATGCATTCGTTTCGTGAAAAATGAGTGATTTGGAAGAAATTTTCCGAAAAATAATGTTTATATCATTTATAAAAAATTGTCAACGGAAAAAAATTTTTTTTTTTAATCGTCTATAACAATTTATGCCTAATTATTTTAGTGGGTGGTAAAAAAATTCATTTATTTTTCTAAATGATATGAGCGATCATTTTTTGGAAAATATTTTTCAAATCACTCATTTTCCACGAAACAAATGCATCGCAGTTTGTTTTTCTGAAGAGCAACTTGATTGTATTACATGATAAAGTAAGATCCCCACTTTATGAGAATGTTCATTTGCCAAAAAAAGTAGAAATCATATGGTAGTTCCTTCCTCTCATGCAAAGATCGATGTCTGGGTTAGTATTTCTAAACTTAGTAATGGGACAAAGATCTCAATACTTCCATATGACCACATCAATAAGAGAAAATTTTGAGCCATGTCCCATACTTCCAATCATTTTGTTAGATTTACAACCAATTCAGTCTAGATGATGCAGATGGATGACTTCAGACTTCAGAAGACTCTGAAAATCTGTACTTGTATTTAAATAAATTTATTCTGCAATAGCTGCAGAGAAGCTAAACATTATCACTAGTAGAAGTTCTTAATGTTGTTAGCATAATCTATTGCAAACTCAAGGTGGACAGTCTCTTTTTTCCCCCTAATTTTTATTATTTTGCTCGATCAGAAGATTAAAAGAGTGAAAAGTTCAAGAGCACTTCTGGGGCGTGGTCGTGGGGAGAATCATCAGCTAAAGAAGCTATCAGTACCAGGGGCCAACTTATGAAATTGTACAAGATAACCCAATTTCAAGAGAGTACTGTCATATCCTGAATTCAACCAAATCAAGATGCCTATCTTACGAGATTACACTAGGAAGAAATTATTAGCTTAATTACCACTTATACAGCTTAAACTGCTTTCTGTAGAGTGGTGGATAAGAGGTTATGGAAATCAACAGAGCTGAATTTCATCAATGACTAGCCATGTACCTGACCTAGAAGACATGGAAAACGCACACTATTGGCATCCAACACGGTGTGGAATGCATAGCACAGACTGGGCGCTCACCTTCTTGGAGTTTTCCACCCAACGTGGACTGCCGGCGTTCTCCATTTCTATGAGTTGAAAATTCCAATCTGGCCTTCAGCAAAAGATTGCGACGGAACGCAATAGTGACTCGACTATTGTTTCGCATGCATACCAGTCAATAAAAAAACACGTGAAGATGATACCGACAAGACAAAGAAGCAAGGAAACAAAAGCAGGTCAAGTCATCCGGCCCCAGCTATGGTCCCTCAGGGACCAATCCCCCGTAATGATCGGCCCCCCGGGGGGACCATAGCCAAGCCCCAAGTCATCCTGGAAGTTTTTGGAAAGTAGAGTAGCGATGTCTTCTGTCATTTCAGCTCGACAAGTTTTTATGACCACACAAATGTAAGATAATCTTGGTGACGTCATAGCAACTTCAATCTCTTTGGAAATTTCAAAGTAACCGATCAGATGAAGGCTTGGATGAATGAATTTCACACCTCAGAAAGCCATTCCAGAAATCCATAATTTCTCTAAAAATCTCCTCTCCATCAGATTTCTCAACCGCTGAATTAGGACTCGTCATATCTCCTTAAAAACCAACTAACTTCTGCTTGAAGGGCATCAAGAAAGTGGCAATTCAGCTGCATTTAATTAGGGAGAAACTTTTTGTTATGGCGATTTTCATCTCTTATATCATTCAAAGAAAGTCAAGTAATGGGTCCAATGGTGGATTTTGACTGTGGCGCTCATCAAAATTTAAAGAGAATGTCATGTCATGTTATGTGGTGATGAAAATATGTTTGAATATTAAGTCCACTAAAACGATAGTTGTTATATAACTTAGAGTAGTGATATGGCACTTAGATTAAGTTAAATTATATAGATGCAAAGTCACAAGCGGACATATGTTTGCTTTATGTGTTAATGAATTTCAGCGGTGATTTATTATTTATACTGCCAAAATTTATGTTTAAATGGTAAATGTATATAAAAAATTGGGAAAATTTTAAATAAGGACCCGTGGTGAATCTATTTTCTCAAATAAGAACAAAAAATGAATTTTGTGTCAAATAATGACTCGAAGTGGACTCATTGTTTCAAATAAAGACTCGAAGTGAATTTTATGTCAAATAAAGACCCGATGTGATCAAGTTAATCTCTATCAAGGACCTTAGCTCGCCGGTAGACATTTTTCCGACGATTAAAATAGGGGCAATTTCGTCAGAAATTTGTGATTGGAAAAAAGGGAAAATTGTAAATTAATTAAGTTTAGGTTATTCATTTAGATGTTTATGTTTTCTTCTTTCTTCTCCCCCCACTGCTCAGTCATCGTCGTGACTCGATTCTCGTCGCTCCTCGCCTTGCTCGACCAGTGAAGAATTTGGGTCTCCACAAACAAAGAAAAAAGCATATGGTTTTCTTCTTGTTTTTGAATTCGTGCCTCAACCAGCTGAGAATTTAGGTCTTCAACTTTGCAGAGGATGGGTACAAGGAATGGGGAGAACTTCGATCTTTGACTTTGTAGAGGATGGGTACAAGGAACGGGGAGATCGTAGAAAATCTAGGGTTTTTTTTTTTTTTTTTTTTTTTTTTTTTTTTTTTTCCGTTTTAGGATTTATTAATTTTCCCTAGATTTTTTTTGGACAAAATTGTCCAAACTCCGGTCGTCGGAAATGTCACATGCTTGATAGCCGGTGAATATTTGGCTGACCAGCAAGCTCGGGTCCTTATTTAGAATTGATTCAACCACTTCGAGTCCTTATTTAGAATTTTCCCTAAAAAATTTAAGAAGTTACAATTAGATGATGGTGGTGAGTGGCTAACGCTGTTCACAAGTTACATGAAAGTATCTAAACAACAAATTGCATGATGCATAAATTTACCAACATGATTTAGATCTCACTAATAGTCTTACATATTCTCTATGTAATGGGAACAAGACAAAAAAGTGAAGAGCTTTCCAATGACACTCCTTAAACCATGCTAAACAAAGAGGAGATTAACATGTGGGAAATAACAAGAGACAAACACCACATTTAATATGAGTAGTGTTCTTCCTCAAGATCAAAAGTGAATAGTTATGATAATGTGCAGTGCTTGTTCAAATAATAAGTTAAGAGTAATGTGAGAAATAGAATTGATTTATGAAGTTGGTGAACTCGTCTTTAGGACGAACTTTTGTTATTGTTTAAATTTTTCTCACTTGTTTAAATGCCTAATGCACTCAATAAACTAATTTTATTAGCTAATACTGTTGGAGAAAACTTCCTTATGTGTTTTGAAGTTGACAAAATGTTTCCATCAGTCTAGTATGAATACTTGCAGACTCTTCCGTCAAAGTCTGAAGACCGCTAGATTCAAGTTTTAAAGTCTGCCATCATTGACAGTTACTAGACCGACGAAGAAGACTTATCCAGAATTGAGTATTTATTTAAGGATTTGATTCGAGCGGCTAAAGAAGTTTCTCACGGCTGGAGATAGCATCTCAAGATCTTTTATTTGTTTTGAATTTGATACGAGTAAATTGGATTCGTTGATTGGCAAGGTATACTTGGAAGGTTCTACTTATGGAAACCTAGATCATGATTGTATGGGCGAGTATGATTGGTGGGCTATCATCACATTCCTTAAGTAACTTGAGATCTCCCTAATTGATTCTGTCCAAAGGGTAGATTGGAAGAACTCCTTTGGAAAGTGCCAATGGACATGAAGGCATGAAGGAGTATATAAGGAAGAAGCTCTAGTTATTCAAGTGTGTGCGTGATAGAGAAATTCCAAAGTCTGAAGCTCCTTGTTCTTTGTTGATTCAATTGTTGAGTGAGAAATTTGTATTCAAAAGGGAGTTTAGATACTTGTGAGACCTTGAGGAAGTGTAGCAAAGTCTCTACACTGTGGAATCAAGGACGTGATCTGTAATGACTCTTTTGATTTATAGTGAAATCCAGTAGGTGGGCTGTTAGTGCGGGGGAGAGTGGACGTAGAACTTGGATTTCGAACCACTATAAACTCCGTGTTTATTTTCTTTTATCCCTGAACTTCTTATTTATGCTTACTAGTTGTTCATTTTTTTAAAAGTTGAATTCTGTCTTATGGTCAACATATACTGAAATCAAAAATATCTTTTTAAGTCCTGCGAAAATTCTTATATACACCTATTCACCTCCCTCTAGGTGTATTCACTAGCCCCTTTCAAATACTGCTATTTTTAGCAACCACTGATCAATGTATAAGGACAAACGAGTTCTTGCTCCCGGTACCTACTAAGCCCAAAGGAAAACGGGGCATGAAGAAGACCGTTGTCATTGTAAATGACCAATGGAGGGGTGTAGAAAGTAAGTGGAAGCCAATCAATGAATGTTGAAATACAGACGCATGTTGACTGAAAGTTGAAGATAAGGTTTTCGCCCTTAATTTGATGTGATTGTACTTAAACTCAATCCAGGACATAAGGTGGAGCATTCCCGGGAATTTGCGACCATTGATGACGAATATACCTGCTTCATCCACGTATAGCGTGAGATCCGGGCCTACAAGAAGTAGGACAATTAGCGTGTCAGACTCTCCACTTGCGACAAGCAGCAATGCCAGCTCTGAAGTGAGTGTGAATAACAATGGTCTGTGCGTGGAGGGGAACGGACTGGATGATGATATTACCAGTGATTGGGATGGTCATTCGCCTATGCGTGGCAGGCGATTGTAGGTAGGTGCAGTGATGAATTGGAGTCATCCATTGTTTTGAATCGGGATCCGCAGGATCGATGAAGAGAAATGTTCCTGGAAAGGAATTAGGGCTTCACGTTGATGGTATAAATTGTACGAGTTGGCTAGGAAGGCTGGCTGTCGAGGGCCTCTTATTGAGGTCCGTGTATTAGTTAATGTCGGCGAATCTAGCTAAACTCTCCTTATTTTTATGAACGGGAGTTATGGTGAACAAGCTTTAGAAAGTTGTACCCATCTTGTCGACTTGTTCCTTATTCTCGTGCTCATGTAGTTTCTATTGTTCAGAGCGCGTTTTGACATCTACTCACTACTTAGCGCGATGTAAGCTTAGAGAATCCTGATTATGTATATCGCAAATGGTCTCCTCAATCGGGCCTTCTCATCTATTCACTTTTATTTTCGTCTTCTTCAAGCCAGAGTTTATTGGTTGGTGGAAGAAGGTAGAGCGAGAAAAAATACTTCGTTTTCTCCTTTCTGTTGTATTACGAAAGCTAGTTTGTGGATGAATATTATTCCTAAATCCTTAATATCGCTAGAGATGCGTCAATATTATATTTTGCCCTCGGAAGAATTTATGATGACCAATTCGAACGGGCAGTTGTGGATATCCTTCATGAACATCCGGTGCCTACGTGGAGAACTAGAACGAATTTGAGATAGTGCTGGTGGTACAGTCTCGCTGCGTCGTTTTTCGAGGTACGGACACCTGGAGTATCAAAACTTAGTACGGAGGGACACTTAAGTGCCAAAAGTTTCGAAAGGTACACTTAAGTACCAAAATCGGATCAAAATTGATAACTTAAGTGCCATTTTGGCAAAAATCTGATCAAATTGCTGATGTGGCAATTTTCCGGCGAGGTGAGTGCAAAACGGCGTCGTTTTGCATGCTGACATATTTAGAAAATGCAAAAACGACGTCGTTTTGTTTCGATGTGATAAATAATTAATATAAAAATTAATTGAAACAAATTTAAAATTAATTTTATTTAAAATACTTTAAAAAAAAACTTAAAATTTTCAAACTTAAAATTAAAAAGGGGGGGTGAAGGGAGATGGCTGCGGGTTGAGCCCTCGTCGCCGTCGGGAAGGGCTGGCGATGGAGGGGAGGGTTGGCCGGGGTCGCCGCCCGACCGGCGGGTGGCAAGGGCTTGTAGGCCCTCGCCCCAGATCTAGGTGAGGGCTTGCGGGCCCTCGCCGCCTTCCCGCCATCACGGAAGGGTCGGCGACATTGGGGGATTGTCGGCCGGGGTGAGGGCTCGCAAGCCCTCGCCCGGATCTAGGGCGAGGGTTGTGGCCCTCACCCGGATCCGGCGAGGGTCGGCGGCCGTCGCCCAACCAGGCCAAGGGCCATCACCCGCCGGGGTGACCCCTTAGCGAGCGGCGGCGGTCCTTGGCCCGGCCAAGCAAGGGCCGCCGACCCTCTCCCCAGATTCGGCGAGGGCTTGTGGGTCCTCGTCGCAGGTTGGCCAGGGGTCGGCGATCTGGGCGAGGGTCGCGGCCCTCATTGTCGGTCGGCTAGGGGCCGGCTACTTTGGCCTACCCTCCCCCCTCTGTTGTCGGCCCTTCTCGGCAACAGTAGGGAGCCAGTGGTGGCGAGGGCTCAGCCCTCAGCCACCTCCCTTCATTCCCCCCCCCCCTTTATTTTAGTTTTTTAATTTTTTTTAAATATTTTAAATTAAAATACATTTCGTTTTAAATTTAATTTAATTAATTTTTATATTAATTATTTACCACGTAGAGACAAAACGACATTGTTTTTGCATTTTTTAGCCACGTTAGCATGCAAAACGACGCTGTTTTGCACTCACCTCGTCAGAAAATTACCACGTCAGTAATTTGGCTGGATTGGCACTTAAGTGAATCATTTTGCTCCGATTTTGGTACTTAAGTATACTTTTCGAAACTTTTGGCACTTAAGTGTCCCTCCATGTCAAGTTTTGGCATTTGGGCTGTAATTTTGCCCCTAAGGAAGAATGCGAGGGACACTATTGGGGAATCGATGGGGTCCTAACCAAGACATGGAAGTCAAGAGTTGACGCGGAGCACGTCAAATTGGACCGTCTGGGTGCAAAACACGTGGTATTGAAGATATGTTTGAATCGGCCGAAACGATTGTCGTCGAGTACTTTAGATTCATGTCAGTTTTCTTTCTTTAAGTCAAATAAACTACACGCGAAGGACGGTAGGAGGAAATTTCTGCCCGTTAGACTGCAAAGAGACAAAGCTTGTTGGGAACTGAACGTGGTCTACTAGGCATATTGTGGACTAAAAATTTATGGGCTCTGTTTGGTTTAAGAGAAGTTGTCGATTTTTCATTCTCAATTTCCAAAATCTAAGTGCTCGGTAAAAATTCTCAGAAATTACTTGCAAAAGGAAACATAAGGCAGCAGGAGATGACTCAAGTCAATCCGCCACTGATTACTCAAGTCAATCTGCTACTAATCTGTCTATTTTATACAAATCATGGCATGCCCTTTTCCTATAATTCTCATTCGCTTGTTGTGGAAAGTCGATTTCAGCCGATGTCTGTCTTCATTAATTCTGCCGGAGAGACCGTTCGGAGGAATGTCACATTTTTCTTGTTTTTTAGCAGCCAACTTGTTCACTCACTTATGCCAAGTTGATGCAGATAAATGGCTTGTGTGAGACCAAAATAGGAGGCTCTCTCCTAGATCCTCCCCCACTATATATCTCTTCTCAACGTGGTGGCTAACCCACAGCTAAATTACACATCCCATCTCTTGTCCCTTCTTAATCTCCCACTACATCACTTCAGCACACTTCTGCTTTGAGTTATGCAGCTCTTGGGCTTTAGTTCTGCAAACTTACAATTTCATAGTTTCATTTTTGCGATTGCTATTGCATCGTGCTTTGTACGAGTCTCCTCATCATCAAATGAAACCGACAAATCCGCATTGCTTGCATTCAAGGCTGGGATAACTGAGGACCCCTTTGGGGTGCTTAGCTCTTGGAATAATACTGTCAACCTTTGCCAATGGTATGGCGTCACATGCAGTCGCCGGCACCCCAACAAAGTCACCGTGTTGGCCCTGTATTCCCAGAAACTCTCAGGGTCTATCTCCCCTCATATCGGGAACCTTAGCTTTTTAAGGGTATTGTGGCTTTCTGATAATAGCTTTTACCATGAAATTCCTCCGCAAATCGGGCGGTTGCACCGGTTACGCAACTTGTCGCTAGCCAATAATTCTCTCACGGGTGAAATCCCCAAGAACATATCAGGTTGCCTCGACCTCATCTCTATCAAATTGTCTAGAAACCAATTGAGTGGAGAAGTGCCTCCAGAAATAGGTTCTATGGTGAAGCTTCGCTTTCTTTATGGATCGGGAAATAATCTAAGAGGAAGTATCCCTTCTTCAATTGGTAACTTGTCATCATTGGAGGGGGTTTATCTTCACTGGAATTACTTAGGCGGGAGTCTTCCTCGGGCTCTAGGCCAACTAACTAAACTATCATCACTTGTTTTGCTACAGAACAGGTTGTCTGGTACAGTTCCACCTTCCCTCTTCAATTTATCTTCATTGGAAGAACTTGATGTAGGTTATAACCAAATACATGGAAGTCTTCCCACTATAATAGGCTTTGGTCTCCCCAACTTACAATTTTTCAGCATCGTCTCAAACCAATTTGTTGGCTCAATCCCCCCGTGGATACCTAATAATGCTACAAAGCTAAGGGTATTTCAACTTGGAAGAAACAAACTCTCTGGGAAAGTACCATCTTTTGAAAGTTTGCGTAACCTTCAAAGGTTGAACAATCAACTTAATCGCCTCGGAAGTGGGGGATCTGGTGACTTAAAATTCCTTTGCTCATTAATCAATATCACTAGCTTCTTCTTCTTAAGTGTTGCTGGTAATAGACTCGGTGGGCTTTTGCCGATATGCATTGGTAATTTCTCCATTGCTATCAAACAATTAGCTTTTGGAAATAATCTTATCATTGGTGAGATTCCTAGAGAAATCGGCAATCTTGTGAACTTAGAGATCTTGGGGATGGAAACCAACATTTTTCAGGTGCTATCCCAATTGATTTGGGAAATCTTCAAAATATGACGATTATGAGTCTCTCCTATAACAATCTATCAGGGGTAATTCCATCCTTTTTGCAGAAGATGAAGCGATTGTTAGAATTAGATCTTTCCGGGAATCAGTTTCATGGACACATACCTTCACATCTAGATAACTGTAGTCTAACGAAGCTCGATCTTTCTAACAACAATCTTAGTGGTTCCACATTCCCGGCGGTTAAAGGTCTCATTTATTTAGATTTGTCTAACAACCATTTGAGTGGGGCTCTTCCGGTGGAAGTGGGGCAAATTGACCATTTAGATACTTTGAACATCTCAGGCAATATGTTCAGTGGTGAAATTCCAAGCACTCTAGGCGATTGTAATACATTGGTAGTATTAGTAATGAAGGATAACCACTTCCAAGGATCCATTCCTCAATCAATTAGCTCATTAAGAAGTATTGAGGAATTGGATCTTTCGAATAACAATCTCTCGGGTGAGATTCCGAAGTTCTTAGCGGCATTCGATTTCTTGGAATTTCTCAATTTATCCTATAACAATTTTGAAGGCATGGTACCAACCGAAGGAGTCTTCAAGAATGCGAGTGCCATTTTTATTGCTGGAAACAACAAGATATGTGGAGGAATCCCGGAATTTCGGCTACCTAAATGCATCTCCAGACACTCCAAGAGCAAAGGAGTAGTTGATAAATTGAAACTCTTGCTCTCTATTATTTTTGGGCTTATAGGGGTGCTACTCGTTCTCATTTTTGTGTATATATGTTGGCTGAAGAAGAAGAAAGCACAAGAACCAACTTCAAGTTCCATAGCTAAAAGCTGGCAAAACTTATCTTATGGAACTCTTCTCAAAGCAACTAATGGTTTTTCTTCAACTAATTTGATTGGTGTTGGTAGTTTTGGATCCGTTTACAGGGGAATACTGCAGGAGAATGGGACTAATGTTGCAGTGAAGGTGCTTAATTTAACGCGCCATGGCGCTCTCAAGAGCTTCAAAGCCGAGTGTGAGGCCCTAAAGTGTATCAAACACCGAAATCTTTTGAAGATACTAACGGTATGCTCAGGTATTGATTATAACGGAAATGACTTTAAGGCTTTAGTCTATGAGTTCATGGTCAATGGTAGCCTCGAAGAGTGGTTGCACCCATGTCCAATACCAGCTGATGCGGATGGGCCCTCAAAAATTTTGAATCTCATCCAAAGGATAAAGATTACCATTGACATTGCTTTTGCATTGGAATATCTTCATAACCAATGCCACAACACCATAGTTCATTGTGATCTAAAGCCAAGCAATGTGCTTTTAGATGCAGAAATGGTTGGACATGTTGGTGACTTTGGATTGGCAAAGTTCATCTTTGAATCCACTTCTTACACGAACACAAATATAAGCTCAGCTGGTTTGAGAGGAACAATTGGTTATACTGCTCCAGGTATGTCCCCTTGTGTCCCTAGCTCCCTCAAATGAAGAATTTGTTTATCACAATATTGCTGATGCATCTTTTCACAAAACTTTGGACTTCAAAATGAGATTGTGCACATGCTATTTTCTCATAACTCAACCATTTGTGGTTCTTGATAAGTGCAGAATATGGAGTGGGAAGTGGGGTTTCTATTGAAGGGGATGTCTATAGTTATGGCATCCTCATGCTAGAGATGTTCACAGGAATGAGTCCGACAACTGAGATATTCAAAGAAAATTTCAACCTTCATAATTTTGTCGAGGAAGCTTTGCCTAGACGAGTCCTGGAGATTACCGATCCCATTCTAGTTCAAGAAGTAGAGAGCAACGCAGGCCAAAGCAGAAAGAGTACCTTCCAAAATTGTCTGCTAATGATCTACAAAATTGGGATTGCCTGCTCAGTTGGAGTCCCAAGAGATCGAATGAGCATCACAGATGTAACAGCTCAACTATGTTCGATTAGGGACAGACTTTACGCAGCTGGCTTATGAGGATAGGAAATATACTAAAGCAGTAAGTTTTTTTAGTAAATCCTGCAAATCATGCCAAACTGAACCACTTACGCATTGACAAGCACCTGACTTTACGCATTTTTTTCTTTTTTCATATCTAGATAAACTCAATTGTCTGATAATGCGAAGATGGAGCCATGGAAGTAATAAAATCATCATGCAGAACCAAAGTGGCTTGGAAAAAAAGTGAAGCCATCCGATGAACCAAAGTGGCTTGGAACCACTATGGCATATGGGAACCTTTAGTTGACTCGAATTCAATGACAATGTCTTCGTCCTCGGGGAGGTAGGGAGACGTGGCAGAAGGTCTTGATCTCTGATGCAAATGTGGGACAACTGCTTCTCTAATGTGTTGTGAGGTTGGTGAATCGAGTTCTGATGTAGACCATGAATAGTTTAGACCGTGAAGAACATCGGTGTATTTCATTATTCCTTTAAGACGAAAGTTGGCATGTGAGAGGAGAACGAAGTATTAGTTATGATGCTGTCATCCATACAGCTGTACTGTATATCCGGATTTTTGAAAAGAAAAGGCTTACAGGCAAGCCAGCATATGTCTCTTAAAGTTGTCTGAACGATACATTTATCCTTTTCTATCTTTTATGCTAGTTAAATAGTTCAATTATCTATTAATACGAGTAGACATTATGCTGGCACATCCTGCGCGATGTATGTCTAGGAAAAAAGACTACTACGTGAGTTTTTCTGGATACTTTCATGTACCATGCAAACTCGAGTCCTACATTACCTAAATCCTCCACTTGGGAAAGCAAATTATGTTATTGCATCATCTCACCAAGCGGGAATGACTTTCATTGGCAGAGATCTAGTTTTAAGTGAAACATGCATCGCCAACACAAATAACTTGGAAGTAAAGGTAATAGTCATTATCAAATTTATGATGAAGACCAAATCATGATGAGGAAGTTAATCACATGGATTAAATGAACAAATTTTCTCTCATTAATAAGAATTTCAAGACATTTTAGTCCACTGCACGGACAAAAAAGAAAAGACGACTAATCGGATAGTACTCCTCACTCTGCCTTAGAAAAGAATAGGAAGATGGCCATTATATCCATATGATCATTGGCCATAGTTTTTCCTTCCATTTTAATTTTTGGGAATCTTCATCTTAGAAAGCGGAGAGGTCATTAGCTATGCATTTTGCAGAATTGAAAAAGAACTGTAGCAACTTCAGACGGTGTAAGCTTAGACATCTGAAGTTCCGAGTTTCTATCTTTCTAAAATTTTTTGTGTACAACTCAAGGTTCTGACTTATTGGCTGTGCACTTCACTATAGATTCTAAAATTTCCCCTTTATTTTCTACTTGCACTAGAGAATCATCGGTACATCACCTGTAAAAAGATGGCGAATCCCTTGTGAGGGAATCATGCAACTGCATAATTACCTCTCTGTTCTTAGAAAGCCTCTTCCGTGGGTACATTTATCTTATTTCTCGTTTTCTCCTATTCTGGTTTTTTCTTGCCCAAACCTTTTCTAGAGAGGAGGTCGTGAATAATATAACCGGCGAGATCCCAAGAGTAGTTGAGAATCTCGTGAACTTAGAAAAGTCGTATGAGGATGGCAACAATCTTCATGTAAAATCCCATTTGACTTGAAAAATATTCAAAATCTTACGTATGTCTCTCGATCAACAATCTCTCTGGGGTAACTGCATTTTCATGCAAAAATCTAAACAAATTGATTTATCTGTATCTTGATGGGAATAACTCTCAAAGGCGCATTCCTCCACATCTAGATAAGTGCTTGCTCAAATAATAAATTTAGAGCAATGTGAGAAACAAAATTGATTTACAAAGTTGGTGTACTTGTCCGTATGGCGAACTTCTGTTATCATTTAAATTTGGCTCACTAGTTTAAATGCCTAATGCACTTAATAAACCAATTTTATGAACTAGCACTACTGTTTCGAGCATCATTCATCAATGTATAAGGACAAACTAGTTTTTGTTCCTGTTAGCTACTAAGTCCAAAGGAAAACGGAGCATGAAGAAGACCGTTGTTGCTGTGAATGACCAATAGAGGGGGTCGGAAAGTCAGTCGAGGCCATTCATCAACGATATGGTCTTCGCCCTTAGTTGTCTGAGAGTGTCCTCTGGATAATGAAATAAGCGCGTTCTCATCAACATCAATCCTCTCTGGAAGTGAAAGTTGGACCCCAGAAACAAGTTGCAAATGCAGATGATAGGCACTGTCAACTTCAGCGGCATCCCTTTCAAACGAAATTTCCTCCGCCAACTCCAAAACAATTGCATCAACCTTTTGATGTTCCAGTCCACTAAACAAGGTCCTCTCGACTCTGCGGTAGACAGCCATGAAAGTTGTTTTGATATCTGGGAAGCTTCTTGTGGGAATAACCAAAAGTCAGAATTGTAGCAGGGGCTACTGGAGTGGAATTATCTTCTTGAGTTCTTCATATACTACCCGTTTGGCTTACAAGCAGTTATAACAAGGTAGCAACCTCAGGTCTCACCTACCCTAAAGAAAAAAGGTGGCCAATTTAGAGATTCGAAACACAGATGCAACGCAAGATAAAGTTGCTAAGTGTAAATTGTTTCTTTATAATATAATCCCGAACACCATGATCAGCGATCATTATCATCGTATAAAAGGAACTTCTTTTCTTTCTTCTAGTTGATATGAAAGATTTTAATATCTCTATTACACACGTGAATTAAAATCGCAGCTAATTGATGTTCACTGATCTTGTTCGTAGAGCCAAAAACAAACAACTTCAAAATAATTAGCGTCTTATTGCTATACCAATCTAGTTTAAATGCACACAATTTTGGACAAAATTAAACTATCGACATATATTCATATTGATGGAAACTTCAGTTTGTATTTTTACGAGGAGCAACTTGATGGTGTAACATGATAAAATAAGATCCCTACTTTACAAGAATGTTCATTTGCTAAATGAAGCAGAAATCATGCAGTAATTCCTCTCAAACAAGGAATTATTTTGGACTTTGTATTTCTAAACAAAATTGGGAGATAAAGATGTCTATACTTCTATATGACCACATCGATGCAAGACAATTTGAGCCATTTCACCATGCTTCCCAGGGTTTATTGCTTCGGTGCTGTCTCTGTTGACAACTTTGACCAACACTTTTTTTGCCTTCCTTCTTTAGAACATACAAGAATAAAATAAAACAGAAAAATAGGGAGAATAGATAGTATAAGTAAATGTGTATAATATATGTCTATATATAACATTCACCCTACTGAATGTTTGAGAAGCTCGACGTTAGTACGTTACTGTGCCCTCGTCGCTGAATGGGGGACTGTCATTATTTTTCCACGAAAAAGAGGCGTTAAAATGAAAAAAAAGAAAAAGAAAAAAAGAATGTGTGTGTGTGACGAAGAGATCTTAAAAGTCTTCAGCTGTGTCGAGAAGGCCGATGATTGGTAACTTGACGGGTCTCGCAAGTTGAATGCTCTTATCACGCGGACATAAGAAACTTTTTCTTCCAGAGTTTTGCTGGCCGCTAGTTTCTGTCTGCCCCAATTTGCTCTGATTCCACAAGAAGTAAATCGTGCAAAGCACGGGAAGCATCCATGACCCAGAAATCTGGAATTAGATGTTGATCGAAAAATCATGAAAATCGAATGCATCTGCTGGGTCAGTGTGGGAAGTCGTACTTCAAATAATTGCTCAAAACTCGCTCGATGCGGAAGGATATGGTTGGTAGGTGTGGGAAAGTACTCCCATGCCCTTCTACTTTTTCAAAAAGAATTTTTTGTTGTGGCCACTGTGGGGGAAAGAGAAAGACAAAGACAAAGAGAAGAAGTAAATAAATAAATTTGTAAAAAATATTATTAAAAATTATCCACGTCATCGTTGGTTGGTCAAAATTGGTTAGATAGATTGAATTGGAACAATTATAAAAGGTTTATGATTGAATTGATAAAAAAAATAAGATTTTGAATTGAATTGAAAGAATTACAATAGGTTTAAGACTTTTTAGTAATTCTCTCATTGATCATTTATATAGGTAGGTGTGTATTTCCACTAGTAGATTATAAGTTGCTTACATACTTTACCAGTACTACCACTTAACACTTTACTAGTGCTTTCGATTAACATGCTGTAACCTACAACACATGATAATTATTTTACCCATATGAGTTGCCAATGTAACCTACAACACACATGATAATTATTTTACTCATATGAGTTGCCAATAGAGTAACTTAAGTGGTAAATTTAAAACTACGGTGATAACTTACCATCTTAAAAGCAGGCCTATATTTGGATTTATTTGTTAATTTCATTGGTAACTTATTATTAAAACCACTAAGATTTAGTTTAGAATGGTTAATGTATAAAAAAAATTAATAAGGTATTATTTTGTGACTGTAGTAAGCCGCTAATATCATTTGCAGATTACGTAGAAGTACCTGAACAACAATAGGTCACCGATTGCGCAAATTTATTAATAGGATTTAGATCTTACCGATAGTGTTACATATTGTCTTTATAATCGAACATTGTTCTATTTTTTCCCAAACGGAATTTTAGAACATAATAAAGGGTAGATCAATGTATGGAAAATAAAAACAGACAAATACAATATTTAATATAAATAGTATTTTACAGTTGATCAATGAATAACTATGATAATTTATAGTGTTTGTTCAAATAATAAGTTTAGAGCAAAGTGAGAAATAAGTTTGATTTACAAAGTTTGCATGGTAGCTTGTTTGACGGATTACTGTTACTACTTGAATATGGCCCACTTGTTTAAATACCTAATTGCAATTTGTTGTGGCACTTAATAAACCAATTTTATAAGCCAATCCTAATGATTTGAGCAAAGCAAGTCAAGATAATCGGGAGTACTTGAACAGGCAGTCAGTTATGTTGACTTGCTCGAAGGGCAGCCTGTCAAGTAGAGGGGTTGCACCCTCACCTTTTCGCTCAGACGCGAGAGGCTACCTATTTGGCAGTAACTTGAGCTGAAACTCTGACGTAGTGTCACCTTCACCACCAAAAGTCCCCCTGGTTCCCCCTCAAATGTTTTTCTTCCCTGAGGAAGAGGGAATAAGGAAGGTAATATCACGGGGTTTTGGATTTCTCATCTGTTTTTTCTCTCTTGAATCTTACTCGTAAATATAGACGGACAAACAAGCTTTTGTTCCTGGTACATCCCGAGTCCGAAGGAAAACGGAGCATGAAGCAGACCCTTGTCGTTTTCAGTGACCAACCAATAGAGGGGTCGGAAAAGTCAGTCGAGGCCATTCAATGAATGTGGGGATCCAGGCACACGAATGCTAATAGTCAACGATAAGGTCTTCGCCGCCCTTAATCGCCTGACTGTGTCCTGTGGATAATGAAATAAGCGCGTTATCATCAATCCTTTGAAATTGAGAATTGGACCCCAGAAACGAGTTGCAAATGTAGATGACAGGCACTGTCAAATTCAGCAGCATCACTTTCATGAGAAATTTCCTCTGCACACTCCAAAACAGTAGCATCGACCTTTTGATGTTCCAGTCAATTAAACAAGGTCCTCGGCTCTGCGATCAACAGCCATGAAAATTGTTTTGATATCTGGGAAGCTTCTTAAGGGATAATCAAAACCTGGAATTGTAGTGGGGGCTACAGGAGTGGGATTATCTTCTTAGGTTCTTGATTACTGTCTCGCTTTGCAAATAGGGACGACAAGGTAGCAACCTCAGAGTCTAGCTCCCTTTAGGAAAAAGAAAAAAAAGAAAAATCGGACCCAGTTAAGAGAATAGGAACTCAGATTCATCGCAAGACAAAGTTACTATGTATTGTATCTTTACGTGATAATCCTGAATGCCATGATCAGTTATTGCCATCATCATATCGTATGAAAGAAACTTATTTTCTTTCTTCTAGTTGATGTGAAAGATTTTAATCTCTCTTTTTCTACGCATTTATTGAAATCGCTGCTAATTGTTGTTCACTGATCTTAAGCCAGAGAGGGGAGCTCAATTGATTTTTCATTGGAATGTTTGGAATGTAAATCATATGCGATGAAAGAGGATTTGAGGAGTAATTTTCTCCTCCTTTTGCGTTGAGGATCGGAAACATGGTTTTACTAGTTCAGTAAAAGTACCTGCAGAGGGCCTCTTGGCCCTGCATCACTAGAGATGGCGAAAGATGAGGAGAAGCTGAGGGGCTCCTTCATCGTCCGACCCCTCAGAAAAAAATAAAGATAGAAAATGAAAACAAAGTCTTATCACACGATGGTAAATCATTTCATAACCTATCACACGATGCAGGAGAAAATATGGGTGCGTCTGGTGCTCCAACGTGGCAAACAAGAAGGCGGTAAGAAGGCGACACGTGTCTTCGGGGCCCACAAGCAGGACGTGAGGCGCCATTTTGAAAATTTTTCGCTCCTGTAACTGCAGTAAAAGTGGTCACCCTTCCATTTTCGAAGGAGGAGGTTGGGGTTCAAATCCCCACATTCTCAGGAGAATTGGGGTGGGGACGATTTCATTTCAAGAGTGGTTTTGACTCCCACGCTCTGCAAGGAGGTAGGACAAAAGTCTGAGAGTGAGTGTTAGAGTAGGATTAGTGTAGGATCGACCAAAAAAAAAAAAAAAAGGACGACAGACCCTCTACTTTCTTCAAAATTTCAGGTTCTCTCTCTCCAGCGCTCGCTCGCTCTCTCAGACGCTCGTGCTCGTGCTATATTTGAGCCGACGTCGCTGGCAAGGCTCCTGCTCCCGTCGACGTCTGCCGCAAGCTCCCTCGACCTCACCTCCATCTTCACCGTCACTCTCGGCCTTTCCCTCGCTCCCGCTCTCCCTCCTTCGATCTTCCCCCTGCCTAGTGCTGCCCCCCCGTGGATCCCGCTCACCGCCGTGCCCCCGAAGTTGGTGTTCCGGAGGACGACTTGTCCAACCGGCGACGCGGTCGAGGGAGCTGAGAAGGAGGCCACGGTGGAGTAGTCGAGGGACTTGACGTCGACGCGGCGAAGCCTGAGCTCGGAGCTCTTGACACGGACGGTGAGGGCGAACCCGAGGAAGGCGGCGCGGAGGATGACGATCGGGGCGAGGGCGTAGACGAAGCACTTGCTGCTGCTGCGCCTCTGGTTGCGGCGAGGTGGCGGCTTGGCAAAGTGGGCGACCTCCACGTCGTCGCTCCGGAGGCAAGGTCCGGAGGGCACAATTGGGCTGGTCGGATCTTCTTTAGGCATTGCGAAAGTCGGAGTATAAGCGAATGCGAGAGAGCACGGGTCACTGTTCTTGATGGTGGTGCTTTTGCTTTTCTTTTTGGGTTTGCAGGATGATTGTCATCGTGTTCATACGATTCAAGACATCATGAATAGAGAGCTTTTAAAGGCATATAATACTATATCTGGTCTATCTTCCTCCAAATCTTTTTCTTGCTTCTTCTCGTTCTTTTTCAATCTATATATGGGAGAGCAGATTGGATCATTTGTCTCCAGAGATCATTTCCGGTCAATTTCGCTCAAGGGTCAATCTTTATCACCAGAGGAGCTGTCCAGATTGATGCAGATAAGTGGGCAATGATCTGAGAGTCTTTGAGTTCTGCAACATTTGCGACTGCATGTGTGGCTTGATCTCTTTTGCTTTGCGCCTTATGTGGGTCGTTTCATGGATTACTTAACCCACAGGGCCAAAAACATGGATGTATCATCCTAGAACGCCCCCTGGAGAAAATGACATAAAACACCTAGTAGTCCATCCTTCTGTTGACTTAAAAGAATATGCCATGGTCCTTAAAACAAGTAACCATGCTTTCAGAAACATATAATTTGCAATCCAGAGTTGTTTTGCTTTCCCATGGTTGAGTTCATTTAGATTGGAACATAAAAATTTAGTAGGGGTGACTTGATTAGGCCAATCGCAAACTTTACCTATCCGAGATAGAAAATGTTAATCAAGCACCCACACGTTTTTCCTCGCATTCACCACCAGAATGTTTTGGATTGGCTCCAAACCATTTCAATCTGGTCGGCATCTTCTAAGAGAGAATGCAGAAATTTCTGGAAGCCCAAATCCAGCTTGATGCACAACAGGGACGCTAAACATCATTATTTATGTAGGGACATGCCTCTACAAACAGAGAATGCCAGTCTAAAAAATTGTGGGCGTTCTTCTCTGTTGTTTTCCCCATTTTGTTTCGACTGATGTTTTTCAAAGACGCGGTGGGCTGCAACTCAAGGGCTTACTAAGCAAAACAAAGGTCAACTTGAAGAAGTTGGTTGTGGAAATTGGGACTAGAAATGTCAGCCACGTAATTGGCCTATTATGAATATCTCAGCCATATGCGTTAAACCTGTAATTTTATGGGTAGTTCTCAACTAAACTGACCTATATCACATATATCTAATATCTGGTTTAAACCAGATTATTATTCAGATTCCCCCATATGTGCACGTTATGTTGGTATTCATTAACACTGTAATTTTCTGGTTGCTAGGAGAGACAAATCCTTCAAGAGGTGAAGTTGAACAAGGGGGCAGTGGCAAAGAAGGAAACTCCCGACAAAGGGAAAACTGTTCCTATGGTTGATGGAAGAGGCGCAAGGCCGCTCGATGTGCTTTGGTTTCTGAAGCCCTGCACTCTGTCAAGCTGACACTTGAAATTTCGAGTGAGTGACTACCCATCTGCTCTTCTTCCTCCACCCTCCGCTGCCGTCGATCTTGCCTCGGGCTTTAGCACCTTCCTACGCCGCCTCGAACGCCCTGCGCGGGTCATCACCGAAGGATGTTCAAAGAGCGACAGCGACAGAGCAGCACAGCACAGACCCACTCAGACCCAGCTTTCACACGGTCCCGCACGTCCGACCGGCAAAAACCTCGGACGACACACAGAAACACATCAACCCCCTCAGTGAGTGACCCGTGCTCTCTCGCATTCGCTTATACTCGGACTTTCGCAATGCCTAAAGAAGATCCGGATGCAGATGGATGACTTCAGACTTCAAGAAGACTCTGAAAATCTATACTTGTATTTAAATAAATTTATTCTACAATAGCTGCAGAGAAGCTAAACATTATCACTAGTAGAAGTTCTTAATGTTGTTAGCATAATCTATTGCAAACTCAAGGTGGACAGTCTCTTTTTCCCCCCTAATTTTTGTTATTTTGCTCGATCAGAAGATTAAAAGAGTGAAAAGTTCAAGAGCACTTCTGGGGCGTGGTCGTGGGGACAATCATCAGCTAAAGAAGCTATCAGTACCAGGGGCCAACTTATGAAATTTTACAAGATAACCCAATTTCAAGAGAGTACTGTCATATCCTGAATTCAACCAAATCAAGATGCCTATCTTACGAGATTACACTAGGAAGAAATTATTAGCTTAATTACCACTTATACAGCTTAAACTGCTTTCTGTAGAGTGGTGGATAAGAGGTTATGGAAATCAACGGAGCTGAATTTCATCAATGACTAGCCATGTACCTGACCTAGAAGACATGGAAGGCATCCAACACGGTGTGGAATGCATAGCACAGACTGGGCGCTCACCTTCTTGGAGTTTTCCACCCAACGTGGACTGCCGGCGTTCTCCATTTCTATGAGCTGAAAATTCCAATCTGGCCTTCAGCAAAAGACTGCAACGGAACGCAATAGTGACTCGACTATTGTTTCGCATGCATACCAGTCAATAAAAAAACATGTGAAGATGATACCGATAAGAAAAAGAAGCAAGGAAACAAAAGCAGGTCAAGTCATCCGGCCCCAGCTACAGTCCCTCAGGGACCAATCCCCCGTAATAATCGGCCCCCCGGAGGGACCATAGCCAAGCCCCAAGTCATCCTGGAAGTTTTTGCAAAGTAGAGTAGCGATGTCTTCTGTCATTTCAGCTCGACAAGGTTTTATGACCACACGAATGTTAGATAATCTTGGTGACGTCATAGCAACTTCAATCTCTTTGGAAATTTCAAAGTAACCGATCAGATGAAGGCTTGGATGAATGAATTTCACACCTCAGAAAGCCATTCCAGAAATCCATAATTTCTCTAAAAATCTCCTCTCCATCAGATTTCTCAACCGCTGAATTAGGACTCGTCATATCTCCTTAAAAACCAACTAACTTCTGCTTGAAGGGCATCAGGAAAGTGGCAACTCAGCTGCATTTATTTAGGGAGAAACTTTTTTGTTATGGCAACTTTCATCTCTTATATCATTCAAAGAAAGTCAAGTAATGGGTCCAACGGTGGATTTTGACTGTGGTGATTTTCACCTCTCAAATCGTCAAAATTTAAAGAGAATGTCATGTCATGTCATGTGGTGATGAAAATATGTTTGAATATTAAGTCCACTAAAATGATAGTTGTTATATAATTTAGAGTAGTGATATGACGCTTAGATTAAGTTAAATTATATAGATGCAAAGTCACAAGCGGACATATGTTTGCTTTATGTGTTAATGAATTTCAGCGGTGATTTATTATTTATACTGCCAAAATTTATGTTTGAGTGGTAAATGTTACAATTAGATGATGGTGGTGAGTCGCTAACGCTGTTCGCAAGTTACATGAAAGTATCTGAACAACAAATTGCATGATGCATAAATTTACTAGCAGGATTTAGATCTCACTAATAGTCTTACATATTATCTATGTAATGGGACACGGTCCATCCTTTCCAATCGGAAATTTAGGAACTTCCTTTTCTGTTGGAAACAAGATAAAAAAGCGAAGAGCTTTCCAATGACACTCCTTAAACCATGCTAAACAAAGAGGAGATTAACATGTGGGAAATAACAAGAGACAAACACCACATTTAATATGAGTAGTGTTCTTCCTCTAGATCAAAAGTGAATAGTTATGATAATGTGCAGTGCTTGTTCAAATAATAAGTTAAGAGTAATGTGAGAAACAGAATTGATTTACAAAGTTGGTGTACTCGTCTTTAGGACGAACTTTTGTTATTGTTTAAATTTGTCTCACTTGTTTAAATGCCTAATGCACTCAATAAACTAATTTTATCTGCTAATACTACTGTTTCTAGGAGCCACTGATCAATGTATAAGGACAACGAGTTGTTGCTCCCGGTACCTACTAAGCCCAAAGGAAAACGGGGCATGAAGAAGACCCTTGTCATTGTAAATGACCAATGGAGGGGTGTAGAAAGTAAGTGGAAGCCAGTCAATGAATGTTGAAATACAGACGCATGTTGACTGAAAGTTGAAGATAAGGTTTTCGCCCTTAACTATCAGGGTCCTGTGGATAAGGATATAAGCGCGTTCTCACCAATCCTTTGAAAGTGAGAATTGGACCCCAAAAACAAGTTGCCACTATAGATAATAGGCATTGTCAACTTCAGCGGCACCACTTTCATAAGAAATTTCCTCTGCCAACTGCAAAAACCATAGCACCAACCTTTTGATGTTCCAGTCCACTGCACAAGGTGCTTGACTCTGCGATTAACAGTCACGAAAGCTGTTCTGATATCTGGGAAGCTTCTTGTGGGAATAATCAGAACCCAGAATTGTAGTGGGGTGGAATTATCTTCTTAGGTTCTTCATATGCTAATACTGAACAGTGATGACAAGGTAGTGACCTCAAAGTCTACCCCCGCTAAAAAGACTAGAGTCGCTTTAGAGAATGGAAACTCGGATGTATCACAAGTACAAAGTTGCTATGTGTGAATTGTATCCTTACATAATAATTCCTGAAAGCCATGATCAGTGATGGCCATCATCGTATAAAAGGAACTTCTTTTCTTACTTCTAGTTGATGTGAAAGATGATACACATAAATGGAAATCACCGCTAATCGATGTTCACTAACCTTAAGCCAGAAACATGGGAGCTTAATTGATTTTTTATAGGAATACAAATCATATGCAATGAAAGAGGACGTGAAAACTAATTCTCTCCAAAAGAAAATTGGTTCAAACGATGGTTCAGTGGTGGAATTGAGTGTGGCGATTTTCATCCCTAATGTGAAGAAAAAAGATAAGGAAAATGTCATGTATGTGGTATTAAAGATATGATTGAATATTAAGTCGACCAAGAAGATAATTGTTGTGTACTTTAAAGTAGTGATAGGACTCTATGTTTAATTTAAGAAAAGTTATCTGATTTCCGTTTTCAATTTCCAAAATCAATTTGTTAGGTAAGAATTCTCAAAAATTGTTTCCATTGAATCCAACGAAAAATGTTTTCTCATTTTTACTCTGACTTTCTTAAAAATTTTGGAAACAATTCTTTAATTGTTTTCAAACCAAAGCACGGGGCAATAGTGGTGGATTCAGGTCAATTTGCGACTAATCTTTCTACTTTATGTAAACCATGGTAATCTCCTTCCGTAATCATTCTCATTTGCTTGGCTTGGAAAATCAATTTTCGTTGATGTCTATTTCATTAAATTTTTATTATAATTCTGCTGCAAAAGAACACCTGAATTGCCAAAATTTTGCATGAGAAACACTATAGTACCCAAAGTTATGAGAATAATGCTTAAGTGCCACTTTTTTAAAAAAATATGACACTTGAGTGCTAAGTCAAGCGAATGTGGCTAGACATCGTATATAGTATTTTTTTAATAATATAACTCGCTTACGTGGCACGTTAGAGAGTTCAGTTAGCAATAAAGAATCAAAACGACGTCGTTTTATCTTCTATTTTTTTTTTGAATTTTAATATAAATATTAATTAAATTAAAAATATTTATATTAATCTAAATAAATAAATAAATAAAGGAGAAGGAGGAGTTCCCAACTTAAGTCAACTGAAGTGAGAACTTTCCACGAGCCTACTGCAGTCACAGTCAGGGTGTACTTGCATATCTCTTTTCTTGTTTTGTTTGCAGTCAGAGTGTACTTGCATATCTCTTTTCTTGTTTTGTTCGGGGCAGCTTAAGCAAATAAAATCCAGGTTTCAACCAACGCTGCTGCCTCTGCTTGTTCTGCTGAGTTAGCCTCCATTGAGCCGAGGGAGTCGCGGCAGATGCAAGCTACGGCTCCGCGAGTCGGGGAGGCTCGCAGCTGAGTTCCGGAGCTGCAGCCAACAGCCCCTCTGGTCGGACCGAGGCTTGGTGGAGCTTGAGACGTGTAGCCGACTGGTCTTCTGGTTATATCCGGGCCTGTTGGTGATTCGGAGTCGTCGACCACACCTCTGGTCGGGTCGGGCCCTAACGCCTCACCTTTGTTCAGATCCGGGCGTCCGCTTCTCTGTTCAGATCGGAGCCTGGCGTCCGCCGCACCTCTGTTCAGATCTGGGGTTGGCGCCGCACCTCTGTTCAGATCCGGGGCCAGGCGGTGTTTCGGAGGCACGGCCGACCACGTCTCTGGTCAAATCTGGGCAGGGCAATGCTTCAAAGTTGCAGTCGGCCACTGTCCTGGTTAGATCGGAGTTTGGCAATGCTTCGTAGCTGCAGCCAACTTCTCCTCTGTTTGGAGCGTGACGTAGCAGTACTTGGGGCTGCAATCGACCACTTCTATGGCTGGAATGGAGGTTGGGGGAGCGTTTGAATTGGCTGTTACAGCTTCTCTGGTTGAGTAGAGATCTGGGTCTGAGGCTGGAGGTACTTCACAGGTTATGCTCTGTATTTTCTTCGCTTGAAACAGATGCTGGATTTACTGTAAAATTACTACAGAATGAGGCATCGATATTTATTTTGATTGTTCCAGGGCTCGGGGGTTGCCACTTTTGAGGTAAGTTGTCGCCTTTCATCCGGCTTTTTGGCTTTTAATTCCAAGTCGCGAAACTTTCTTGTAATGTTGAGGCTCTGAACAGGTGTGACGTGGATTGAGGGGACTTTTCCTTGAAGATAAAATGATTTCTGTCCTTCCATGATTTGAGTCATGGAACTCATGGGCTTTAGTTTTGCATAGTTACCATTTCATCGCCTTGTTTTTGCGATTGCAATTGCTTTGTGCTTTGTTCGAGTCTCCTCGACATCAAATGAAACCGACATATCGGCATTACTTACATTCAAGGCTGGGATAATTGAGGACCCTCTCGAGGTGCTTAGCTCCTGGACCAATACGGTCAATTTTTGCCAATGGTATGGTGTTACATGTAGTCGCCGGCACCACAACAGTCACCGTGTTAAACCTGAGTGGCCAGAAGCTCTCAGGGTCTATCTCCCCTCACATCGGGAACCTCAGCTTCTTAACAGGATTGTGGCTCCAAAATAATAGCTTCCACCATGAAATCCCTTCCCAAATTGGGCACCGGTTACGCAAGATAGGGCTATATTGCAATTCTCTCACAGGTCAAATCCCAAAGAACATCTCAGCTTGCCTTAAGCTCCTTGGCATGGACTTGTCTCACAACCAACTGAGTGGAGAAGTTCCTCCAGAGATGGGTTCATTGGTGAAGCTTCAAATTCTTTATTTAGAATTTAACCATCTAACGGGAAGTGTCCCTTCTTCCATAGGAAACTTATCTTCGTTGAAGGAGCTTGATGTTTCTTACAATTACTTGGGTGGGAGCCTTCCTCAGACTCTAGGCCAATTGACCAAAGTAACAACACTTGATTTTTTCGGAAATCAGTTGTCTGGTATGATCCCGCCTTCCTTCTACAATTTATCTTCATTGAGAATATTTGACATAGGATCTAACCAAATACAAGGAAGTCTTCCCATTACAATGGGCTTTGGTCTCCCCAACTTACAATTTTTCAGCATTGAGAATAACCAATTTGTTGGATCAATCCCTTTGTCCATACCTAATAATGCCTCAAATCTACAATTACTTCAAATTGGAGGCAACAGGCTCTTAGGGAACGTACCTTCTTTTGAAGGCTTGTATGACCTTCGATTCTTGCAAATTGACAATAACCACCTTGGAAGTGGGGCATCTGGTGACTTGAATTTCCTTTGCTCATTAACCAATATGACTAGCTTAACTGGCTTGGATATTTTTGGTAATAGACTCGGGGGGCCGTTGCCGAGATGCATTGGTAATTTCTCAATTACTATCACCAAATTAGATTTCGGACAAAATCCTATTATTGGTGAGATTCCTAGAGAAATCAGTAATCTTGTGAACTTGGAGGTCTTGGGGATGCACAACAATAGTTTTTCAGGTGCTATACCAATTGATGTGGGAAATCTTCAAAATCTGACAGTTTTGGATCTCTCCAATAACAATCTATCGGGGGTAATTCCATCCTTTTTGCTGAAGATGAAGCAATTGCTTAAACTATTTCTTGATGGTAATCACTTTCATGGGCACATTCCTTTACATCTAAATAAGTGTCATAGTCTGATGGTGCTCGATCTTTCCGACAACAATCTCAATGGCTCTATATTCCCAGTAGTTAAAACTCTCATCTATTTGAACTTGTGTCACAACCATCTGAATGGGGCCCTTCTTGCTGAAGCAGGACAAATTGACCATTTAGATACTTTGGACATTTCGAGCAATATGTTTGGTGGTGAAATTCCAAGCACTCTAGGCGATTGTAATGCATTAACAGTATTAGTAATGAAGGATAACCACTTCTGGGGATCCATTCCTCAATCAATTAGCTCATTAAGAAGCATTGAGGAATTAGATCTTTCGAATAACAATCTCTCGGGTGAGATTCCGAAGTTTTTAGCAGCATTTGATTTCTTGGAATTTCTGAATTTATCCTTTAACAATTTTGAAGGCATGTTACCAACAGAAGGAGTCTTCAAGAATGCCAGTGCCATTTTTATTGCTGGAAACAACAAGCTATGTGGAGGAATCCCAGAATTTCGGCTCCCTAAATGCGTCTCCAGACAATCCAAGAGCAAAGAAGCAGCTCGTAAATTGAAACTATTTCTCTCTATTATTTTTGGGCTTCTAGGGGTGGTTGTTCTAGTTTGTGTGTATATATGTTGGTTGAAGAAGAAGAAAACAGAAGAACCAAATTCAAGTTCCATAGCCGATACCTGGGAACACTTATCTTATGGAACTCTCCTTAAAGCGACCAATGGTTTTTCTTCCAATAATTTGATGGTGTCGGCAGTTTTGGATCTGTTTACAAGGGAATGCTCCAGGAGAATGGGACAAACGTTGCTGTGAAAATGCTTAATTTAACTAGTAATGGTGCTCTGAAGAGTTTCAAAGCCGAGTGTGAGGCTCTAAAGCGTATCAAACACCGAAATCTTCTGAAGGTACTAACGGTATGCTCGAGTACTGATTATGATGGAAATGACTTTAAGGCTTTGGTCTATGAGTTCATGGTCAATGGTAGCCTTGAAGAGTGGTTGCACCCATCTCCAATACCAGCTGAGCCTTCAAAAAATTTGAGTCTCATCCAAAGGATAAAGATTTCTATTGACATTGCCTTGGCATTGGATTATCTTCATAACCAATGCCATAGCACCATAGTTCATTGTGATCTAAAGCCAAGCAATGTCCTTTTAAATGATGAGATGGTTGGACACGTTGGTGACTTTGGATTAGCAAAGATCATCCTTGAATCCACATTTTACACGAACGCAAATATAAGCTCAGCTGGTTTGAGAGGGACAATTGGTTATACAGCTCCAGGTATGTCTCCTGTCTTTCCATCAGATAAGAATTTGTTCATCACAAAATTGTTAATGGCATATTTTCACAAATCTTTGAATTTAATAATGAGATTGTTTACATATTATTCTCTCATAGCGCAACCATACGTGGTTCTTGATATGTGCAGAATATGGAATGGGCAGTGTGGTTTCTGTTGAAGGTGATGTCTATAGTTATGGCATTCTCTTGCTAGAAATGTTCACAGGAATCAGGCCCACAGCCGAGATATTCAAAGAAAATTTGAACCTACATAATTTCGTTGAGGAAGCTTTGCTTGAACGAGTCTTAGAGATTACCGATCCCATTCTAGTTCGAGAAATGGAGAACTATGCAGGCGAAAGCAAAAAGAGCACACTCCAAGATTGTCTGCTAATGGCCTATAGAATTGGGATCGCCTGCTCAGTTGGAGTCCCAGGAGAGCGGATGAGCATCACAAATGTAGCGCCTCAACTATGTTCGATTAGGGACAAACTCTACGCGACTGGCTTACGAGGATAGGTAATATACTAAAGCAGTAAGTTTTCTAATACCTCCTACAAATGCCAAACTGAACCACTTATGCATAGACAGGCACGTGACTACACACCTTTTTTTTTTTTTTTTTTCCCAATCTAGATAAACTCAATTTTCTGGTAATATAAAGATGAAGCCACGGAGCTAAGTCGTCTCGCAAAATCAAAGTGGGGTTGGCAGAACAGTGAAGTGATCCAATGAACTTTGGCATACGGGGACCTTCAGAGGAGTCAAAGTCGATGACAATGTCTTCGTCCTCTTCGGGAGGTCGAGAGAGGTAGCAGGAGGGCTTCATCTCTAATGCAAATGCAAGACGGATGCTTCTCTAGTGTACCGTGGGGTGGGTGAATCGAGTTCTGATATAGACACTGAATAGTTTGGATCATCAAGAACAAAGTTGTGTCTCAATATTCCTTTTGAAACGAAGGTTGGCGTGTAAGAAGAGAAGTAGGTATTAGGAAAGATGTTGTCATTTTTTTAGCTGTACTGCATATTCGGACAATCGAAAACAAAAGGCTACATGCAGGCCTGTTTTGGTCTCGGAAAGCTATGCGAGCAAGTGCATTTATCGTTTTCTTCTTTGAAATAGCTTAATTTATTAATCGAAATAGACATCATGCTAGCACATCCAACACAATATCGATGTCTATTGAAAATGACTATATGAGTTTTCCAGCATATTTGCATGTACAATGCGAACTCGAGTCCTACGTTACCTAAATGCTCGTTTTGGGAGAGCAGATCACGTAATTTCATCACCTCACCAAGTGGGAATCACTTGCAGAGATAAAGATGTCGTTTTCAGTGAAACAGACGTCACCCACACAAAAAACTTGAAAGTAAAGATGGCAGTCCCCATCAACTCGAGGCTATGACTTTCATGAGGAAGAACAGACCATCATAATCAAGTTAAACAGATGGAGAAAAACGAACAAATTTTCTCGCATTACTGGGAATTTTTAAGACATTTCCGTCCACTGCACGGACCAAAAAATAGAAAAGACAACTGATTGGGATACTACTCATCGGCCTTAGACAAAAAGATGTAGGAAAATGGCCATTATATTAATGTGATCATCGGCCATGATTTTTCTGTTCATTTTAGTTTCTGGGAATCTTCATCTTAAAAAGCGTAGGGGTCATTAGCAATACATTTTGCAGAACTCATGATAGAACTATAGCAACTTCAGACAATGTAAGCTCAAAGTTCTGAAGTTCCGAGTTGCTATCTTTGAATTTTTTGTACAACCCAAGGTTATGGCTTATTAGCTATGTATGTCACTATAGACTCTAAACTTTCACCTTTATTTTCTACTTTAAGTAGATAATTATCGGCATATCACCCCTTAAAAGATGGTGAATTACTCGTGTGGGAATATTGCAACTACTTAATTACCTCTCTGTGCTTAGAAGGCCGATTCTGTTCGTAAGAATACGGATGTCTGTCTTCTTTCTCGTTTTTTCCTGTTCTTGATTTTTCTTGCCCTTGCCGTTTTTCGAAGAGGAGGTACAGGGATGAAGTTAATGTGGTAGCCTAGTGGCATAAGTTCACAAATTCGAATCATGTTGTGAAGAGACCTTATGCTTCTAGTACCTCGGTGGGACCATTGTGATGGGCTCATATACCTACAGGCCGGCTGAGTAATTATATGGCTCAAGAAAACATACTATGACAAATACAAGATCTTTATGGTAACTTTCAGAAAAGTAGTTGCGTTGATCGTGCCTCTCCACGTGCAGTGAAGGCGATGAACTTAAAAGTCGAGCAAAAATCGAAACAACAGATTACAGAATGATCAAAATAAGGTAAGACAAGGTAAGACACTTCCAGAAAGTTATCTTTACTAAAGATTAAAGTTTTCTAGTACCTCTTCAAATGCCAAAACCACTTACGGCATAAACAAAGTTATTTTTCAATCTAGCTAGACTTAACTTCTTAGTAATGTGAAGATGAAGCCATGGAGGGAACAGAGCCGTCATGCAGAACCAAAGTGGGATTGGAAAAATAGTGAAGTCATCTAATGAATTATGGCATACGGGAACCTTTAGTTGACTCAAAAGTCAATGACAATGTCTCCGTCCTCTTCGGGAGATAGATGGAGGTGGCGGGAAGTCTTCATCTCTTGCAAAGGTTGGACAGATGCTTCTCTATTGTATCGTGAAATTTAGTTCTAAGATAGACCACGAATAGTTTAGACCCTGAAGGACGAAGGTGCGTTTCAGTGTTTCTTCTGAAGTGAAACTTGGCGTGCAAGAAGAGAGGATAGTACTAGGAAATAGGAAAAGAAATGATACTGTCATCTCACGGCTGTACAGTATATTTGGAAAATTGAAAAGAAAAGGCGTACATGCGAGCCAGTATATGTTTCATAAAGCTATGCAGGCAAGTCCATTTATCCTTTTGTTCTGTTTTGCCAGTTAGATAGTTCAATCTATTAATACGTGTGGAATTTATGATCACCAAGATGCACCGGCAGTAGTAGATTTCCCGTGGAAAACTTAAATGAATTGAGCGAATTCAACGCATGATTTTCCAGATTCGTGGATGCAACTATTAATTGCTGATATAGTCTGTACTACCATTCTTTTTTCCTTCCACCCATAATCCCACGTGTCCGAGATCGATTATCATGATGTTATTTGAAAGATGCATGTCACTTTCTTGCAAGGAAGAGTGGGAGCATCACTATTAGTACATTGACTGCATCCTCCGACTTGCGAGTCAAGATTCAAGATGATGCACGTCGAACAGGATTATCTAGATGCAAAATTATGTGGTGTTGAGGATATGTTGGAATATTAAGTCCACGAAATAATAGTCGTTGTGTACATTGAGAGTAGTGGTAGGACTCTTTCTTTAAGTTGAATCATCTAGATGCAACAAAATTTTCGTAGAGACGTCATGAATCGAAGGCCGGTAAGAGGAAATTTCTACCGATTGGACTGCATAATCGAAGCTCCTTGAAAACTGACGTGATCAACTACGCTTATTGTGGAATCAATATCTTGGGTCTTGTTTGTTTAAAAAAATAAGTTGTTGATTTTTCTTGTTCACTTCCCAAAATTGATGTGTTTGGTACAAAATCTCAAAAAAGTTTGTTTTCATTGATTCCACTAGAAAGTATTTTCTCATTTTAGCCCTTGACCTTCTGAAAACACTGGGAACAAGTTTTTTAATTGTTTTCAAACCAAAACCCGGGCAGCAGTGGTGGACTCAAAGTCAATCTGTCACTTTTGATGTGAAATGGTATGTGAAATTCGTGGAAAATAAGGACGCGTTTGGTAACGATTCTGTTTCAGGGAATAAATTCTGACAAGCAATTATAATTTTTTATTCTATTTCGGGAACTGATTCTGAATAAAAAAATACATTTGGTCACTATCCAAAATTTTTTATTCTGAAATAGAATTGCGTTTGGTATTGTGTTAATTGATTTTGTTCCAAATCAATTTCTTTTAATTTTTAAATAATTTTTACATTTTTTCCTTTTTTCCTTTTCTTTTTTTCCTTTTTTCCTTTTTTTCCCCCTATTATTCTTCTTCTTCAGGCCAGTCGCCGGTTTGGCGATTGGTCAGACGAGGGCCAGCGACCTCACCGGAGCGTCGCCGGCCCTCGGCGAGGCCGGCCCTTGTCAGCCGAGCCTCGCCGGTGGCCAGGCCGGCCTCGCTCGGGCTAGGCGAGGCCTACTTGGCCATCGGCGGGACTGGGCGAGCCTCGCCGGTAGCCAAGCGAGCCTCGTTGGTGGCTGGGTGAGGTAATCCGTACAAATCTATCATTAATTTAGCAGCTTTTATGCAAAAAGCGCAGTGAGTAGCAATTTGTACATGGTTATGGATCCTCAAGAATTTCAAGATAGAATACAGATTGTCTAGAGATTTGTTTACTATCAAAGAGCATCATGACTTCATTAATGAAATAAATTTGATTATATGTGATCACATTTGAAGCAACATCTCATTAACGAAAAAGGCATTTATGTGAGGTAGATGACATCTATATGTTACCTAATCACTTCGATTTGCCAGAAATGTGCACATTGTTTATGACCCATTTGTACTTTATCCAATCCATCGTTCCTCGGTCATCTTCACCAGTAGAATATGACCATTAGAAAGCTGTATTACTGAAACTCCGAAAGGGCAAGAAAAGAAAGAAAAAGCACCGATACTCTTTTTTTTTTACTTCTTTTTTTTTTTTTTTCTCGTCAGTCTTGAAAGTGCATCGGAAATGGATAAAGTGTAATAGCTAATTACTACGAAACCAGCTGTTACTTTTTATTTAGTATCAGTTTCAAGAAATCACATTCCACAGAGATTAATATGAAATTATATGTATGAATTAATTGCTAATTGCAAATTTCCTAAACTTTTAGCACAAACTTATGACTCCTAAAAAAAGATCCTTAGAATTTATTGTCTTTGTTGAAAGAGCACGAAGTAAAAACTGCCTGCGTATCGCAAGTGGTCCAGGCGAACTATCTTTGCATATATGATGGATTTACTGGGAGCATTTTACACTATTCACACACTTCTCTTATCTTGTACACATTCCTATTTCCCATAGATAATTTTCTCGTGGGTACTTTACGCCAACAATGGCGTGCTCCTTCCGTAATCATTTTCATTTGCCTGTTGTGGAAAATCAATTTGACTTTCATTAATTTTTTATTTTATTCTGCCGTAGAGATAACGGTTAGAGGGATGTATACATCTTTCTTGCCTTTTAGTTTTTTTTAATGCAACACCAATTTTGCACATTAATCATAAAGGTAATCAATAAATGACTTTTGAGACCAGAACAAGTAGGCTCTCTCCAAAATCCCGATACTCTATAAATCTCTTGTTAATGAGATGGTTAAACCATGCCTAAATTACACACCACGTCTCTCATCCTTTATTAATCTCCCTACTCAGCCCTTCGGTCCACTTCTGCTTTGAGTCATGCAACTCGTGGGCTTCAGTTTTGCAAACTCACAATTTCGTTGTTTCGTTTTTGCTATTGCCATTGCATTGTGCTTTGTAGGAGTTTCCTCGACATTAAATTTGGATAACCGATAGCAAATTTGAAATATCTGTTAGTAAGCAAACTACTGGAAACTCATCAGTCCGATTGATTAATTGTTAGTAAGTGATGAATGGAATGACCATTTTATAATCTTTAATCCTAATAGTAGATCACTGTTTGTTTTTTTAATTTGTATGTGGTCCCCTTCATTATTCAATAATAAGTTACCAACATAATAATTTTACCACTATAAATTTTGAATAGATTATTGATGTTTTTTTTCAGTTTAATGAGTACCAACGTTTATTTGTCAATAACGTACTAACCGAATAGTCATTCATTTTTACAAATGGGGTGTTTTGTCGCTAGTAGATTAGGAATTGCTTATAGAGTTTATGAGTAGTGTCGCTGAACGGTTGTAACTTCCAAAACAAAATAACAATTTTATCACTATAAATTCCTAGTAAATTATTAGCATTATTTAAATCTTATGAGTAATAATGTTAATTTGTTATTAACATACTAATGAAGAAATCGATTTACCGGGCATAAATACACTTGTAGATTACGAACAATCATTCATTTTTACAAGTGGGCGCGTATTTGCGTTACTAGATTACAAGTTGCTTACATACTTTACTAGTACTGTCAATAAACTAGTTGTAACTTAGAAACAAAATGAAAATTTTACCATCAGTGATAACTTACTCCCTTAAAAACTGATTTATGTTTGTATTTATGCGTGATTAATTTCAATGTTAATTTGTTATTTACACTATTATATTTAGTTTTGAGTGGTAAATGTATAAAAGAAATTTAATGAGTAATTATTACATGATGGTAGTAAGCCGCCGACATTATTCGTAAATTACATTTAAGTACTTGAACAATAGATTACGAGGTTTACTGGCAAGATCTTACCAATAGCGTGACAAGATTTAGATTTACAATAGGTTGTATGCTAAATAAAGAGGACATCAATTTACTGGCAAGATTTAGATCTTACCAATAGCGTGACATGTTGTCTATATCAAGGAACATTTTTCCGTAATGTCAAACAAGACCGCCATGCTAAATAAAGAGGACATCAACGTATGGAAAATAACATCGGATGTAATTATGAATCTATTTAAATTAAAAACTTAGCCCACAGGTAGTTTTTATGTTATGTGATTCATATTGTGACATGTTTACATTGGTTAAACATGATTTATGTATATTTGCCTCAAATTTTGTGACATAAGCATGATTATTTGATATGCAGTTTCGCAACCTGTGAATTTCTCTGAATTTAAGTTTGATGTTCCCATACTGAATGGTGAGAACTATAAAGTTTGGAAGGAGTCAGTTCTTCTTCAATTGGGGTGGATGGACATTGACTATGCTATAAGGAAAGACGAACCACCTACTCCTACTGATTCAAGCACTTCAGCTGAGATAGCTCTTTATAACCAATGGGAGCGGTCCAATCGCGTTTGTGCCATGTTTATAAGAGCTAAGATATCTCCTAGTATTCGTGGTTCGGTTGCTCGGCATAGCAATGCTAAGGCCTTATTGGAGGCCATTGATGCGCAATTTGAGAGTTGAGAAGGCGCATGCCATGACCCTAATTATGAAGTTTTCATCATTGAAGCTCACTAGCATTAGAGGTGTGCGTGAGCACATCATGCAAATGAGGAACATAGCAGCTCAACTTAAGAACCTTGAGGTTGAGATATCTGATTCTTTTCTTGTATATTATATTCGAACACTCTCCCACAACAGTATGCACCTTTCAAGATCTCTTACAACACACATAAGAATAAATGGTCAATTAATGAACTCATGACCATGTGTGTTCAAGAGGAGGAAAGACTGATTATGGAATTGGGAGAAGGTGTTCATTTGGCAACACAAGGAAAGCATAAGGGCCATGGCAAGCATAAGGGAAAAGGTAAAATACCTCCCCAAGCTGACATTAAGAAAGAATCCAAATGTTTCTTCGTAAAACGAAAGGGCATATGAAGAAGGATTGTGTCAAATTTAAGGCCTGGCTCGAGAAGAAAGGTAATCCAATCTCTTGTGTTTGTTATGAATCTAATATGACTGATGTAAGTCACAACACTTGGTGGATTGATTCTGGATCTACAATCCACATTTCAAATTCCTTGCGGGGTTTTCAAAACCACAGGAAGCCAGTGGGAAGTGAACAAAGCATCTATTCAGGGAAACAAGATGCGTTCGCATGTGGAAGCTATTGGGACATGTAGACTAGTTCTCAATAGTGGTTTTGTTTTGAATTTGGAAAAGACATTTTATGTTCCTAGTTTTTCTAGAAATTTAATTTCAGTTTCAAGACTTGTACCTTTGGGATACTCTTTTAACTTTTCAGATTCAAACTTCTGTTTATCATTTAAATCTGAAATTGTTGGGAGTGGTACTTTGTCGATGGTCTTTTTGAATTAATTTACAAGACAATGCCTATTATGATGCGATGCATGTTCATGATAAAGCTGGTATGAAACGATGTGTTGTGAAAGAACATTCTTCTATGTTATGGCATCGGAGATTGGGACATATCTCCATAGAAAGAATTAAGCGATTAGTAAATGATGGAGTACTCGATACTTTAGATTTTACTGATTGTGATACTTGTGTGGATTGCATAAAGGGAAAGCGAACCAACAAGTCTAAGAAAGGTGCCAAGAGGAGTACAGAAATATTAGAAATCATACATACGGATATTTGTAGTCCAGATATGGACTCATGTGGTCAGAAATACTTCATTTCTTTCATAGATGATTACTCACGTTACATGTATCTCTATTTGATTCATAATAAGTATGAAGCATTAGATGCCTTTAAGGTATTTAAGGCGGAAGTAGAGAAACAATGTGGTAAGCAAATTAAGATCGTGAGATCGATAGAGGTGGAGAGTTCTATGGTAGATACATCGAAGATGGACAAGCACCTGGTCCATTTGCAAGGTTTCTTCAAGAGCATGGGATAGTTGCCCAATATACTATGCCCGGGTTCTCCGGACCAAAACGGCGTAGCGGAAAGAAGAAACCGGACTTTATTGGACATGGTGCGTAGTATGCTTAGCAGCTCCAAACTTCCTAAATCCTTGTGGACTGAAGCACTTAAGACGGCAGTGTACATATTAAACCGAGTTCCGACCAAGGCTGTCCCAAAGACACCTTTTGAGTTATTTAAGGGTTGGAAACCGAGTTTGCATCATGTGCGCGTTTGGGGATGCCCGTCGAAGTGAGAGTTTACAATCCACAAGAAAAGAAGTTGGACCCAAGGACCATAAGTGGGTATTTCATTGGATATGCCGAAAGGTCTAAGGGATACAGGTTTTATTGTCCATCTCATACCACTAGGATTGTGGAATCAAGAAACGCTAAATTTCTTGAAAATGACTTGATTAGTGGGAGCGATCAATCGAAGGACCTTGATCCTAAGAAAGATCATACAGATACTCAACCTTTCACCTCAAGTTTAAGGTTGGTTGTTGCTCAAAATGCCCCTTCGTTCAGCCGGCTATTGAACAACCAATCGTTGAAGTTCCACAACCCGCCGATATTGATCTAACAGATCCGGTTGTTCAGCAATTACCGAAACCGCTGAACAACCGGTTGAGCAACACGCTCCTCAAGAGAATGTTGATGCAACATTGAGAAGATCTGCTAGAATAAAGAAATCGGCTATTCCTAGTGAATATATTGTGTATTTACAAGAGTCGACTACAATATTGAGCCGAGAATGATCTGAAACGTTTTCACAAGCCATGGATAGTGATAAATCCAATTTGTGGTACAATGCCATGAAGGAAGAGATGAGTTCTATGGCATCTAACGAAGTCTGGGATTTGGTTGAGTTACCGATGGTGTGAAGGCCATTGGTTGTAAATGGGTCTTCAAAACTAAGAAGGATTCATTAGGTAACATTGAAAGATATAAAGCTAGACTCGTTGCCAAAGGATTCACTCAAAAGGAAGGAATCGATTACACGAGACTTTTCTCCCGTATCTAAGAAAGATTCTCTTCGTATTGTTTTGGCATTGGTTGCCCATTTTGATATGGAATTACATCAGATGGATGTGAAAACGGCATTCCTCAATGGAGAGCTAGAGGAGGAGGTTTACATGAAACAACCTGAAGGATTCCCCTCTAGTAAAGGTGAGCATTTGGTGTGCAAGCTTAAGAAATCTATATATGGCCTGAAACAAGCCTCTCGCCAATGGTACTTAAGGTTCCATGATGTCATTTCTTCATTCGGTTTTGTAGAGAATGTCATGGATCAATATATATACCAGAAGGTCGTGGGAGCAAAATTTGTTTCCTTGTGCTATATGTGGATGATATTCTACTTGCAACCAATGATAAGGGGTTGCTACATGAGGTGAAACAATTTCTCTCCAAGAGTTTTGATATGAAGGATATGGGTGAGGCATCTTATGTCATTGGCATTAAGATCCATAGAGATAGACCTCGAGGAATTTTAGGACTATCTCAAGAAACCTATATCAATAAGGTCTTAGAAAGATTCCGGATGAAAGATTGTTCACCAAGTATAGCACCCATTGTGAAGGGTGACAGGTTCAATTTGAACCAATGCCCGAAGAACGATTTAGAAAGGGAACAAATGTACAACATCCCATATGCTTCGCTGTCGGAAGTTTGATGTATGCTCAGGTTTGCACTCGACCCGACATCGCTTTTGCTGTGGGAATGTTGGGAAGATATCGAGTAATCCAGGTTTAGACCACTGGAGAGCTGCAAAGAAAGTCATGAGATACCTTCAAGGTACCAAAGACTACATGCTTATGTATAGACGGACTGACAAATTGAAAGTGGTCGGTTATTTGGATTCGGACTTCGCGGGCTGCGTTGATTCACGAAAATCAACATTTGGATACATTTTTATGTTAGCTGGCGGAGCCGTGTCATGGAGAAGCACCAAGCAGACTTTGACTACTACTTCTACTATGGAGGCTGAGTTCGTTTCTTGTTTTGAGGCTACCTCGCATGGTGTATGGTTGAAGAGTTTCATTGCTGGACTTAGAATTGTCGATTCTATTTCTAGGCCATTAAAAATATATTGTGACAATTCAGCTGCAGTTTTTATGGCTAAAAATGCCAAAAGTGGCAGTCGAAGTAAGCATATCGACATTAAGTATTTAGCCATAAGGGAACGTGTTAAGGAGAATAAAGTGGTCATTGAACACGTTAGCACTGAATTGATGATAGCCGATCCTTTAACTAAAGGCATGCCACCAATGAAGTATAAGGATCATGTAACTAGTATGGGAATAGGTCCCATCATGTGATTTGTCGTCGTATGAGCGATTTTTGTTGTATGAAACTCTTATTCAGTTGTAATGTTGATTCTCAATTTTGGTGTACACATTTTGTTGTTTATGAGAATAACATTTATCCTTGGTTCTAGAATAAACATGGGGTTTATTCATTAAGATATGTTGTCACATATAGGCTGACATTAAAGAAATGAGATGCATTGTGATACATGGAAGATATTACTCACCCTTAGAGGACATGTCGCCATGATCCATGTGTTTTGTTTCTTTTCTTTAAGCATAAAGTTTTCATGGAATTAGTTGGATAATCTGTGTGATGAAAATGTTGGGATCAAGTGGGAGAATGTTATTTATTTTTTGGTGATCCCACATTTTAGACCCACATTTTCTCTTAAAGTCGCGACTGTTCAACATGAAGTGTTTCCATGCTTCGTACCCTTTCGTGACAACCGTTCATTCGTTAATCGTCTTGATGGAAGACGATATATAAATAGGAACGTACGTTCATTTCTGACGGGTGATGACAAGGTCTAACACAAACTCTCTCATTCAGAATACACCATCAGTATGAGAGTGAATTGCGTTAGTAGTGCGAGTCCCCAATTTTGTTGATTTCAGGTTTTCAGACGAACGTGATTACAAGAACAATGGCTGGAGGTTTGTCTATAATCGATCATGGCTTCCGCATATGAATTATTTTGTCTAACAAATTCGGTATCAATATTCTTACGTGTATGTATCAAAAGTCAATACTTATGATAATTTGCTGTCTCTATTTAAATAATAAGTTTGAAGTAAAGCGAGAAATAAAATTGATTTACGGAGTTCGTGCATTCGTATGATGGACTTCTATTATTGTTTGAATATGTCTCACTTGTTTAAATGCCTAATGCACTTTTTTTTTTTTTTTGGTCAGAAAAATGCCTAATACACTCAATTAACCAATCTTATGAACTAATGCCACTGCTTCTGGCGCTGCTCATCAATGTATAAGGACAAACTAGTTGCTGTTCCTGGTACCGACTAAGTGCAAAGGAAAACGGAGCATGAAGAAGATCGTCGTTGCTGTAAATGACCGATAGAAGGGGTTGGAAAAGTCTGTCGAGGCCATTCAATATATTTCGGCATTCATACACACGTTGACTCAAAGTCAACGATCAGCTCTTCGCCCTCGTCCACGAATGGCTTATATTCCGTCGGGGCTTGTTATGTGGGAACTTACAGGCTTTTTTTAGGCCTAAAAGCAAATGAGACAAAGCAGCCCATGCTAAGGTGTCGTTTCATTACTACCGGTGAAACTTAACCTCGAAAGATAAATACATTCTAAAGGGAAAATGACATAAATAATTCTAAACTTTGATCCAATATGTAATTTGGTCCATGAACTTTTAATTTATTCAATGTGGTCCTTGAATTTTAGCTCAATGTGCAATGTGGTCCATGAACTTTTAATTTGTTTAATATAGTCCCTCAACTTTAGTACATGTCCAATGTAGTCTATGAATTGTATGAAAATGTTCAATATAATCTCCAATCTTGAATTAATAGAATCACTACTTTGAATATTTGCTATAATGGCCATTGCATGTAACTTGATAGAACGAGGATTATTAGGAAATGAACAATGAAAAACGAGAATAAACACATGCCAAATTTATTGTTTATTAATATATGGCCGCATGAGTATGTAATTAGTTTGATTTAGTACCAGACCTAAGTGCAACTTTTTAGATCCTCAGTACGCATAATGCAATCACATTGCTTCATGTGTTAACTGGGTTCACTCCTATGTGGAGGAAACCCAATGAGTTGCAAGCCCAAAAAGGGCTTGAGCCTATATAATAAGTTATATGGAGAAATAGGATTTTTCACTATCTTTAAAGTGGTAGCCGCAAAAAGACGTCGTAACAAGAGAAAAAGAGAGAGCAGAAAAATCTAGGGGTTGTGGCAAAGTCTGATTTACATCAAGCTGGCATCAGAGGTTGATTTGTGGTCCGATTGAGCTGAAATTTTGTCAGTGTGTTCGTGGCGCAATCTTCTCGAATCTGAATGGTTTAATTTTCATTTGAAGCTCCCTATATCAAGTTTTTCGTGGATTGCTCAAAATGCAGTTTTTGGTTAGATTTATCCTTGATCTCTTGTGAAATTCATGTGTATTGCCAAGAATTATGTTCTTGAGGTCTTTGCTGCTATGTACCTCTAGTATTTGCTAGAGAATAATATTGTTCACCCAATTTTGTTGATAGTGAAGATTTTCGGGTGGACTCCGATCCTGTGGTTTTTGATCTCCTCACATCGAGGAGGTTTTCCACGTAAAAAAATCTTATTGTGTTCGCGTGCTTGGTATTTATTTTACTCTACTATATCGATTCATATTAGGTTTACACAAGAGGGGAAATTATTTTATTCCGCTGCATTAATTCGATATTGTTCGAATTGTTACCGTTCTCCCATCATCATGCTCATGCAAAATTGGTTTTCATGATCTGAGCATATTTATGGATATATGGATATCCGCCACACCTCTAAACTAGCTTGCACAGGAGCTTATTTTATATAGTCTAAATAATTAGATGTCATCTTTTAAAGTGGTGGCCCTTCGCGGTATGGACAAATTTCTACCCTCTTCAAACAGCTTAATTGATAGGAAATGAACTATCACGATCACAACGAAGGCAACTAAAAAGTAATGCATGAAATAATACACATCTTGCCACCACGTCCCCCAAAACCACTGTTCCCATCCTTAATTTATGTCAGTTGTAGTTGGTCGATGGACGGAAGTTTAATTGTTAATCTCGACCGTTGTGTGGATTGTATGAATTTTCATTGAAAGATCGAGTCATCAACTATCAAACCTTAAAGTGGTAATGAGGTCCTCTCTGCGTTCTTTAGATTCTATTCTTGTTCCTCCCTTTCTTATTCATCAATTTATAGTTCAATCCCACGTAGTTGAATCGTAATATGGCTCGCAAAATCATACAATTTTGCGAGCCAAATCATGGAAATCGAGTCAACTCTCTGCAAAATTGCGAATTGGGTGAGCTCGAAAATGAAATCGCGCGTTCACTTGGTAAACATCGCAAGTCGATCGTTGGGCTGGCTTATATCCCTCCAGTGCTTGTTAAGTGGAATTTGCAGGCTTTTTTTAGGCCCAAAAGCAAATGAGACAACGCAGCCCATGTTAAGGTGTAATGAAACGGTTCGTTTCATTATTATCGGTGAAAATAACACAAATAATCCTTGAATTTTAGTCCAATGTGTAATCTGGCTCTTAAAATTTTAATTTACTGAATGTGGTCCATGAAATTTAGACCAATGTAAAATGTGGTCTTTAAACTTTTGGTACATGTCCAATGTAGTCCGTGAACAATATGAAAAAACTCAATATAGTCTCTGCTCTTAAATTAATAGAAGGATTACATTGAACATCTGCTATAATGGCCATGACCTGTCACTTGATGGAACGAGGATTATTACAAAATGAACAATGAAAAAGGAGAATAAACACATGTGAAATTTATTAAGTTCATTGATTTATGGCCACATGACAATGTAACTAGTTTGATTTAGAACCAGACCTAAGTGCAGTTTTTCAGATTTTCAGCCCGCATGATGACATATGTATACGCTTTTTATAAATAATGCAATCACAGAACTTCATGCTCATGCGAAACAAAGATTGGTTCTCATTATTTTGAGCATATTTATGGATATATGCATATCCGCCAAACCTCAAAACTAGCATCCGCAGGAGCTTATTTTATATAGTCTAAATAATTGGAGATCATCTTTTAAAGTGGTGGCCCTCGCGGTGCGGACAAATTTCTACACTCGTCAAACAGCTTAATTGATAGGAAATGAAAGATCACGATCACAACGAAAGCAACTAAAAATTAATGCATGATACACATCTTGCCACCACGTCCCGCAAAACCACCGTTCCCCTCCTTCCTTTATTTCAGTTATAGTTGATCAAGGGACGGAAGTTTAATTGTTAATCTTGACCGTTGTGTAGATTGTATGAATTTTCAAGATCGAGTCACCAACTATCAAAATTCAAAATGGGAATGAGGCTTTCTCAGCGCTCTTTAGATTCTATTCTTGTTCCTCCCTTTCTTATTCATCAATCAACACAGACTTTTGGGAGAGTCACAATTCAAAACTTAGCTATTCCGTGGTTAAGCATTTATTTGGAGACTTCTCGTTGATCAACGAGAGCTTGGAGAAATAAGTTAGAAGAAGGGAAAAAATAACCTTAGTTAGTTTCATAGATCTGCATCTGATATGAAGTTTTTGTATATTTTGTTGACAACGTTTTAAATAAAGGTGACAATGCAAGTTGATTTGAAGAAGATGCAAGGTCATGGTTTCCTCGGTTGGGAGATGTTTCTTCCAATTGTCTTCTGCTGTGCGATATCCATCGTCCTTCAGAAATATGATTGAACCAACTAGGGATGTAGGAATATATAGCCTTTACTTTTACCTTCTTTTAGAAAGTACCGTCTCTCATCCATAAACTGAGTACGATTTCTCACGCTTTCGGGACAAAAATGCAGCACCTTCCCGTTATTGTATGTTTCCTCATTTGTGATTTCGAATCTTACGTGTGGATTTTGCCAAAAAGAATGAAGTTGGATTTCTTAAATTCTGCAAACAAATATTCATGTTTTTCTCCATTTTGATTTATAAGATATTTACTCCAACTAGCTTTTTAATTGGGAACGGTGAGCTACAAATATAAACATCACTTTAAAGTCACCCGCATGGATGCTGGTGACGTTCATATTTGCGACTCATCAATTAGTGATATGGTTGGTGAAAATTTTCCCCAACTATAGACAGTAGAAAGCACAAGCAATAACACAATTTGTCAAAGATTGAGCGCATAAGGAAAAAATTGAAGGCATGATAGAAGAAGTATTGAAGGGACTTGAAAGATAAATGAAAGGCAACATGTTCATGATTTGATTAGCTCGCTTGATATATTGTCCGTTTTGCCTATTCTGATCATTCTTTATAGTGTTGTCCATTGACGTCCTCGTAGGCACTTTTCCAAGACTCATCCAACATGATAGCGTTTATATGAGCATGCTTAACATTGGATCCCAGCAATACTAAAATGTTGTACGTTAAAATACACCACTTCTAAGTTGATTGGTTTTACATATGATTTTGGAGCAATCTTCTCTTTTCATCGTGCAATTCAATCCATTCATGCCCCCTTGTTATTCTTGAAGCTCACAAAAACTGCACATTGTCCAATTCCTCTCACCTCAACGATCATTCCAACTATTTGTATCACAATCTCATGCTCCAGCTACACTCACGTTTACTGGAGCAAATTGGTCGGTGTATTCAACCTTTTCGGGAAAAGTACCAAAAAAGTCCTAAACCTATTGCATTGGTACCAATTCAATTCTAAACTTTTCAATTGGATCAGTCCTAAACATTTTAATATTGGTACCAATTCAGTCCATTCGGCCAATTTTGGATTTACTGCGCCGGTGTGACAATTTTTAAGATTTTTTTTTCTAATTTTTTATTAATTTTTTTTCCTTTTTCCTTTTATTTTCCGACGGTGGCCGATGAGGGCCACGAAGCCCTCGCTTGCCACTAGCGAGGGTCGTGGCCCTCGCTTGCCGCCAGTGAGGGCCGCGAAGCCCTCGCCTGCCGTCGACGAGGGTCGCAGCCCTCGCCCAACCTCTCCCAAGCCGCCAGCGAGGCGAAGGCTGAGGGCCGCGACCCTCGCCGGCAATAGGCAAGGGCTTCGCGGCCCTAGGACAGTGGTTGATGAGGCCATGGCGGCCATCGCTTGGGCGGAGGCGAGGGCCGTGAAGCCCTCGCCGCCCGCCAACAAGGGTCGCGGCCCTCGGCCCTCGCCTTCGCCCGGCGATGGCCGCCATGGCCTTGCTGGGGTTGTGGGCGAGGTCGCCTTCGCCCGCGGCAAGGACTGGGCGAGGCCAGCCTCGCCTAGATCCAGGCAAAGCCTCGTCGCCGGTAGCCTGGGAGAGGCTAGGCGAGGGCCACGACCCTCATCGACTGCCGTTGGAAATGAAATGGAAACAGAAAAAAAAAATTAATAAAAAAATCTTAAAAATTGCCACGTCAGTGTTCGACCACCGACTGAAGTCCATGTTAGCTCCGTCCGGCCAAAATTGGCTAGATGAACTGAATTGGTACCAATATTAAAAAGTTTAGGACTAAATTGGTCCAGTTGAAAAGTTTAGAACTGAATTGGTACCGATGCAATAGGTTTAGGACTTTTTCGGTACTTTTCCCCAACCTTTTCAATAGCTTTAACTGAGATGGAACGTCGGTGTAGCTCCATGTAGCTTCTTGTGGAGTTAGTGTTGAATATTTTCATTGAGAAATCAATGTGAGGGACAGAGAATCATGGGCTTATAAATAGATGAGAGTAAGCACCACCTCTTGCCAAACAAAAGCCACCAACTCAAGAGCATTTTTCAAAGTCTCCCACAATGCTTCTAATCCTTTCTTCTCTCCTCGTGCTCGTGCAAATTTCGAGGAGAAGTTCAAAGCTAAGGTATCTCCCACCAGGGCCCGAAAAGTTACCCCTCATTGGAAATTCGCATCATATGATTGGCTCACTGCCCCACCATCGTTTGAGAGACCTAGCCAAAACATATGGATCCGTTTTCCATCTCCAACTTGGTTGATGAGAAGCCAACGATGATGATCTGTTTTGGCCATTGACCACAAAAAGTTGGTGTTGTGAATTCGTATTATTGGACAGTAGTGTTTTGCTAGTGAAAGAACTCGTGAAAACAAATTCAAGCTTCAGCTACTTGAATATATTCCAATTGTCCCCAAGCATAAAATCCAGACTATCTGCACTTGAACTTGGAATGAGACATGGGCTGCTAAAGGTAACGACAGTACTTAAGACTAAACCAACCACCAAGATACAAGACAAGTTTCCATCTCATTTTAGGAACCAATAAGAGAGACTTGAAATATCAGGCAAAAACTATTTACTGAGACAGGCGGCGCAATTCAGATAGCAAAAACTTCGACCTCAAGAAAGAACAAGTGGAGCTAAACAATGAGCAGTAAGCAGAAACCCAGCACCAAAAAAAAAAAAAAACAGGTAAGCAGAGAACAACTGAAGGAGTCTTTAAGAATGCAAGTACCGCATTTGCCAGCGGACACAAGGCTCTGTGGAGGAATTCCTTAATTTCATCTCCCCGAGTGCATCTCTGGAAAGTCCAAGTGCATGGGGGTCAGTCCGCATACCGATATTTTCCACCTCTATGACTTTTGGGCTTCTGGGAATAGCTCTTCTTCTTGCTTTTTTTGTATTCATGTGGATTGAAGAAGAAAAGAGGAGCCTCTATCAAAGCTCCATAGGTGGTTGTCGCGACCTCCTTTTTTTTTTTTCGGCGCCCGATCGGGGCGGGCGCCTGGAGGCTAATGGCTCAGCTAAAATTAGTTATGCCCGGACTCTCCCAAGTCCGCCAATTCACGACTTTAATAATCTGAGTTTTTAACCTGTAAGTTAATTTTTAAAACGAAGTCGCCACTAATCAATTTGGGGTGGGTTGATTAGAAACCCATGCGAAATATTGGGAGAAATATTCGCTCCTGCGCAACCAGAGAAATTAGGATCGGGGACTTGATTACACTAGTTAATCACTAATGCCCTTTCGGTACCTAACCTTGTTTAAACCCTAAGGTTTTTTTGATGTTTTAGGGATTTTCCATGCATTATTTGGAAAAAGACATTTTTGGACCTTTTTCCAATTTTTTGGACATAAAAGGGATTTTTTTATTTTTGATATTTTTGGAAAAATACAAGTTTTTTGGCTTTTTCTGAATTTTTGGCATTTTTGGAAAATATGGAATATTTTTGATTTTTTTTTTGGAAAATAAAATATTTTTTTATATATTTTTTTGAAAAATAAAGTATTTTTTGATTTTTCTTGATTTTCTCGAAAATAAAATATTTTTTATATTTTAAAATATTTTCTTTTTTTTTGGAAATTAAAATATTTTTTAATATTTTTTTCGAAAATAAAAATATATTTTTTATTTTGATTTTGATTTTTTGGTGAATAAGTTATTTATTTATTATTTATATTATTTAAAAATAAAAATAAAATCAAAATCAAAACAACATTGCGGGCCCGACTCGGATTTTTTTTGTCTTTTCCTTTCTTCTTTTTTTTTTTTGAAACGGCGCCGTTTAGGGGGAACCGGCGAAACCCTACCCGGTTCCCCCGACCCGGTCCGGCTCGCGACCCGGTTCCTCGGAGCCCTACCCGACCCGAATCCGGTCGCGATCCGACCTCCGCCGCCCCCTCTTTTTCCCTCAGATTTGCGGAATCCCTACCCGGTCCCCGATCCGAGTCCGACCCAACAACCCGAGGTCGCGACTCGGAAAATCGGGAACCCTAGGGTTTCCGCAAATTCCGGCGCCGAGGAGGAGGAGAGGTGGATCGATGCGGCGGCAACGGCAGCGATGGCGGAGGCAAAGAACGACAGGGGGATGGCGACGGCGGCGGCTACCGCGCGGTGGGGTGCGGCGAGTGGCGGAGACGGCGAGCGACGGAGACGGTGGGCGTCGGGGATCCCTTCCTCTCTCTCTCCGGTCTCGAATGCTCCCTCTTCCTCGGATCTCGCCTCGCGAGCGCTCGGGCCTCCCCTGAAGTCTCTCAGGGGAAGCTTGCGATGCTCGCTAGCTTTCGATCTCTCTCTCTCTGTTGGTCTCTGGTGGTTGTGCTGCTTCGACGGAGATGGGGGGCCTATTTATAGGCCGAGGGGCGGCCGGTCGACGGAGCTTGACCGAGGGCTGCCACGCCTTCCGCCGGCCGAACCGACGTCCCATCCAACGCCAACCACCCGCTTCATGTCCGTCGCCGCCGCTCCTCCCCTCGCTCCACGTGCACCATCGCCGCTCGTCTCGCTCTCCCGGAGTTGCGCCCTCCGCGCGTGCGCTGCAGAGGCGGACGGAGGAGGAAGATGACCCGAAGTGGGCCGGGCCGGAGGAGGATGGGGCCAGGGGCCCGTGCGGAGGGGAGGGCTGCCGCCGCTCTTTTGCTTTCTTTTCTTTTGTTTTTTTTTTGTTTTTTTCTGTTTGTTTTTATTATCCGAAAAGATTAAATAAAATAGACTAAAAATAAAATAAAACCTAATTAATTAAAATGAAATTTAGGCGTCAATAGCTGCCCCTCTTTGAAGGTAAGTTCGCAGAGGTTGCATTCAAAGACAAACTGATGCCTAAATTTTATCTATGCATGCGTAGCAGGTTATATTTTATTTGGGACCTATTATTCTATGCAAAAAGAAGAGTAACATAACTTTACATATACTAAGACAGATAAGAAGATACTTGGAATTACTTATCGAGAGTGAGTGAGATAGGGTGTGAACCCCGAGTTTTGGCAAGTATCAAGGTGTCATCTTACCTGGTGATATGAGAGGGTTGCTTCTCTAGGACCCAGACTATTCTTCGGTCGCCGTGACGAGAAATTGTTTCTCTAGGACTCGAACCATTCTTCGGTCGCCGTGACGAGAAATTGCTTCTCTAGGACTCGAACCATTCTTCGGTCGCTTGTTAAAACAATCAATGATTTGCCTAGGACTCGAACCTTTATTCGGTCGCCTTGACGGGAGATGCACCGACCTTTCTCAGGGCATCTCATTTGTGGGTGCCTGATTTGTATCGAGGACACCAGTTGGTACCCGACCTTTCTTGAGAGATGCGCCGACTTTTCTCAGGGCATCATATTTGTTGGGGTGTCTGACTTCTGTCAAAGACATCGGTTGGAACCCGACCTTTCTCGGGGGATGCGCCGACTTTTCTCAGGGCATCATATTTGTTGGGGTGTCTGACTTCTGTCAAAGACATCGGTAGGAACCCGACCTTCTTCGGGAGGATGCACCGACCTTTCTCAAGGCATTGATATGTGAGGTGCATGATCTTTGTTGAGGACACCTGTTGGAACCCGACCTTTCTCGGGGGATGCGCTGACCTTTCTCTGGGCATCTATTTTGTGGGGTGCCTGATCTTTGTCAAGGACACCGTTGGAACCCGACCTTTCTCGGGGATGCGCTGACCTTTCTCAGGGCATCTATTTGTGGGGTGTCTGATCTTTGTCAAAGACACCTGTTGGAACCCGACCTTTCTCGGGGGATGCACCGACCTTTCTCAGGGCATCGATTTGTGGGGTGCCTGATCTTTGTCAAAGACACCTGTTGGAACCCGACCCTTCTCGGGGGATGCACCGACCTTTCGCAGGGCATCAATTTGTTGAAGATACCTGGACATTCATAGGTATTGAAAGAGTACCTGGATATTCACAAGTACTAACTGGAGGATCTTTGGGCCTTTGCAGGCGTCGAAGGGGTACTTTGATGATCACAAGTATGAATTTAAAAAATACCTGGCAAACGGAATATCGAGGATAGGTCTCGCATATTCGTGGAGGTCTCTCACCTTTTGATAATTGGGGAATATCGAGGACACGCCTCACATATTCGTGAAGGTCTTTCACCTCCTAGTTATGGGGAATATCGAGGACGTACCTCGCATATTCGTGAAGGTCTCCCACCTTCTGGAAATTGGGAATATCGAGGGCGTACCTCGCATATTCATGAAAGTCTCCCACCTTCTGACAATTAGGGAATATCGAGGACGTACCTGGGATATTCGTGAAGGTTTCTCACCTCCTGGTAATTGAGAATATCGAGGGCATGCCCCGCATATTCGTGAAGGTCTCTCACCTTCCGGAAATTGGGAATATCGAGGGCGTACAGGATATTCGTGAAGGTCTCCCACCTCTTGGCAATTAGGGAATATCGAGGACGCACTGGGATATTCGTGAAGGTCTCTCACCTCCTGGTAATTAAGAATATCGAGGGCATGCCCCGCATATTCGTGAAGATTTCTCACCTCCTGGTATTTTAGGGAATATCGAGGACGTACCTGGGATATTCGCGAAGGTTTCTCACCTCCTGGTAATTGAGAATATCGAGGGCATGCCCCGCATATTCGTGAAGGTCTCTCACCTTCTGGAAATTGGGAATATCGAGGGCGTACCTGGGATATTCGTGAAGGTCTCCCACCTCCTGGCAATTAGGGAATATCGAGGACGTACTTGGGATATTCGTGAAGGTCTCTCACCTCCTGGTAATTGAGAATATCGAGGACATGCCCCGCATATTCGTGAAGGTTTCTCACCTCCTGGTATTTTAGGGAATATCGAGGACGTACCTGGGATATTCGTGAAGGTCTCTCACCTCCTGGTAATTGAGAATTTGAATGTAGCACAAGGCTTACCTGGATGGCGGCACACACAGTGTACAAAGTAGAGAAATATTTGGATGAACACAAATATTTAATGATATAATCAGGGACCACTCAACTGGTCCGAGTGTAAGAAAGCATACCTAGGTGATTGCAGGCGCATAATATGGTGGAATACTTGAGTAGCTGCTAGTATTCAAAGATACAATTTTGAGGACAACTCGGACAAGTCGAGTGTCACGGAAAGGGGATACCAAATGATGATCGGCACTCAAAGACAAGAGGATACTTGGACAGTCAAGAGTATCCAAACTTTAAGGACAACTCGAACAGATCGAGTGTCAACAGAGGGAGTACCTGAGTAGTGGCAGGCACTCAAAAACAATGGGATAACTGGACAATTGCAAATATCAGTATTCCGGGGACAACTCGAACAGGTCGAGTGTCGACAAGAGGGAGTACCCGGCAAATGGCAAGTACTCAAAGACAGGGGGATACTCAGACCGCTGCAAGCACCCAAACTCAGGAGATGACTCGAATAGGTCGAGTGACAAGAAGAGAGTACCAGGACGGCGGTAGGTACTTTAAGACAAATGGGGATATGGATATGTTTACCTGGCAATATCACAAATCACTGAGAGTATGTTCGCTACTTACACAATATGCATACATGTACACAATGATTGTATATGCTGTAAATTCATAAATTCAAAATGTGATTTATGCATGACAATTTCGTCAGTTTTGTATCATCCGAATTCCACTGGGAAAGATTTTGAAAGACAACCCTCATTTAGAATGTAGATATCTTGAGCATGCCTGATGAGGGACTTTCAGTCTGAAAGGACTTTTCACTCACTCTCATGGAAAGGTTGTTTTATCCTGACCGTTGATGCAGGATTTATAAGGATCACACTTCTCACTGTCATCATGTCAGCAGGGGTCCGAGTAATCTTGCAAGTGGTACGACTTTACCAATGTGAGAGGTCTTTGTTGAAATTGTGATGAAGACTTGGTTAGCAGCTCATCAAAGGGGATCATCAAGGTTGAAGTCGATGGACGAAAATGTTGCACGATCATCTCCGGGTCTACAAATCAGGAGCTCTGCGAAAAGAGATAGAGTAATCTTGCTCGTACTTCTTCGAGCGATACTTATGCACATATGAAATCTTACGAATATTGAAGTGCCCCTAGTCTGAAGAGACTTTTTACAATGGGAATATAACGTAGACTCGGCTCACATGTAGAAGAGTGAGAATTGGTGACTGTCTCAGCATTCGTCACTGGTCCTTCTTCTTATTGTCAAATGGAGATTTTACAACCACAACTTTTTCTTGGCTGTATTTTTTTTGACTGGGGGGCATTGGCCTTGCTTTTACCAGGCACACTGCTTTTTCATGCCCCTACTTTTATTCCAGTTCCTCAATTATGGGCATTGACCTTGCTTTTACCAGGTACACTGCTTTTTTATGCCCCTGTTTTTTTCATTTTTGTTGCTTGAGGAACTGATCTAGGTGAGTTCAATCGAAGCACCATTATTTAGACTTCGAGTCTTCATCTTCAGCCAGCACTCTAGGCTATGGCAATAACTTCTGCTTTATCTCAAGGTGAGGGTAAAATTACAGACTCACTTGGGTTGTACAATGTATACCAATGCATAGAAAATGAATTTGCTCTTCGTCATTCTAAGGCACTTAAATTAACGCGAGTGTTCATATGCAATAAAGACACTCGAAGATTGATGCAAGTGCAAGCAAGAGAATTTCTATCCCTCTTCTCACCTTGTGATGCGGATTTGCCTTGTTTTTGACATGCTCCAATGTTGGGTGATTCTTGATGAGAGAAGCTTCACCAAAGTGTATGGGGCTCAATAGGGGGTGAGCAATGAAATGCCTCTCACTATTTTGGTTATCGTACCATTCGCGAGAGAACTCTTTACCCTGAAGTCATGGAGTTTTATGCGCTCATCTCACAAGTGTATAGATGGGGGACTGTGTGTAGGATATGGCTTGCCTATCATTATTCTGATGTGCCTCATCCAGCATGCTCAACTAATCTTGTATTCTTCACTTAGCTGTCTATTCTAGTAATCCCCAATGGAATCAGTGATTTAGACAAACAAAATCATCACGCAGAAATCCATTTTGAATAGACATGCAGCATTTTTTTAAATATGAGAGAGTTTGTACTCTCAAAACAAATGAATGATTTTTTACTCAAGAGACCCTATTGACAACTTTAGGGGTGTTTACTTAGTGAAATTGTATTTACAAATGTGCTGAATTTTGAATATCAAAAGAGTTATTCACAAAGGGGTGTCGATGGATCGTCTTCACAGAGAGATAATACACGAATGATCAGCTAAGGGTTGGGACTTTGAACGGGCATCTCTGCTCTTGTCTCGGGTTTGTAAATTGATCTGGATCACTTGATTTGCCACTATTTAACCATTAAGCTTGGTTCTCGGGAATCCCAACGCCTCCCGTCAATATGGCAAAGAAAATGAGTTCGAGAATAAGCGCTGGGAATGATACCAAATTAGTTTTTCCCATAATTTGTATGTTTGGCCTCCAAGAATATTTGAACGTTGATGACGGTCTCTTTACGGTTCCATGCTTCTTTTGATTGGCATTTCTTATTTGTGGCTACATATGCCTGATTGCTGGTTGTTGATTATAGCAGCATGTGGATAAAGTCATGTATTTCAAGCTTCTATGGAATCTGAGATGGACAATCTAGCTTTCGTTAATTAGTTCCTGAGAGAACATGCGTCAAGAACAAGAAGTGAGGTTTCACAGTTCCAAGGTTATCGTCTGGGATAGATGGCTTCTTTTATTTAACTGGACTGGTTCTTGAACGACAAGTCTTTTATACCAAGTTAGGCGAATTTGACGTAAGTCACTCCTATGCGCTTGCTTGGGTAGTATTGATTATCCCATCAAGTTTGCTGCCTGATTCTCAACACTCCCTTAAATGCTAGTGATTACCATTCATTCTTCTTTGCTGAATCAACCAAACACATTTTATGATGGTGCAAATACATCACTCATAAAAGGCGCGTAGGCAATTTCATTTTGATAGAGAAATGCTTGGCAATGCCAGGCAATGAACATCTTTCAAGGGTAGTACTTTTTTACAAAGCATCGAATTAACCGGTTTGGAGAATTCCCGCCCATCCATTTCGGTCGGGATCAAGGCTCCTCCGGGGAGTATCTTCTTTATCACATAAGGACCCTTGTAATTTGGGGCAAACTTGCCACCGGGCTCCGGAAGATCGGCGGTGTCTTCCTCAAGACTAGCTCATTTACCTCGAAGTTCCTAGGTCGCACTTTCGATTGAACGATCGGGCTACCTTTACGTTGATAACACCTGACCATGACAGAGGGCTTTTAGTCGTTTTCATCGATCATATTCAGTTGCTCGAGCCTTTGTTGTGTCCACTCTTCCTCGGACAACCCTACCGGGATAAAATTCGTAGGGATGGGATTTCTACTTCTATGGGCAAAACCGCTTCCATGCCATAAACCAGGGAAAAAGGGGTTGCCCCAGTGGAAGTTCGAATCGAAGTTCGATATGCTGTTAGTGCGAAGGGTAACCTTTCATGCCATTCGCGATAGTTTTCAGCTGTCTTGGCTAGGATTCTCTTGATGTTCTTGTTGGCGGCTTCCACGGCTCCATTCATTTGTGGACGATAAGGGGACGAGTTCAGATGTTGGATTTTGAACTCAGAGAATAATTGATCAATCAACTTGTTGTTCAGGTTTGACCCATTGTCGGTGATGATAGCTTCTGGCACGCCATATCGGGCGATTATGTCACGTCTGATGAACTTCATAACGTTCCGCGCAGTTACGCTTGCATAGGATGTGGCCTCGATCCATTTTGAGAAGTAATCAATTGCAACTAAAATAAACCGATGCCCATTTGATGCCTTCGGATTGATTGGGCCAATTACATCAATGCCCCACATTGAAAATGGCCACGATTCGAGATAATTGATGTAGTTCGGTTGGAGGGGCATTTATCTTGTTCCCGTGAATCGGCAACGATGATGACTTTGCACATGTTGTGTGCAATCGCCTTCCAAAGGGAGCCAATAATAACCTAATCTCATTATTTTCTTGGCCAACATGCGTCCATTCATGTGAGGGCCACATACTCCCTCATGTATTTCCTGCATTATCCGTGTGGCTTCGTTGCATCAACACACCTTAGTAGGACTGAATCATATGATCTTTTGTATAGATTTTCACCGCTGACGAAGAACCTTGAGGCCATTTTCATTAGGTATTTTCGATCAGAGTGAGTGCTTTCTTCAGGGAATTCCTGCTTCTGGACATATTTCATGATATCGTAATACCAGGGTTTTCCGTCGGGTTCTTCGGTTATAGCCATGTGGGCTGTCTTGTCGAACTTTGATCTTCAAAGGTTCTACTTCGACCCTTTTGTTACTTGTAACATAGATGACAACGTTGCTAGTGCATGTGAACCGATTATGAATTCTAGGAAGGTATTCAAACGAGATGTCTTGAAATTCTCCCACCAATTTTTTCAAGTAGTTGTGATAAGGCACAAGTTTGGTATCTCTCGTCTTCCATTCACCCACGGTTTGGAGGATGATTAAGGCGGAGTCACCGAATACTTTTAGTTTTGTCACTTCCATTTCAATAGATGCTTGTAAGCCGAGGATGCATGCTTCATATTCGGCTATATTGTTGGTGCATGGAAAAATCAATTTTGCAGCCACAGGATAATGTTGCCCATTAGGGGATATCAAAATCGCCCAAAGTGCGTAACCCGACAAATTTACAGCTCCATCGAAAAACATAGTCCAAGCGTCTTCTTCTATTGTTGAAATCCGGTCGTCTGGTGTATTATCCTCGTGTACCTCCTTAGGGCCATCTGCTAACATATCCGCAATCACTCGACCTTTAACTGATTTTCGCGACATAACTTGGATGTCGAATTTCGAGATCAGGATTTGCCATTTGGCCAATTTTCCTACCAAGGCCGAGCGACCGAGCAAATACTTGATCGGGTCACTCTCAGTTACGAGGAACGTTTGGTAGTGCAAGGTATATTGCCGAGCCTGTGCAACACCCATACCAATGCAACGCATGTTTTTTCGATTTGGAGTAGTTTTGTTCGACGTGGTGAACTTTTACTTAAATAGTAGATGGCTCGCTCCCTCCCGTCATGAGGTCCTTCTTGTGCAAGCATTGCGCCTAAGGATTCACTGTTGATGGTAAGGTAGAGGATCAAAGGGTGCCCCGGGACCAGAGGTACCAGAATCGGGGGCTTCATCAAGTACTGTTTTAGATTTTCGAATGCCAGTTGGCAATCATCATCCCATTTAACTTGTGCACCCTTCTTGAGAAGTTTAAAGAAGGGTTTCGCAGTTTCAGAAAGTTGGGAAATGAACCGCGCAATATAATTTAATCTTCCCAAGAGGCTTCGGACTTCCTTTACAGTCGAGGGATGAGGCATCTCAAATATTGCCTTGGTTTTTGACGGATCTACTTCTATCCCTTCACAGCTCACAACGAATCCAAGTAATTTACCAGAAGTTGCCCCGAACACACATTTTGCTGGGTTCAAGCGCAACTTGAACTGGCGAAGTCGGTTGAATAATTTTTCCAGGGTCTTCACATGGTCTTCTCCATGTCTGGTTTTGGCGATCATGTCATCAACATATACTTCAATTTCTTTGTGCATCATGTCATGGAAAAGGGTTACCATGGCACGTTGGTAAGTTGCTCCGGCATTTTTCAGGCCAAAAGGCATGACCCTATAGTGAAAAGTTCCCCATGGAGTAATGAACGCTGTTTTTTCCTTGTCTTCCTCCTTCATTTTAATTTGGTTGTATCCTAAGAATCCATCCATGAAAGAGAAAAGCTTAAATCCAGCCGTACTATCCACAAGAACGTCTATATGAGGTAGCGGGAAATCATCTTTTGGGCTTGCTTTGTTCAAATTGCGGTAGTTGACACAAACTCGGATTCAACCATCTTTCTTCTTTACTGGTACAATGTTTGCTACCCAATTAGGGTATTGCGAGACTTCGAGGAAGCCTACTTCCAGGAGCTTCATCACTTCTTCAATCTTTTTTGACAACTCTGGTTTAGTTCTCCTTAGTCGTTGCTTCTTGGGGGCTACATCAGGGTTGGTTGGCAAGCTGTGCTCTACAATCATTGGATCGAGGCCTGGCATATCGGCATATGACCATGCGAATACATCTTGATATCTCTTTAGGAAGGTAATTAGGCTTGCAGCTTCTTCTTTAGGAAGGTTCGCGCCGATCTTTATCTCCCTTGGATCTTCTGTGCTGCCTAAATTGACAATGACGGTGTCTTCGTAGTAGGGGCCTTGCTTCTTCGTGTTGCTCCCAATTCCGTTGAATTTCGTCGGAATCATCAAGATCTTCATCGAGTTATCGAATGGTTTCTTATGATGTTGGTTTGGACCGTTCCCATACCCTCGCCTGCTGCTAGATTATTCATGTATCATAAAATAGATAGGTTAATGGGACAAATAAGTTTAACAGCATGTATGCTTCTTTCTTTTGAAAATGGGGATGAATTGTTCTTTAAGATGAGGAAGCATGAGGAAACCCGGGCCTCAGATTTCTTCTTTCATTTTGCGGCTGGATATCATCAACGGGCCGGTTTGGTGTATCTCCTCATGCCCTCAAAATGTTTTCAACTTTATTTATTACTAGATGGATTTACAGAGTGGTTTCAAAAAAGGTTCCCTAGATGGAACTGAGGTTGAAAACAAAACAAGCAAAAAAAAAAAATATGTACAGGCTCCTGCGTAGGGGAGTATGCAGAAGAAAATAAAAGGATTCTACTCGAGCGGGTCTGCACCCATTTCCCATGACGGTCCTTCATTGATAGCGCCCACGAAGAAGTCTTCATACCAATCGCCGATTTCGTCTCCCTGTGCTCGTGGCTTTGCGGACTTCAAATCATCCATGCCTTCCCACCCATCGGGGACGATGTGGCGATGATGATCATAGAAACTTTGGGGGATTGAATAGTTGACATAGTAGTCAAATTTACCACTTGGTTGGCCCAAAGTGTCCATGATCACCTCTCCTCTACGTGCCTCCTTAATTTGCTTAGGGAACATGGTACGGGTGCTGGATACTACGAGGAGGCGATCTTCGCCAAAACACAGCCATGGGGAGCGAAACGTGAATATCCCAGCGTCCAAAAGATCCTGAACCTTGTCTCTCAGGATGGTGCAGTCACCTAGCGAGTGTCCTAATTCCCCCGAATGATAATCACATTGCTTGGACGGATCATAACCAAGGAAGTACTCGGGAGTAAGATGACTCAATTCCCTGGTGATCATCCCTTGCTCTAGGAGAATGGGAAAAATAATGGCCATCGATTTAGGAAGAGGCGAATATGGCCGCGTGCTTCTTGAGGACTGGGGTAGCCGAGTCCCTTGCCAGCTCGTGTCAATAAGGTCTTCTTCATTTACTTTGGCTGCCAACTCCTCGTTGTGACGAGAGAGGAATGTACGGGCAATTTGGGCGAAACTCTCTGTCAAGTGGTGTACCGTCTCGTGTAGCTCATCGACTTGACGTTGAAGCTGGGGAAACGAGAAGTTATCACCTGTTTCTTCTAATTGTTCCTCATCAATGGCACCTATAAAAAGGTCTCCAAACATGGTGGTCACGCCCTCTGGTCCTTCTTCCTTTGTAAGTACGGGCTGAACTGTGCTCTCCTGGATTATGGGCAATTTCGTGCTTCCAGAGTTGAACCACTCTGAAGTATTCACTTCTTCTTCCTCATGCATCATCCTGGCTGGGCCTAGGAAAGTTTCCTCGAGATGGGGATATACAAGGCCGACTTTTTTCTTTGCTTTTCTATCCGGGGAAAATCCTAAACTGATAATATAGGGTCTCCTCAGGGCTTTAATAGGCTAACGGATGCCCTGGCCTCTTCTACCAAGTCCTTGTCCTGGAATGAAACCATGTCCAACCATGATTTTTCCTACCATGATTGCAGCACTTGATACCTCGGGGATGAGGGGCAAAGTCCCTCGAGTTTCGTGTATAGTAGACACGAGCTCGAACGACTGATAGCTGGCTTCGCTTTTCTCACTAGGTTCAACATAAGGGATGGCCGTCTCATGGTAGATGCGGTGATCTTCTTCTCCTCGGATGTGATCGTTTTCCTCCAACCACAAACTTCACACTTTGGTGGAGGCTTGACGGCATCTTGCTCCGCGATGTGGATCCATGGGCATCCTAAGAGGAAATTGAACGCAGTGGGGATGTCCATCACCTGGAACAAAATTTTGAATATAGTTGGGCCTATTTGAACGTCGAGTTCAATCTCTCCCACTGTTTCCTTCTTCGTTCCATCGAATGCTCGAACAGAAGTCCTGGGTACCTAGATCCATGATCTCTCTATTTTAAGGCGACAGAGTGTCGCTAGTGGACATATGTTAAGAGCAGATCCGTTGTCAATCAACACTCGAGCGACGTGAGATGCGTTGCACTTGACTGATATGTAGAGGCCCTTGGTGTGTCCTCTACCCTCTTCAGGAATTTCTTCATCGAGAGAATGCCATTTGATCTTTTAAAAGATAGTACCGACAAATTCCTCGAGTTTGTCATGCTCAATTGTTTCAGGGACATGTACCTCACTTAGGACTTTCATGAGGGATTTCTGGTGCTTGACAGATGTCTGAAGCAATTCTAGTAGAGAGATTTGTGCTGGTGATTTTCGTAACTGTTCCACCACATTATATTCACTAGCCTTAACTACGGCCAAAAACTCCTTGGCTTCTTTGTCAGTGACGGGCTTGGCAGACTGAGTGTTTGCTTGTGCATAGGTTCGCCCAGATCTTGTGACTAAACCAACCTCAAGGTCATAAGACCACGGTACGGCATTGTTGTATTCGTATTTGCAAGGTTGGGGAATCTCGATGACTATAGCTGTTTCTGCTGCTGATGCTTGAACAATAGCTTCCTTCCTTTCAAAGACGCTCTCAGGTGAGGTGGAATCTTTCTTTTCCTTTTCCGCATTTAGCGCGGCAAATTCTTCCTCCCAGTTGATGAGGACTTGCGATATGGTAGAAACTATACTGGTGTGGCTGGCGTGTATGACTATTCCGGCCTCTATCATTCTCAATACCCTTTCCTCCATTATTGCAAGAGGTGGTATCACATTGCTTGAATAATACCCAGCTCCTATCAGCCCTCGATAGATGTCAACAGTAGGTACTTTGGCATTTCTGATTTGACCGGCCTCTGAACTGAATATTGCATTTACCTTGCTAGCGTGATCAGGGAGCGGATTGCTTTGGACATTTGGTTTTGTAGTTTGGAACGAGAATGCCTTAGTATCCAGCAAGTTCTGGATCCGATGCTTAAGGGTGAAACATTTGTCAGTTGACTGGCCTATTTCTCCCATGTGATAATCACATTTTTTGGACGGGTCATAGCTGGAGAAGCTTTCAGCATTGGGTCGCTTTAGCTCAGTTGAGAGGAGGTTCTTGTTTCGGAGGATTGCGAGAACTTGTGATGGAGATCCGGGAAGCGGAGTGAACTGCCTCCTATTGTTGTAGCGTTGAGGAGGTTGACGATTGGCGGTCTATCGTTGTCCTGTGTTTGTCTGAACAGTCGGGAGGTGACTCGGTGTTTGTAGTGTAGGTTGCATTAACATCAACCAGGGTTCTTTGTCTTTTTCACGTTGAGTCTTCGCCGATGGGTGCGGGCTCAATGAACCACCCATCCCTTAACCATATCTCAATTTGTTCTCCTACTGGGATGAGTTGATTGAATGATTCAGCGATCGTAGTTACCATTCGATTGCGGTATTCATAGGGGAGGGTTTTGATGAACATTTTTCTTAGTTCGAAATCAGTTGGTTCAAGACTGATCTGGGCGGCCAGATTCCTCCATCTAATGGCATATTCCTTGAAAGATTCATGCTTTTTCTTTTCCGTGCGCTCTAGATCCTCACGAGAATGGGTAATGTCTATTATAAACTTGTATTGCTTGAGAAATGCCTCACTTACTTCACTCCATGCTTCGAGGAGGTTTATATTTTTCATGATATACCATCTCAGGGCAGGGCTTATTAGACTTGACTGGAACAACTGAATCATCAATGGCGCATTATTAACGTATTGGGTCATTCGAACCAAGTACATTTGCAAGTGAGCTCTCGGGCAAGTCGTGCCATCATACTTTTCAAACTCGGGTATTTTGAATTTTCTGGCATTTTGACTTTGGAGTAAATGGAGAGATCTGTCAAAGTAGGATCCTGGAGGCCTTGCAATTGCTTCAGTCTTTTCTCAAGCTTTTCGAGGCGTTTGTCATGGTCGATTTTAGACAAGCCACCTGTCTTAGTTTTCTCAATCACGGTTTGGTGCGGATCATCCTCCAATTCAAGCATGTTATTGTCAGTATCTCTTCCTTGATCACCTCGAATGGATGATTGTGGTAACAGTACTTCCGATTGAGGTGGGGGCGGAGCCGGTTGCCTTGAATGGAATCTATCTCGCTTTGAGAGTTCTTTGGAGCACATTGAAAACCTGCTTCATTTCATTTTCCATGATCTCGACACGGCTTGGTACGTTTTCTTCAGCCATTCTAGCTTTCGAATGCAGTTACGTCGTAATTACCGTGTTTGCGCAAAATGGAAAGAACATAAGTGAGGGAAACAGATGGAACATTGGCCCATGGCGAGGGTCGAGTCATTTTTATTTATTAACAGGGGAATATATACAATGATGAAAGGGCTCTTTAAACAAGGCATAAAAGATAGAACGATCCTAACTATTCACATTTAGACATATTCACATCAAAAAACCGAACTGCCAAATTTCATGTGTGATGGGAAGCTCCAGTCTTGTGAATCCGCTTGCTCTTTTGTGCTGGCTTTGATATGTGTTTCCTGCTTGTCTTCAAACTTTTTTCAAGCGATTCAATTCGTTTTCGGAGAGTAAGTTTATCAGCTACATCGGGGATTACTGGTTGCAATTCTTCGGGAATTATGTGGTTGATGATGTAGAACGTGGATGCGTGATGAGCTTTTTCTTGCCCCTTCCGTCTTCTAGGTACGACGATCTTTTCGTGTGACATCTACTCCATGCATCCTGGATTATACGAATCTCCTCTCGAGTAGTTATAACGGTGTGGGTGAAAAGGATTCGGAACAATCCCGGCTTGAGTGGCGGTGGGATTTCTGGAGGACCCCGACCGACGAGCCACCCTATGTGGATAATATGAGGTAGCTCCGGAGAGGCCCGGCGGTGGGATGGGGTCGTAATAATCAAGCGCAAAACGTGCCTCTCCCGTAATGAACCATTTAGCTCGCCATAGGAATGTCTCGGGGACAGGGTTTTTTAATAAGTCAATCCATCGAGAATATTCTTCGCTGGGAGAGTATTTTTCCAAGCTTTGAAATTTTTGAAGTGGATGCTTGAATTTGTTGATTTCAAATATTTGCATGAGGTGCCCAAATCCTTTGATATGAGAAAAGAACCACATTTGTAAAATTTCCGGGCGGCCCTCATGATTTTTCTTTATTTTCCTTAAAACGATTAAGGGATAAAAATGTTTTAGCTAAAACCATGTTCACATATCCTGCTCCAAAAGCGACTTGACTTATCACCCCGCCATTAAAGGATTTATGGCATTCTTCCTATAGGGGAAGATAATAAATCCAAAGAACGCTAAGAGGAAGATCTTGCTTTTTTGGTTCATTGATTGTTTTTCAAAACATTCAGTTAAAGATGATAGCGGAAATGCATTGTTGTTGGCTTTAACTATTTCTTTTACCGAATGATTTTTAAAAACCGTGATAAACTAACCACAGGGTCAATGCGGGTCGGTGGCTTGGCGAGCTCCTTCTCCGGGGCATTCCTATGGTGAGATGTATTCCTCCAAGGTCGGAGTCGGTTCAAATTTGCCGAACATGAAGGTGGATGCTTCAGGGCACCGTAAATGTGGTAGTGCTTGCATGACTCCGGAGTGGATATTGATTTGGAGCAACGGAAGGAGATGACCGATGATTGATTTGACATACTCCTGGCCGAGCTGATCTAATTGATTCCACCATCTGAGGAGCTCTTTCTTGGGAACCGGAATGAACTGGATATCGACTCTTCCCATCATATATGAGAAATGGAGTTACATGACCTGACCCTATGCCATGAGCCAATAAAAAGACTAAGTAAAAGTAAATAAATTACTTTGCTTTTAAAGAAAATGGCAAGCACAAAGACATGCACATGAGATGTGTGGCTCGATTTCTAACCGAGAATGCTTGTTGAAATTAAAAGGGTATCCGCCCATCGCATCTCGCGTTAGAAAAGATACTCTTCTAACCTCGGCTAGAGAAATTCGGGGAAAAGAAAGGCAACCTCTACATCGCAGTCTCGCGTTCGAGGTCGTATCTTTCTTGACACCATCCTAAATATCCTATGGCGGCCCAGGTCCGGTGGCCGAGTTGTGTGTGCCATGTGTAGTCTTTGAAACAAGAAAGCATACACCACAATTCATAATCACAAGACAATCTATTTTAAGCAAAGTTAAAATAAATTTCTAAGCTACTGACCTGCATAAAAAATTAAAAAAAAAAAAACTAGGTCAGTAAAGAATTTAAACAAGGCAAAAAAGGCCTAAGTCCTCAAAGTCCCCAGCCGGAGTCGTCAAGGCGTCGCGACCTCTTTTTTTTTTTTTTCGGCGCCCGATCGGGCGGGCGCCCGGAGGCTAATGGCTCGGCTAAAATTAGTTATGCCCGGACTCTCCCAAGTCCGCCAATTCACAACTTTAATAATCTGAGTTTTTAACCTGTAAGTTAATTTTTAAAACGGAGTCGCCACTAATCAATTTGGGGTGGGTTGATTAGAAACCCATGCGAAATATTGGGAGAAATATTCGCTCTGCGCAACCAGAGAAATTAGGATCGGGGACTTGATTACACTAGTTAATCACTAATGCCCTTTCGGTACCTAACCTTGTTTAAACCCCGAGGTTTTTGGATGTTTTAGGGATTTTCCATGCATTATTTGGAAAAAGACATTTTTTGGACCTTTTTCCAATTTTTGGACATAAAAGGGATTTTTTTATTTTTGATATTTTTTGGAAAAATACAAGTTTTTTGGCTTTTCTGAATTTTTGGCATTTTTGGAAAATATGGAATATTTTTGATTTTTTTTGGAAAATAAAATATTTTTTTATATATTTTTTTTGAAAAATAAACTATTTTTTGATTTTTCTTGATTTTCTCGAAAATAAATTATTTTTTGATTTTTCTTGATTTTCTCGAAAATAAAATATTTTTTTTATATTTTAAAATATTTTCTGTTTTTTTGGAAATTAAAATATTTTTTAATATTTTTTTCGAAAATAAAATATATATTTTTTTATTTTGATTTTGATTTTTGGAGAATAAGTTATTTATTTATTATTTATATTATTTAAAAATAAAAATAAAATCAAAATCAAAACGACCGCGTTGCGGGCCCGACTCGGATTTTTTTGTCTTTTCCTTTCTTTTTTTTTTGAAACGGCGCCGTTTAGGGGGAACCGGGAAACCCTACCCGGTTCCCTCGACCCGATTCCCTCGGAGCCCTACCCGACCCGGATCCGGGTCGCGATCCGACTCCGCCGCCCCCTCTTTTTTCCCCGGGATTTGCGGAATCCCTACCCGGTTCCCGATCCGAGTCCGACCCAACAACCCGGGGTCGCGACCCGGAAAATCGGGAACCCTAGGGTTTCCGCAAATTCCGGCGCCGAGGAGGAGGAGAGGTGGATCGATGCGGCGGCAACGGCAGCGATGGCGGAGGCAGCAACGACAGGGGGGATGGCGACGGCAGCGGCTACCTGCGGTGGGGTGCGGCGAGTGGTGGAGACGGCAAGCGACGGAGACGGTGGGCGTCGGGGATCCCTTCCTCTCTCTCTCTCTAGTCTCGAATGCTCCCTCTTCCTCAGATCTCGGCTCGCGAGCGCTCGGGCCTCCCCTGAAGTCTCTCAGGGGAAGCTTGCGACGCTCGCTAGCTTTCGATCTCTCTCTCTCTGTTGGTCTCTGGTGGTTGTGCTGCTTCGACGGAGATGGGGGATGGGGGGGGGCTATTTATAGGCCGAGGGGCGGCCGGTCGACGGAGCTCGACCGAGGGCTGCCACGCCTTCCGCCGGCCGAACCGGCGTCCCATCCGACACCAACCACCCCCGCTTCACGTCCCGTCGCCGCTGCTCCTCCTCGCTCCATGTGCACCATCGCTGCTCGTCTCGCTCTCCGGAGTTGCGCCCTCCGCGCGTGCGTTGCGAGGCGGACGGAGGAGGAAGATGACCCGAAGTGGGCCGGGCCGAAGGAGGATGGGCCGCAGGGGCCCGTGCGGAGGGAGGGCTGCTGCTGCTGCTCTTTTGCTTTCTTTTCTTTTGTTTTTTTTGTTTTTTTCTGTTTGTTTTTATTATCTGAAAAGATTAAATAAAATAGACTAAAAATAAAATAAAACCTAATTAATTAAAATGAAATTTAGGCGTCAACAGTTGTGCGTGGATGACTATCTTATGGAATTCTTATTGAAGCAATCGATGGATTTTCTTCAAGTAATTGGATTGGTATTGATAGTTTTGGCTTTGTTTACAAGGATATACTCAAGAATAGAACAGTTGTCGTTGTCAAAGTGCTGAATTTAACGTGCCGTGATGCGATGAAGAGTTTCATGGCCGAATGCGAGCCTCTAAAGCATATTAGACATCGGTATCTTTTAAAAAAACCATCAATATGCTCAAGCATTGATTATAAGGGCAATGAGTTAAAAGGCTCTGGTCAACCTGTTCATGGTCAATGGCAGCCTCAAAGAGTGGCTGCGCTGCTACCAAGAACCGATACTCGAAGCAGATGGGCCTTCAAAAACTCTGAGCCTCCTCAGTAGGATAAAGATTGCCATCGACATTGCTGCTGCATTGAATTATCTTGACAATCACTTTCACAGCCAAATAATTCATTAGGATCTAACGCCGAGCAATATTCTCTTAGATGATGAGATGGATAGACATCTCCCATGATTTCGGATTGCCAACAATCGTTCTTCAAAACACACCTGACGCCAACCCAAAGATCTGGTCTATGAGGAACGGTTGGCTATGCTGCTCCAGAGAAAAACCCCCGTGTCCTTCCCCCACAAAATGGAAGACTAATCTTGACAAAAAATGCAACGCATCCTCTCAAAAGAATCTTACGCTCCATAATGATAGAGTGGACACCATTTTCTTTTAGCTCAATCGTTCATGGTTCTGTCATCACTATTTTCAAACTCTAGTGAAACTCAATATGGCACGAGAAGTATGGTTTCTAGAGAAGACGATGTCTATAGTTATGGCATGCTCTTGTTAGAGACGTTCACCAAAATCAGTCCCACTGATGTACCTTAACAATATAGTTGAGGGAGCTTTGCCCGCACGATTTCTAGATATTACTGATCCCATTCTACTTCAGGAAAGAAAGCAGTGCAGGCCATAGCGGAGACAACACAGTTCAAGACTGTCTCATAATGGTCTATGGAATTGGAATTGCCTGCTCAGTTGGAGTATCCAGAGAGAGAACGAGCATCAGAGAAGCTGGAACTCAGCTATGATTAGGGACAGACTTCAGGCAACTGGTTCACAAGGATAGGCAATATCCAAAAACTATGACTTCTTTAAAAGTTAAAATCTTGGCAGATCAAAACTAACCACTTAAAGCATCGTCGAGCAAAACAGAAGTGTGCCTGCACATTCAAGCACAGGGACTGAAATAAATGCCTTTTCAGTTTAGACAGGAAAGGGCAATACGAATTCCCAAATATACGTGGAGGAAGAAATTCAATTTTCTAGTAATGTGGAGATAGAGGTAAAGGCTTCAACATTCAGAGCCAAATGCACTGAAGACCACATGAAGAAATTCTCACCATCACAAGGCATTAGAACAGCTCACTAAGAACCTCATATTTTACATTTTACACGTACCTCTGCACTTGCACTGAAACAGTCTTGCTTATAGGGCTATATAGTTCACTAAAAAAATTAGCTTCAGACCAGATTCCCCCAATTTGTGCTTAAACTTACATTTTATCCCAGGTTCTAACAGTTGAGGAGTACCTGGTTTTCGCATTTTCCATAGGGTCATTCCCCTCTGCTGGATGCCGGAGGAGTGAATTGATAGGAGTATTGTTGCGGAGCTGCTACATCCACAGCGAAAGCTTTTGACCTCGGAGCTCCAACAGATCCGAAGCTTATCGGCAAATTACAGTTGAAACTCATATGGAAGGAAACCCAGCTCCCCTTCCAGCCCTTAATTAGGTAACCCTATGTTTTGTTTCTCTAATGTGAATGAATTCATGCTTAGTTATTGCCAATCGTGATGATTCGGTTTCCATTCCAACTTAGCGAAACATATGCATTATGAAGACGAAAAGGCTGCTCGGGATAGACTACCTTATGTACTCTCGATACGTATAACTATCAAATAGAGGTCTTTTTAAGGACGCAAGTCATCAGCTTTCATCTCCATCAGAATGGGAGACCGAACTGCTTGAACTACTCGTTGTAGATCTGTTTAGCACAAATCCAGATGCATCTCTACATTACAAAAATTAGACCCCGGACAGCACTCGATAATGAAGAACAATATAAGTATGAACCACCGACCAAATCGAAAGACATTAGGCCAGATGAGAAATGAGAGTAACACACCACCTCACAAATCACTACAAACAACCATTTCCAATGTACAAGCACCGGATTATTTATCTTATTTCTTGTTTTCTCCTATTCTGGTTTTTTCTTGCCCAAACCTTTTTCTAAAGAGGAGGGCGAAAATAATATAACTGGCGAGACCCTGAGAGCAATCGAGAATCTTGGAACTTAGAAAAGTTGTATGAGACAATCTTTCAGGTACAATCCCATTTGACTGAAAAATATTAAAAATCTTACGTGTCTCCCGATCAAAAATCTCAATGGGGTAACTGCATTTTCATCCAAAAAATATAAGCAAATTGATTTATCTGTATCTTGATGGGAATAACTTTCAAGGACGCATTCCTCCTAGATAAGTGTCGAAAAGATTGATGCTGACTGATCTTTCTGGTGAAAATCTCTGTGATTCCATATTCCCGGCGGTCACAAGTCTCTTCTATTTGAACTTATTACACATTCATCTCACTAGGGTCCTTCCCAAGAAAATAGGAGAAATGGACTTAAATTGTATGGGCATATGAGGGGAACATGTCAGATGGTGAGGTGCGGAGCAGCTTGAGCAATTGCGATATACCACTAAAACTAAAATTGCAGGACAACCTCTTCCAAGGGTCCATTCCTCAATCCATTGGTTCATTAAGAGGCACTAAAGTACTTGATCTTTCACGCAGTAATTGGTCTGGTGAGATTCCAAGGTTCTTAAACGCATTTGATTTGGAACTTGCGGTTTATATTTCGACAAATTTGAAGGCGCTCTACCTGCTGAAGGAGTCATTAAGAATGTAAGTGCCTCGCTTGTCAATGGAAGCAAGAGGCTCCATGGAGGATTTCCACAATTTCATCTCGATAAGAGAAGGGATTCAATTCGTTTTGAGCTTGAGTTCCCAGGCTTTTAGATTAGTGCCAGTAAAAGAGGGGTATCTATTTGTAGTCCCCAGTAGTGTGTAAATGGATAGAGCAGTGGAAGAGACATTTTGAGTTCTATTACATCCCAGACAGCTAATGTTACTTTCTAACCATCTAGAGATCTTGTGGAAGTTAGAGTTGCTGTCGATCGAATGAAATACAGCCAATACGTGGGACAGGAACGGTGGTAGTTACAGTCTTTCTCTAAGCCCTTTTAAATTGCCCCCCAGCTAGGAACTCCAAGAGCATGGGGCTAGTCCGAATATTGATATTTTCCATCTCTATCGCATTTGGGCTTCTGGGAATAGCTCTTCTTCTTGATTTTTTGTACTCTTGTTGGTTGAAGAAGAAAATAAATTAGCCTACTTCTGGCTCCATAGGCAGTGCATTACACAATTTCTTACATAATTCTTCTTAAAGCAACTTGTGGACTTTCTTCAACTAATTGTATTGGTATCCAGCAGTTTTGGGTCCATTTACAAGGGTAATCGGAAAATTCAATGGATGATATTCCAATATGGGGATGCAACTATTATTTGCTGATACAATCTCACCTGCCCGAGGTTGATTGTCAGGAAATTAGCTAAAAGACAGCCATGCCATTTTCTTGCAAGAAAGAGTGGGAGCATGACTACAGACCAATCACAAGGTCAAGCTTTCACATAGAGCTTCATCACTTGCTTTCTAATTGTTCAATATGTGCTTCTCTTCTGTTTGTGAGTGTTTGAAATCCGATATCGACTATTGGGCCCCGTCTCCAAAACATGCAACTTCCTTAACGCTAACAAATGAAGCTAAGTTTGGGAGTTCTCTTAACGTTAGAGTAATTAGATCCGACATTGTGCTTCCATTATCTCTAAGATGAGTGATCGTGTAGAGGACGACAAGAGAACTGGTTAGTGTTCCACTAATGGTCTTTCCAATATTCCTATGTATATTGTTGTGGGTAGAAAGATAAATCATCATGCGATAGGAAGACCATAAATGTTTTAATTTCCTGAACCATGATCTTTCCGTCATCATATCATCATAACACCAGGTTGCTGATGTCCATATTTATAGCCGACTAATTAAAAATGTAATTGAAAGAATTTTCCTCCAACTACGGATGAAGAAAAATGTAACCTCTCTTCCCTTAGAAGTATTTCTAGCCGGATTGTCTTTTTTCTCCATTTTACTACTCTTTCTAATGGCCCTTTACTTTAATGATGACCAAAAAGAAGTCTAGCAAAGAGAATTTAAGAATCAATCAAACAGAAAAGAGCACTCCATTTTCCTGATTGTATGTTACAAACGCACTTCGATGATATGGAACTCACATAGATAAAAATGTGGTAGTGATTTTCATCTCTCTAATCATTTCATAGGAAGATTGGTCCAAGTGGGGGTTCAGGGTGAACTCGAGTGCGGTGATTTTCATCCCTATTATGATTAAAAGAAAGAAAAAGAATGTTATGCCGTGTTGAAGATATGTTTGGATATTAAGTCGACAAAAAATATAATTTTTATATATTTTAGAGTAGTGATAGGACTCTTTGTTTAATTTAAGAAAAGTTATTGATTTGTCATTTTCAATTTTCTAAATCGATTGGCTAGGTAAGTATTCTAAAAAATTGTTTAAATTCAATGAATTCACCAGAAAGTGCTCCCTCATTTTTAGCCTGACTTTATGAAGACTTCGGAAACAATTTCTTTCAGTTGTTTTCAAACCAACATGAGGAAGTAGTGGTGGACTTGAGTCAATTAGCCACTGATCTGTCTACTTTATGCAAACTGCAGCATGCTCCCCCCGTAAGAATTTCATTTGCTTTGCATAGAAAAACAATTTAAGCCAATTTCTGTTTCATTAATTTTTTAATTTAAATCCGTCGTATAGAGAAGGCTAAGAGGAATGCTACATCTTTCTTGCGTTTTAAAATTTTCAATTCAGTGCGTATTCTGCGGAGTAACCATAGAAGTAATCAATCTATCTTAGTGCTTGGCACCCAACTTGTCCACTCACTTATGCCAAGTGGATGCAGATAAATGACTTTTGAGGCCAAAACAAAAATCTCTCTTCATAATTCTCACCCTTTTAGTCTCTTGTCAACGTGGTTTCTCAACCACCCTAAATTACGCATCGAGTCATGTCTCTCATCCTTTCTTGATCTCCCTACACATCACTTCCATCCACTTCCGCTTTGAGTTATGCGATTCGTGGGCTTTAGTTTTGCTAGGTTACACTTTCCTCCTGTCATTTTTGCGATTGCTATTGCATTGTGCTTTGTACATGGTGATAACTTACTATGGTGAAAACTTCCTATCTTAAAAGCAGGCCTATATTTCCATTTGTCTGTTAATTTTATTAGTAACTTATTAGTAAAACCACTAATATCAAGTTTAGAATGGTTAATGTATAAAAAAAATTTAATAAGGTATTATTGCATGACGTTAGTAAGCTGCTAATATCATTCACAGATTACATGGAAATACCTTAACGACAATAGTTTACCAGTTGCACAAATTTATCAACAGCATTTAGATTTTACTGATAGTGTTACATATTGTCTTTATAACTTAACATTGTTCCGTTTGGGAAACGGAATTTCAGAACCTTCTGTTTGAAAAAAGACCAAAAAGCTTCATTAGACCATGCTAAACAAAGGGGAGATCAACGTATTGTTGTGGTTGATCAATGAATAACTATGATAATCTGCAGTGTTTGTACAAATAATAAGTTTAGAGCAAAGCGATAAATAAGATCGATTTACAAAGTTTGCGTAGTAGCTTGTGTGACAGATTTCTTTTACTTCCTGAATTTGGCTCACTTGGTTTAAATCTCTAATCACAATTTGTTATGGCACTTCGTAAACCAATAGGCCAATCCGAATGAACCGAGCAACCACTCACCAATATATAAGGACAGACTAATTGTTGTTCCGAGAATGTCCTAAGTCCAAAGGAAAACAGAGCATGAAGCAGACCCTTGTCGTTGTCAATGACCAAGTAATAGAGGGGTGGGAATAGTCAGTCGAGGCCATTCAATGAATGTGGGTATACAGACACATGATTGATGAATTGGAGTCATCCGTTTTTTTGAATCGGGATCTGCAGGATTGATGAAGAGAAATGTTCCTGGAAAGGACTTAGGGGCTTCACGTTGATGGTATAAATTGTACGAGTTGGTTAGGAAGGCTGGCTGTTGAGGGCCTCTTATCGAGGTCCGTGTATTAGTTAATGTCGGCGAATCTAGCTAAACTCTCCTTATTTTTTATGAATGGGAGTTATGGTGAACAAGCTTTAGAAAGTTGTGCCCATCTTGTCGACTTGTTCCTTATTCTCATGCTCATGTAGTTTCCATTGTTTTGAGCGCGTTTTGACATCTACTCACTACTTAGCACGATGTAAGCTTAGAGAATCTTGATTATGTAAATCGCAAATGGTCTCCTCGATCGGGCCTTACTCATCTATTCACTTTTATTTTTATCTTCTTCAAGCCAGAGTTTATTGGTTGGTGGAAGAAGGTAGAGCGAGAGAAAATACGTAGTTTTCTCCTTTCTTTTGAATTACTAAAGCTAGTTCGTGGATGAATATTACCCTTAATTCCTTAATATTGCTAGAGATGCGTCTATATTATTTTTGGTCCTCGGAAGAATTTATGACGATCAATTCGAACGGGCAGTTGTAGGTATCCTTCATTAACATCCGGTGCCTACGTGGAGAACAATTTCCAAAATCCAAGTGCTTGGTAAAAATTCTCAGAAATTACTTGCAAAAGGAAACAAAAGGCAGCAGGAGATGACTCAAGTCAATCCGCCACTGATTGCTCAAGCCAATCTGCTACTAATCTGTCTATTTTATGCAAATCATGGCATGCTCTTTTCCTATTAATTCTCACTTACTTGTTGTGGAAAGTCGATTTCCGCCGATGTCTGTCTTCATTAATTCTGCCGTAGAGAGACCGTTAGGAGGAATGTCACATTTTTCTTGTTTTTTAGCAGCCAACCTGTTCACTCACTTATGCCAAGTTGATGCAGATAAATGGCTTATGTGAGACCAAAAGAGGAGGCTCTCTCCTAGATCCTCCCCCACTATAAATCTATTCTCAACGTGGTGGCTAACCCACAGCTAAATTACACATCCCATCTCTCATCCCTTCTTAATCTCCCACTACATCACTTCAGCACACTTCTGCTTTGAGTTATGCAGATCTTGGGCTTTAATTCTGCAAACTTTCAATTTCATAGCTTCATTTTTGCAATTGCTATTGCATTGTGCGTTGTACGAGTCTCCTCATCATCAAATGAAACTGACAAATCTGCATTGCTTGCATTCAAGGCTGGGATAACTGAGGACCCCTTTGGGGTGCTTAGCTCCTGGAATAATACCGTCAACCTTTGCCAATGGTATGGCGTCACATGCAGTCGCCGACACCCCAACAAAGTCACCGTGTTGGCCCTGTATTCCCAGAAACTCTCAGGGTCTATCTCCCCTCATATCGGGAACCTTAGCTTCTTAAGGGTATTGTGGCTCTATAATAATAGCTTTTACCATGAAATTCCTCCGCAAATCGGGCGGTTGCACCAGTTACGCAACTTGTCGCTAGCCAATAATTCTCTCACAGGTGAAATCCCCAAGAACATATCAGGTTGCCTCAACCTCCTCCATGTCAGATTGTCTAGAAACCAATTGAGTGGAGAAGTGCCTCCAGAAATAGGTTCTATGGTGAAGCTTCGCTTTCTTTATGGATCAGCAAATAATCTAAGAGGAAGTATCCCTTCTTCAATTGGCAACTTATCATCATTGGAGGTTGTTTCTCTTAGCAAGAATTACTTAAGCGGGAGTCTTCCTCGAGCTCTAGGCCAACTGACCAAACTATCGGCACTTACTTTGGTACAGAACAGGTTGTCTGGTACTGTTCCACCTTCCCTCTTCAATTTATCTTCATTGGAAATATTTGAGGTAGGATATAATCAGATACATGGAAGTCTTCCCACTACAATAGGCTTTGGTCTCCCAAACTTACAATATTTCAGCATCGCCTCAAACCAATTTGTTGGCTCAATCCCCCCGTGGATACCTAATAATGCTACAAAGCTAAGGATACTTCAACTTGCAAGCAACAAATTCTCAGGGAAAGTACCATCTTTTGAAAGTTTGCATAACTTTCAAAGGTTGAACATTCAATTTAATCGCCTCGGAAGTGGGGGATCTGGTGACTTGAAATTCCTTTGCTCATTAACTAATATCACTAGCTTATTTTTCTTAAGTGTTGCTGGTAATAGATTCGGTGGGCTATTGCCGAGATGCATTGGTAATTTCTCCATCATCGAACAATTACTTTTGGGAGGAAATCTTATCACCGGTGAGATTCCTAGAGAAATCAGCAATTTTGTGAACTTGGAGATCTTGACAATGGAATACAACAGTTTTTCAGGTGCTATCCCAATTGATTTGGGAAATCTTCAAAATCTGGCAATTCTGAGTCTCTCCTATAACAATCTATCAGGGGTAATTCCATCCTCTTTGCAGAAGATGAAGCGATTGATTGTATTACTGCTTCACGAGAATCAGTTTCATGGACCCATACCTTCACATCTAGATAATTGTAGTCTAACATGGCTCGATCTTTCTAACAACAATCTCAGTGGTTCCATATTCCCGGTAGTTAAAACTCTCATTTCTTTAGATTTGTCTAACAACCATTTGAGTGGGGCCCTTCCGATGGAAGTGGGGCAAATTGACCATTTAGATACTTTGAACATCTCAGGCAATATGTTTAGTGGTGAAATTCCAAGCACTCTAGGCGATTGTAATGCATTGCTAGTATTAGTAATGAAGGATAACCACTTCCAAGGATCCATTCCTCAATCAATTAGCTCATTAAGAAGTATTGAGGAATTGGATCTTTCGAATAACAATCTCTCGGGAGAGATTCCGAAGTTCTTAGCGGCATTCGATTTTTTGAAATTTCTGAATTTATCCTATAACAATTTTGAAGGCATGTTACCAACCGAAGGAATCTTCAAGAATGCAAGTGCCACTTTTATTGCTGGAAACAACAAGATATGTGGTGGAATCCCAGAATTTTGGCTACCTAAATGCGTCTCCAGACACTCCAAGAGCAAAGGAGTAGTTCATAAATTGAAACTCTTGCTCTCTATTATTTTTGGGCTTATAGGGGTGGTTCTTGTTCTCATTTTTGTGTATGTATGTTGGCTGAAGAAGAAGAAAGCACAAGAACCAACTTCAAGTTCCATAGCTGAGAGCTGGCCAAACTTATCTTATGGAACTCTTCTCAAAGCAACTAATGGTTTTTCTTCAACTAATTTGATCGGTGTTGGTAGTTTTGGATCCGTTTACAGGGGAATACTCCAGGAGAATGGGACTAATGTTGCTGTGAAGGTGCTTAATTTAACGCGCCATGGCGCTCTCAAGAGCTTCACAGCCGAGTGTGAGGCCCTAAAGTGTATCAAACACCGAAATCTTTTGAAGATACTAACAGTATGCTCAGGTATTGATTATAACGGAAATGACTTTAAGGCTTTAGTCTATGAGTTCATGGTCAATGGTAGCCTCAAAGAGTGGTTGCACCCATGTCCAATACCGGCTGATGCGGATGGGCCCTCAAAAATTTTGAATCTCATCCAAAGGATAAAGATTACCATCGACATTGCTTTTGCATTGGAATATCTTCATAACCAATGCCATAACACCATAGTTCATTGTGATCTAAAGCCAAGCAATGTGCTTTTAGATGCAGAAATGGTTGGACATGTTGGTGACTTTGGATTGGCAAAGTTCATCCTTGAATCCACTTCTTACACGAAGACAAATATAAGCTCAGCTGGTTTGAGAGGAACAATTGGTTATGCTGCTCCAGGTATGTCCCCTTGTGTCCCTAGCTCCCTCAAATGAAGAATTTGTTTATCACAAAATTGCTAATGCATCTTTTCACAAAACTTTGGACTTCAAAATGAGATTGTGTACATGCTATTTTGTCATAACTCAACCATTTGTGGTTCTTGATAAGTGCAGAATATGGAATGGGAAGTGGGGTTTCTATTGAAGGGGATGTCTATAGTTATGGCATCCTCATGCTAGAGATGTTCACAGGAATTAGTCCGACAACTGAGATATTCAAAGAAAATTGCAACCTTCATAATTTTGTCGAGGAAGCTTTGCCTAAACGAGTCCTAGAGATTACCGATCCCATCCTAGTTCAAGAAGTAGAGAGCAATGCAGGCCAAAGCAGAAAGAGTACAATCCAAAATTGTCTGCTAATGATCTACAAAATTGGGATTGCCTGCTCAGTTGGAGTCCCAAGAGATCGAATGAGCATCACAGATGTAACAGCTCAACTATGTTCGATTAGGGACAGACTTTACGCAGCTGGCTTATGAGGATAGGAGTTATACTAAAGCAGTAAGTTTTTTTAGTACATCCTGCAAATCATGCCAAACTGAACCACTTACGCATTGACAAGCACTTGACATGACGCATTTTTTTCTTTTTTCATATCTAGATAAACTCAATTGTCTGATAATGCGAAGATGGAGCCATGGAAGTAATAAGATCATCATGCAGAACCAAAGTGGCTTGGAAAAATAGTGAAGCCATCCGATGAACCAAAGTGGCTTCGAACCACTATGGCATATGGGAACCTTTAGTTAACTCGAATTCAATGACAATGTCTTCGTCCTCCGGGAGGTAGGGAGACGTGGCAGAAGGTCTTCATCTCTGATGCAAATGTGGGACAACTGCTTCTCTAACGTGTTGTGAGGTTGGTGAATCGAGTTCTGATGTAGACTATGAATAGTTTAGACCGTGAAGAACATAGGTGTGTTTCATTATTCCTTTAAGACGAAAGTTGGCATGTGAGAGGTGAACGAAGTATTAGGAATGATGCTGTCATCCATACAGCTGTACTGTATATCCGGATTATTGAAAAGAAAAGGGTTACAGGCAAGCCAGCATATGTCTCTTAAAGTTGTCTGAACGATACATTTATCCTTTTCTATCTTTTATGCTAGTTACATAGTTCAATTATCTATTAATACGAGTAGACATTATGCTGGCACATCCTGCGCGATGTATGTCTAGGAAAAAGGACTACAACGTAAGTTTTTTTGGATACTTTCATGTACGATGCAAACTCGAGTCCTACATTACCTAAATCCTCCACTTGGGAGAGCAAATTATGTTATTGCATCATCTCACCAAGCGGGAATGACTTTCATTGGCAGAAATCTAGTTTTAAGTGAAACATGCATCGCCAACACAAATAACTTGGAAGTAAAGGTAATAGTCATTATCAAATTTATGATGAAGACCAATCATGATAATCAAGTTCATCAAATGGATTAAATGAACAAATTTCCTCTCATTAATAGGAATTTCAAGACATTTTAGTCCACTACACGGACAAAATAGAAAAAGTCGACTAATCGGATAGTACTCCTCACTCTGCCTTAGAAAAGAATAGGAAGATGGCCATTATATCCATATGATCATTGGCCATAGTTTTTCCTTCCATTTTAATTTTTGGGAATCTTCATCTTAGAAAGCGGAGAGGTCATTAGCTATGCATTTTGCAGAATTCAAAAAGAACTGTAGCAATTTCAGCTGTGTAAGCTTAGACATCTGAAGTTCCGAGTTTCTATCTTTGAAAATTTTTTGTGTACAACTCAAGGTTCTGACTTATTGGCTGTGCACTTCACTATAGATTCTAAAATTTCCCTTTATTTTCTACTTCATTGGTACATAACCTGTAAAAGATGGCGAATCCCTTGTGCAGGAATCATGCAACTGCATAATTACCTCTTTGTTCTTAGAAAGCCTCTTCCGTGGGTACATTTGTCTTATTTCTCGTTTTCTCCTATTCTGGTTTTTTCTTTCCCAAACCTTTTCTAGAGAGGAGGTCCTGAATAATATAACCGGCGAGATCCCAAGAGTAATTGAGAATCTCGTGAACTTAGAAAAGTTGTATGAGGATGGCAACAATCTTTCATGTACAATCCCATTTGACTTGAAAAATATTCAAAATCTTACGTATGTCTCTCGATCAACAATCTCTCCGGGGTAATTGCATTTTCATGCAAAAATCTAAGCAAATTGATTTATCTGCCTCCATATGGTCCTTGGGTAGCCTCACAACTTAATGTGGTCAGCATCCAAACCACTGCTTGTTTCCAAGCCCAATGTTACCCCACTGGCTATGGAGCCCCAACTCCCTCCCTTATTTTTACCAGCTGGGAGAGAGGCTGGGGAGTAAGTACGAGGTCACCCACCCCAGGGCGGTTCTCGCGCCTTTACTCCTTTGAGCAGTTTAAGGACCTGCTCAGGTCCAGATGGGAATAACTTTCAAGGGCGCATTCTCCACGTCTAGATAAGTGCTTGCTCAAATAATAAATTTAGAGCAATGTGAGAAACAAAATTGATTTACAAAGTTGGTGTACTTGTCCGTATGGCGAACTTCTGTTATCGTTTAAATTTGGCTCACTCGTTTAAATGCCTAATGCAATTAATAAACCAATTTTATGAACTAACACTACTGTATTCATCAATGTATAAGGACAAACTAGTTTTTGTTCCTGTTAGCTACTCCAAAGAAAACCAAAGAATGAAAACGGAGCATGAAGAAGACCGTTGTTGCTGTCCTCTGAACGAGCGCGTTCTCATCACATCAAGAGTGAAAGGGGAAACAAGTTGCAAATGCAGATGAAAGTCAGTCGAGGCCATTCAAAGTCAACGATAAGGTCTTAACCAAAAGCCGGCCGGGGGCTTAGTTGTACTACCTGTTTGGCTTACAAGAGTAACAAGTCCTCCGGATAATGAAATAAAGCGCGTTCTCATCAACATCAATCCTAGTTGATATGAGAGATTTTAATATTTTTATTCAGCAGAAATCATGCGGTAATTCCTCTCAAACAAGGAATTACGTTGGACTTTGTATTTCTAAACAAAATCGAGACAAAGATTTCTATATGACCACAATGATACAAGACAATTTGAGCCATTTCCCATACTTCCAAGGGTTTATTGCTTCTGTGCTGTCTCTGTCGACAACTTTGACCAACACTTTTTTTTTTCCTTCCTGCTTTAGAACATACAAGAATAAAATAAAACAGAAAAATAGGGAGAATGGATATTATAAGTAATTGTGTATAATATATGTCTACATATAACATTCCCCACCCTACTGAATGTTTGAGAAGCTCGACGTTAGTACGTTACTGTGCCCTGGTCGCTGAATGAGGAACTGTCATTATTTTTCCATGAAAAAGAGGCATAAATACACTTGTTGATTATGAACAATCATTCATTTTTACAAGTGGACGTGTATTTGCATTACTAGATTACAAGTTGCTTACATACTTTACTAGTACTGTCAATTAACTGGTTGTAACTTAGAAACAAAATGAAAATTTTACCATCATAAATTCCTAGTATTTTAGTAGTAAATTAATTACTCCAGTGATAACTTACTCCCTTAAAAACCGGTTTATGTTTGTATTTATGCCTGATTAATTTCAATGTTAATTTGTTATTTACACTATTAGATTTAGTTTTGAGTGGTAAATGTATAAAAGAAATTTAACGGGTAATTATTACACGATGGTAGTAAGCCGCCAACATTATTCGTAAATTACATGTAAGTACTTGAACAATAGATTACCGGTTGTACGAATTTACTGGCAAGATTTAGATCTTACCAATAGCGTGACATATTGTCTATATCAAGGAACATTTTTCCGTAACGTCAAACAAGACCGCCATGCTAAATAAAGAGGACATCAACGTATGGAAAATAACATCAGACAAATAGAAAATTCGGTATCAGTATTCTTACGTGTATGTATCAAAAGTCAATACTTATGATAATTTGCTGTCTCTATTTAAATAATAAGATTGAAGTAACGTGGGAAATAAAATTGATTTACGAAGTTCGTGTATTTGTATGGACTTCTGTTATTGTTTGAATATGTCTCACTAGTTTAAATGCCTAATGCACTTTTTTTGGGTAAAAAAAATGCCTAATGCACTCGATTAACCAATTTTATGAACTAATGCCACTGCTTCTAGCGCTGCTCATCAATGTATAAGGACAAACTAGTTGCTGTTCCTGGTACCGACTAAGTCCAAAGGAAAACGGAGCATGAAGAAGATCGTCATTGCCGTAAATGACCGATAGAGGGGGTTGGGAAAGTCTGTCGAGGCCATTCAATATACGTCGGCATTCATGCACATGTTGATTCAAAGTCAACGGTCAGCCCTTCGCCCTCGTCCACGAATGGTTGGAAAAGTCGGTCAAGGCCAATCAATGAATGTTGGAATACAGATGCATGTTGACTCAAAGTTAACGATAAGGTCTTCGCCCTTAATTATCTGACAGTGTCCTGTGGATAATGAAAATCGCGCGTCCTCATCAATCCTTTAAAAGCGAGAATTGGACCCCAGAAACAAGTTGCAAATGCAGATGATAGGCACTGTCAAACAGCAGCATTACTTTCATAAGAAATTTCCTCTGCCAACTTGGAAGTCAAGATTCAAGACGATGCACGTCAAATCGGATTATCTGGATGCAAAATTATGTGGCGTTGAGGATACGTTGGAATGTTAAGTCTGACCAAAAATTAGTCATTGTGTACATTTGGAGTAGCGGTAGGACTCTTTCTTAGGTTGAATCATCTAGATGCAAAATTTTCTGAAAGATGTCATGAATCGAAGGCCTATAGGTGGAAATTTTTGTTGATCGGGGTGCAGAATCAAATCTCCTTGTAAACTGAACGCGGTCAACTAGGCTTATTGTGGAATCTATATTTTGGGTCGTGTTGATTTCAAAAAAGCAAAAAAAAAATTTGTTATTGTTTCATGTTCACTTGCCAAAATTGATGTGTTTGGTACAAATTCTCACAAAAACTGTTTTCATTTGAATCCTGGAAAGTGATTTATCATAATTAGCCTTGACTTTTTGAAAACTTTGGAAACAAGTTTTTAGTTGTTTTACGGGGTAGAAAGTTGTTCCCAAACCTAAACCCGGGGCAACGATGGTGGACTCAAAGTCAATATGTCACTTCTGATGTGAAATTCGTGCAAAATAAAGAACATGTGGCTATAGTGGATGACAACATTGTTACGGATTGATATACAGTTGTCAAATGGTTCTGTCCCCTTGTTATCTTTTACGTGAATCTAGTTTTGGTATAACTTACGAAGAAACACATTGTCTTACTGATCCGTACAAATGGTATTATTAATTTAGGGTGCGTTTGATAACATTTCTGTTCAAAAATTGTTCAAGGAACAGAAGAACGCATTTGGTAAACTTGTTCCTGGAATAAAAAAAATAACAAGAACACGTCTAGTAAACTTATATGATTTTTTGTTTATTTTAATATTTTTAATATTTTTTAATAATTTTCTTTTTTTCTTTTCCCTTTTTTTTTTTTTTTTTCCTTCCTTTTGGCCAGCGGCCTCGCCCAGCCACGGCGAGGCTCACCGGATCTGGGTGAGCTTGAGCTTGCCCGGCCAAGGCAAGGCCGAGCCTCGCCGGCCGAGCTCGCCCAGCCATTGGCGACGCTCGGCCTCGCCAGTGGCTAGGCGAGCTCGGCCTCGCTGGATTTGGGTGAGCTTGAGCTCGCCTAGCCAAGGTGAGGCCGAGCCTCACCGGGGCCGGCGACACTCGGCCTTGCCGGGGGCCAGCGGCCGGTGACACTCCAGCGAGGTCGCCGACCCTCGATGGCCAGCGACTAGCCAAAGAAAAAAAGAAGAAGAAGAAAGAAAGAGAAGAAAAAAAATAGGAGAGAAAATTTGTTTTTCGGAAGTGTTTCAAGAACAAGAAACAAGTTTTTTTTTTGTTTTTATTTCTATTCCAAATTTGTTCCAGGGAACAAATAAATGGATTTGGAACAAAACGCAAACAAACATGTTTCTGTTCTTTTTTTGTTCTCGGAACAAAAAAACGGGAATTTTGTTCATGAACAAAAAAAATAAACACAAACATGCGGGTCCTTCGTAGCTTTTATGAAACAAGCACAATGAGTAGCAATTTATAAATAGTTATGGATCATTAAGAATTTCAGTGTAGAATACAGATTGTTTAGAGATTTGTTTACTAGCAAAAAGCATCAAGACTTCATCAATGAAAGAAATTTGATTATATGTGATCAAAATTGGAACTGCAGCTCATTAACGAAAAAGCCATTTATGGGAGGTAGATAACATCTATATATAACGTAATTTTCACTTTGATGTGCCAGAAATGTGCCAGAAATTATGTATATGAATTAATTGCTAATTGCAAATTTCCTAAACTTTTAGCACAAACTTGTGAGCATCCTAAGAAAAGATCCGCAGAATTTATTGTCTTTGTTGAAAGAGCACAAAGCAAAAACTGCCTACTTATCGCATGATTGTCCAGGGCCGGGGAACTATCTTTGGATAATTGATGGATTTACTGGGAGCATTTTACACTATTCACATACTTCTCTTATCTTTTACACATTCCAATTTCCCACAGATAATTTTCTCGTGTATACTTTACGCCAACGATGTGGGGCTCCTTCCGCAATCATTTTCTTTTGCTTGGTGTAGAAAATCAAATTGACTATGATTAATTTTTTTATTTAATTCTGCCGTAGAGATAACGCTTAGAAGAATGCATACATCTTTCTTGCTTTTTAGTTTTTTGAATGCGCTACCAATTTTGCAGATTAATCAGAAAGGCAATCAATAAATGACTTTTGAGACCAAAACAAGTAGATTCTCTCCAAAATCCCAATCCTCTATAAATCTCTTGTCAATGAGATGGCTAAACCACACCTAAATTACAGACCACATCTCTCATCCCTTATTAATCTCACTGCACATCCCTTCGGTCCACTTCAGAATTGAGTCACACAACTCGTGGGCTTTAGTTTTGCAAACTTACAATTTCGTTGCTTCATTTTTGCGATAGCCATATCATTGTCCTTTCTACGAGTTTCCTCAACGTTAAATTTGAATAACCGATAATAAATTTGAAATATCTAAAAATACTAAGAATTTATTGATCGGATTAATTGTTAGTAAGTGATGAAAAATGACCATCTTATAATCCTCAATCCTAATAGTAGATCTTTGATTGTTTTTTGAATTTGTAAGCGGTCCCCTTCATTTGTTAATAATAAGTTGCCAACACAATAATTTTACCATTATAAATTATGAATAGATTATTGATGTTTTTTTTTGGTTTAACGAGTGCGAACGTTTATTTGTTAATAACATACTAACCAACTGACCAATATACTGGGTTGATGTAGATCCGAATAGTCATCACTTTTTCAAATGGGCGTGTTTTATGCTAGTAGATTAGGAATTGCTTACATAGTTTACGAGTAGTGTCGCTCAACATTTGTAACTTATGAATAAAATAACAATCTTACCACTATAAATTCTTAGTATATTATTAGCATTATTTCGGTCTTATGAATAACGACGTTAATTTGTTAGTGACATACTAATGAAATAACCAATTTACTAAGCATAAATAGACTTGTAGATTACGAACAATCATGTAGCTTTACAAGTGGGCGCACTTTTTGCATTAATAGATTACAAGTTACTTACTAGTATTGTCAATTAGCTAGGTGTAACTTACAAACAAAATAAAAGTATTACCATTATAAATTCCTAGTGGAATAATTTCAGCGGTAAATTAATTATTCTGGAGATAACCTACTACCTCAAAAGCAGATCGATGTTCTATATATATGTGTGTGTTATTAGTTTCAATGTTAACTCGTTATTTACACCACTAGATTTAATTTTGTGTGGTAAATGTATAAAGGAATTTAATACGTAATTATTATATGATCGGATTAAGTCGCTGATCATTCATAAATTACATGTAAGTACTTGAACAACAAATTTCCAGTTGTACAAATTTACCAGCGGGTAGATCTTACTAATAGTTGTACATATTTCTTAACGGAATATTGCTCCGTCTTTTCCCAAACGGAAACGTCAAACAATTTTATGCCTAATCACACAATTTGTTACGGCACTTGATAAACCAATTTTATGCCTAACCGCACAATTTGTATAAGGACAAATCAGTCGTTGTTCCTGGTACCGACTAAGTCCAAAGGAAAACGAGGCATGAAGATGACCCTTGTAGCTGTAAATTACCGATAGAGAGGGTTGGAAAGTCAGTTGAGGCCATCCAGCGAATGTCGGAATACAGACGCATGAAGACTCGAAGTCAACGATCAGGTCTTCACCCTTAATTGTCTGACAGTGTCCTGTGGGCAATAGAATAAGCGCGTTCTCATCAGAATCAATCCTTTCTGGAAGTGAAAGTTGGACCCCAGAAACAGTCTGCATATGCACATGATGGGCACTGTCAACTTCAGCAGCATCACTTTCATGAGAAATTTCCTCTGCAGACTCCTAGACAATGGCATCAACCTTTTGACGTTCCGGTCCACTGCACAAGGTCCTCTCGACTCGGCGGTCAACAGCCATGAAAGTTGTTTTGATAGCTGGGAAGCTTCATGTGGGAATAATCAAAAGCCGGAATTGGATTAGGGACTGGAGGAGCGGAATAATCTTCGTAGGTTCTTCATATACTCATACTGTCTCGCTTTACAAACAGTGATGACAAGGTAGCGACCTCAGAGTCTAGCTCCCGCTAGAAAAAAAAAAAAAAAAAAAAAAAAAAAAAAAAAAAGGGAGCCATTTTAGAGAATGGAAACTCAGATGCATCGCAAGTACAAAGTTGCTGTGTGTGAGTTGTATCTTAACATAAAAATTCCTGAAAGCCATAATCAGTCATTGCTATCACCGTATGAAAGGAACTTATTTTCTTTCTTCTAGTTGGTGTGAAAGATTCTATTTCTCTTATACACAATGAAATCGATGCTAATCAATGTTTGCTGATCTTAAGCCAGAGACTTGGCAACTTAATTGATCTTCATCGGAATGTAAATTATATGCAATGAAAGAGGATGTGAGGACTTCATAATATTTTCTGAAAAACGATCTGTTGTACCGCTTGAAATAATTAGTAAGTGGAAAATATTTTCATTATTGACAACAATTTATGTCTAAATATTTTTGTGAACAATGAGTATATTCATTGTTCGTTCATTTTTGTAAATAATACAAATGATCATTTTCAGAAAAATAATTTTCAAATTATTCATTTTTCATGAAATAAATAGAGTCTTATCTTCTCCTTTTTTTTCCGTTGAGGATTGCAAGCATATCATTAACAAGCATCTCTCAAAGAACGAATATTATTAGTAAACGTTAAATATGTGTGTGTGTGTGTGTGTATAACAAGCCCCGCCCTATTGCAAATAAGAAAAAAAAATTATTAACAAGTGTCTCCAGAAGAACTTATTAAACATATTTAATTAGAAAAGTTTCAATTTTCAAAAATGAGAATGGAAAGCCATTGACCATACTTGGACCGAATATGTGGCTTGCTGCAAGAGAGAAAGGACCTGCTCGGTGAAATGACCGTGGTTCACAGAAGTGAGATGACCGTGGTGGCTAATTGAATGTTTGAGAAGCTCGGTGTTACTTTGCCCTGGTCGCTGAACGAGGGACACTGTCATTCTTTTTCCATGATAAAGAGGTCTTAAAATGAGGAATTATTCGTGAACAAGAGGTCTTAAAAGTCTTCAGCTGCGTCGAAAAGTTCAATGGTTGGAACGTGACTTGCGCGGACATATTAAACTTTTTATTCTCGAGTTTTGTTGGCCGCTAGTTTCTGTCTGCCGCAATGCGCTCCGATTCCACAAGAAGTAACCTTGCAAAGCACGGGAACCAGACTTTAGATATTGAACAGTGAACTCACTAGAAATATCTTCTCTGTGAGGCTCGTGACTGAGTCCTACACATGTCTTATGCCCATTCATTAAGCTACTTGAGACGGGTTCCCTCAAGATTACAATGCTCAAGATTGCATAGATAGCTCTCTTCTTCTATTAGGCTTTTAGTGTTCATGGTCCAAACCTGCGAAGTCCAAGTGAGACCAGCCTTTGGAAAATCATATCCACCGTGGATTGATTCGGGTTAATTTATATTATTTTGCAATGTAGCTAAAATTGCGATTTGGCTCGTAAAATCTTACCCACCTTGGATTGATTCAGGTTAATTTATAGATCAATCCAGTGAAGTTAAATCGTAATATGGCTCGTAAAATTGTATGATTTTGCGAGCTAAATCATGGAAATCGAGTTAACTCTCTGCAAAATTGCGAATTGGGTGAGCTCGAAAATGAAATTGCGAGTTGACTTGGTAAAATCGCGAGTCGACCTAATTAGAATCGTTGGGCTGGCTTATATTCCGTCGCGGCTTGTTATGTGGAACTTACAGGCTTTTTTTAGGCCTAAAAGCAAATGAGACAAAGCAGCCCATGCTAAGGTGTCGTTTCATTACTACCGGTGAAACTTAACCTCGAAAGATAAACACATTCTAAAGGGAAAATAACATAAATAGTCCTAAAATTTGATCCAATATGTAATTTGGTCCCTGAACTTTTAATTTGTTCAATGTGGTCCCTAATATTTAGCTCAATAGGCAATGCAGTCCATGAACCTTTAATTTGTTTAATACAGTCCCTCAACTTTTAGTTTATGTCCAATGTAGTCCATGAATTGTATGCAAATGTTCAATATAATCTCCAATCTTGAATTAATAGAATCACTACTTTGAATATTTGCTATGATGGCCATCGCATGTAACTTGATAGAACGAGGATTATTAGGAAATGAACAATGAAAAAGGAGAATAAACACATGCCAAATTTATTGTTTATTAATATATGGCCGCACGACTATGTAACTAGTTTGATTTAGTACCAGACCTAAGTGCAACTTTTCAGATCCTCAGTACGCATGATGACATATATATATATATATATATATATATATATATATATATATATATATATATGCGCTATTTATAAATAATGCAAACACAGCACTTCATGCTCATGGGAAATTGGTTTTCATGATTCTGAGCACATTTATGGATATATGCATATCCGCCAAACCATAAACTAGCTTGCACAGGAGCTTATTTTATATAGTCTAAATAATTAGAGATCATCTTTTAAAGTGGTGGCCCTTCGCGGTGCGGACAAATTTCTACCCTCTTCAAACAGCTTAATTGATAGGAAATGAACTATCACGATCACAACGAAGGCAACTAAAAAGTAATGCATGAAATAATACACATCTTGCCACCACGTCCCCCAAAACCACTGTTCCCCTCCTTCCTTTATGTCAGTTGTAGTTGATCGATGGACGGAAGTTTAATTGTTAATCTTGACCGTTGTTTAGATTGTATGAATTTTCATTCAAAGATCGAGTCACCAACAATCAAACCTCAAAGTGGTAATGAGGCTCTCTCTGCGCTCTTTAGATTCTATTCTTGTTCCTCCCTTTCTTATTCATTGGGAGAGTCACAATTCAAAACTTAGCTATTCAGTGGTTAAGCATTTATTCGGAGACTTCTTGTTGATCAACGAGAGCTTGGAGAAATAAGTTAGAAGAAGGGGAAAAAATAACCTTAGTTGGTTTCATAGATCTGCATCTGATATGAAGTTTTTGTATATATTGTTGACAACGTTTTAAATAAAGGTGACAATGCAAGTTGATTTGAATAAGATGCAAGGTCACGGTTTCCTCGGTTGGGAGACGTTTCTTCCAATTGTCTTCTGCTGTGCGATATCCATCATCCTTCAGAAATATGATTGAACCAACTAGGGATGTAGGAATATATAGCCTTTACTTTTACCTTCTTTTAGAAAGTACCTGATGGACGCAAATTGCACAACCCCAAGATCTCCATAACCAAAACAAGAACATGCATAATTAAGCAGAAGAATTAACGCACCTGTTTTGGAATCCATAGATCTTGAAGCGGAAGCGGAAACACAATGTTCCACGCGCAAGTCCTTCTCCTCTATTGCCCTCTGTATCACTGGCTCAATGAGGCGACCCTCCTCACGTTTAGCGTTTAGGTAAACGCCTCTTAGGTGAGGATACGTGTGAGAATTAGGGTTAGAGGAGAGACTTAGCGCTATTTATAGAGTTTCCAGCTAGGCCCCCTCATTACGGGCCAGGCTCAACTCGGCCCACACTAGCCAGCCCATATTAGACTAATTAAGAAACCTTCTATCTCACCTTAAACCAATCCCCGTAAAACGGTAAACGTTAAACGGTAAATTACAATATCAATTAATGTAGTCCACATTAGGAAAACTCTTACATTCTCCCACTTGGATTATATTAATTGAAATCATACTGTATGTGCGCACATTGGTCTAGAGATAATTCTTAATAGTCAATCCTATCCCATAAAGTCTCAAACACCGAATCATGGCGGTAACTGCATGTATACACACAGAGCCTTCCATGGTCACGAGTGTTCTCAACTCTATTGATATGGATCCAATATGGTAGTGTGTCAAATGGATAACATCTCTCATAGAGAGATCTCATTTGTCAGTCACCATTCTCTTACCTTAAGCGTCACAAAAAACTTGTGCCACTAGAGAATGCATTTATGGTTCCATGAACCCACATATGTCTTGTCCTTATGGTTAACCATTCTTTATATATAACAAGACATATGGACAATGCTAATAACCGGATGCCCCTAGCCTTCACTTAAGGTTTATATAATACCTTGAGACTTTATCAATATGTATTCAACATAATAACAATACATTCAAAAATACTTTATTGAATGCAAAAGTTGATACATATATATATCAAAATGTTACTAAATTGTAACAAAAATAGATGTAAACATTATTCAAAGAAAAATAAAACAGCTCCCACTAAATATATATATATATATATATATATATATATATATATAGTTATATATTTATTTATTTCTTCACTAACTATCCACCCCTCTTTCAGAGTAAAAATATTATTATCTTTTTTTTTATGGCGTTTAATCACATACTTAATTAAGAACAAGAAACGACATTGATATAAGTTGCTAAAACAACCATGTAATGGATATTGTAATCATGCTCTCACAAATAGACTATATAGTCTGATGGTATAACTAATTGTCTTTCCCTAACAAATCTCCTTAATAAAGCTGCAACCACTTCATTCTGCACTTGAGAGGTTTAAGAAATAAATAATTATTTCTTTACTACTAATTCTTTCAGAGTGAATGTGGCATTGATAGTTTTATATAGAATTACATCAAAGAAAAATAAAACAGCTCCCACTAAATAACAGCATCCCAAGATGCTCCTAGGCCCATGCAAATGACATGTCGCTCAAATATACATGGACGTAGGCCTTTAGTTAGTGGATTTGCAACCATATCATCTGTAGAAATATGTTATATTAAAACGTCACCTTTTTATACCGTTTCCTTTTGGTCAAAAGTTTTTACCACCATATATTTAGACCCCTTGAGACCTTTGTAGTAAATAAATAATACTACAAATTTGTTATCTCAATACATTATACTTTTAAAAGCACTGACACAAGGTACACCATTTAATTAGATTTTCTCAATATCTAAATAAGGACAGTGTGATAAATTCAACCCATCACCCTTAACAATAGGAGCAATTCCTGGCTTGCAATAATGTATATTGAATATTTCCAATATACAATCAGCAAATGTCTTCCGAGAAAATCTAATATAATATGGCAAAAACAATTCTTACAAACCTTAGTACAAAGGATAAAAGATGCCTCAAGGTCATTACTTGTAAACAAAATATCATTTACATAGTGTGAGAAAAAATAAATTTCCTCCCACTGACCTTGCAGTATATTGAATTACTTTGTTCTCAATTGAAACTATAACAACACTATGAAACTTTAATAATATTGTCTGGAAACTTGCTTAAGACCATGAATTAAGACTTTTCAGTCTACACACAAGTTTACTTAAATCTGCTGCAAAATTCTCCAGTTGCACTTATATAGATTTTATATCTCTTTGATGTAATTCTATATAAAACTATCAATGCCACGTTCACTCTGAAAGAATTAGTAGTAAAGAAATAATTATTTATTTCTTCACTAACTATCCAGCCCTCTTTCAGAGTAAAAATATTATTATCTTTTTTTTTTTGGCGTTTAATCACATACTTAATTAAGAACAAGAAACGACATTGATATAAGTTGCTAAAACAACCATGTAATGGATATTGTAATCATGCTCTCACAAATAGACTATATAGTCTGATGGTATAACTAATTGTCTTTCCCTAACAAATCTCCTTAATAAAGCTGCAACCACTTCATTCTGCACTTGAGAGGTTTAAGAAATTTCATTATAAACTATATCAAGAATAGTACCTTAAACCTCAACAAGTTTAGTCTATGGTACAGGAGATTCCATAATTATCTGTATAGATAAAGACAAAAACACAGTAACCCCCATCACACTATTATCTTTAATAGTTTGAGAGCAGCTATCCTCTACAATTACGTCGATCTTAAGAAATTTTAGAGTATGTGATTCCATAATTCTTGTATCTTCTTTAGGGTCATAAGATCAATACCCCTTTAACAAATCTGGATAAGATACAAAATAATGTCGAGTGGATCTAAATTCCAACGTACTTAATATTGGATTAGATAATCTCACTTCTGCATGACACCCCTAAATTTAATATGATTCAAGTAATCTATGCCCAATCTATAACTCAAAAGAAGTTTATAAAACAACTTTGATAAGGACACTTTTTATATGTGAAAAAGTTGCTTTCATAATATCAACCCACGTAAGACTGGATAAATTAGTTTTACTCATCATACTCATCACTATGTTCATTATGATGATTCATGCCTTTTAGCCAAATCTTTTGTCAGGATTTTCAAGCATAGTAATTAAATTACCACCTCAGAATTTATCAAGTATTTGACAAATGACCCTTTAAGCTATTCCGCATTGTCATACTTGTCAAAATACTCACTGTCACTATTAAATCTGACAACCTTTAAGACTAATTCTAACCAATTTATTCTTTATCTTGGTCAATTTTACTTCCATAATAATCTATAGAAGTCTTTAGATAACCGTTAAGAGTAAATAGAAAAAAAAATTTGGAAACAACTTTTTCATCCTTATATAAGATGTATATATCATTAGGACTTAAACACAATCTTTGCAGATATGTCCTAATTTCAATATCAAACAAGACATAATTTCAAGCAACTAAGGCTTCCATCATCTTATAGCAGTGCAGTTCGCAGACAAACCTCTTTTCTAGTGTTCCCAACGGAACGCTTCATGGACAAGATAAGCAAATTTTATTGCATTCTCAAGCAACAAATCATATGTCCACAACTTAAAATTTGAAGCAATAAAAACCTCAATAATAGTGGAATTATTAATTACAGAAAAGGTGACTGAAATAACAAGCAATGTATATAATTAGCATCATGTGAGCAATGTGTAACTTGACACACAAGTACACATCCAGAGAGTTACATGCAAAATCACATAATCACCTTTGGGCAGAATACATGATAAGCAGTTGTAAATTCCCCACATGATAGCGGTTATAAGAATATATTCCAATCTTCGTGAATTCATCACCTTTGGGCAGATGAACCACTAGGATCAGTCACTCCTCCACCACATAATCATGTATCCCTCCATGAACTAATATATAATCACCCCTTTGGGAGTATGACTACACATTAGAGCAGGAGACATCCCAATCATTATACGAGACCGAAATTTCTCAAACCCAATTAAGTGTGCCACTTTGGCGATCACAACTCAATTGAATTATTGAAACTCTCTCATACCAGGGATATAAAATTCACATCTCACATAAACCATACATATGTGATTTTAATTTTAGTGACAGGGGCAGCATATCACCAAAATCACATATTATGCTAATTACATTGCTTTATTTATTAATAAAAATTAATCATACATATATATATATATATATATATATATAGTGAACTTGAAAAACCAGATTCCAATGAGATCACCATTATAATATTTATGTGATAACATTCTTGTAACCCAGCACCTGTATTTCGAAAATCCCAGAAAAATACAAGAAAAATACGCAAAAATACACTAAAAATACGCGTATTTAGGGCTTTGTATGTATTTTAACATCCATAAAATCATCAAAAAATTAAAATAAATACACCACAACATAGGAAATCACCATACGAGTTCATCGCCACCAGACACGCGCCGATCAGAGACCGCACACACCCTCACGCGCCGCCTGAGTGCGCGGCGCGTGGAGCCCACGCACGGGTCGTCAAAGGACCAGTCAAACCGGTCCGACCGGTGGCGATCCGACCAGTTCCCGGTCCGACCTTCCGGTCCAACCGCCCGATCCGACCGGTTGACCGGTCCGGTCAACGGTTGACCGGGTCGGGTCGGGTCGGGCCGGGCCGCCATCCGGGTCGGGTCGGTCGGTTCGGGTCGATCGGCCGACGTCGGCGTGACGTCAGCGGGTCGGGACCCAGCGTGACGTCAGCGTCGACGCAACGGATCGAATCCGAATCCGAATCCGAGTCCGGGTCCGGGTCCGAGTCGCTGATGTCAGCGTGACGTCAGCGCCCGCGTGCGCCACACGCGCGTCCAGCACCCCGCGCGTGGGGGCGCGTGAGGGCGCGTGAGCGCACATCCTCGACGCCCGGCGGCGCGTGGCTGCGCGTGGGGGCGCGTGGGGCCTCCCCTGGCGACGCGCCGCCCACGGTCTTGATCGTCTCGTCGAGCCCAGCCATAATATGTGATTGAATTTTACTTTTACAGTCTTTAAAAAATTCGAAAATCACAAATTAGGGCAAAATCGAATGCGTTCAAGTTCTAGGGTTATGGAGGCTCTGATACCACATGATGGACGCAAATTGCGCAACCCCAAGATCTCCATAACCAAAACAAGAACATGCATAATTAAGCAGAAGAATTAACGCACCTGTTTTGGAATCCATAGATCTTGAAGTTTTAAGCGGAAACACAATGTTCCACGCGCAAGTCCTTCTCCCTATTGCCCTCTCGTATCACCGGCTCAATGAGGCGACCCTCCTCACGTTTAGCGTTTAGGTAAACGCCCTTAGGTGAGGATACGTGTGAGAATTAGGGTTAGAGGAGAGACTTAGCGCTATTTATAGAGTTTCCAGCTGGCCCCCTCATTACGGGCCGAGCTCAACTCGGCCCACACTAAAGCCCCATATTAGACTAATTAAGAAACCTTCTATCTCACCTTAAACCAATCCCCGTAAAACGGTAAACGTTAAACGGTAAATTACAATATCAATTAATGTAGTCCACATTAGGAAAACTCTTACAGTACCGTCTCTCATGCAAAGCTACATGTGCGTGACCGCATCCACTCTCTTTGTATACATACATATTAAGAGAGTTACATAAACTGAGTACGATTTCTCACGCTTTTGGGACAAAAATGCAGCACCTTCCCGTTATTGTATGTTTCCTCATTTGTGATTTCGAATCTTACATGTGGATTTTGCCAAAAAGAATGAAGTTGGATTTCTTAAATTCTGCAAACAAATATTCATGTTTTTCTCCATTTTGATTTATAAGATATTTACTCCAACTAGCTTTTTAATTGGGAAAGGTGAGCTACAAATATAAACATCACTTTAAAGTCACCCGCATGGATGCTGATGACGTTCATATTTGCGACTCATCAATTAGTGATATGGGTTGCGTGTGAATTTAGCGCAATTCGTGTTTAGAACCAGTAGAAGAAGGACTTATCGCTCCCCAATGGCGAGTTCTCTCTCCCGAATGGTGAGCTCTTCCCTACCGATTGGGTAGTTTCATTGTCTTTTTTCAAGGTAAATCTTCGATCCTGTCTTAATGGAAAACCCTATGCATCCCACCAGCAATCCCTACGAGAATACACAATTTCTGATACAATTCCCCCCACGAACAAAACCCTAATACCCATACCACCCTAGATCCTCTCCGTCCTGCTGGGATCTCGGCTCCTCTCACCATCGGGAGCTTCAATTGCTCCTTCCCCTGCGTTTTTCGCACTGAAATCCACCCCGATCATCATCTTTTTCATCACAATCCCTACCATTCCAGAGCTCCCTTCAATCAATCATGGCAAGCTTTCCACTATTCTGTGGACTCCAAAGTGCATCGCCAGCAGAGTAAAGATCCCCAAAGACCTACAGAAAGAAAAATGGCAGATCAGTACGATGAAGAGAGGCGTGTAGCGGCTCTATGCAAAATTCTTGGTAATCTTTGGTCTGAGAATGACATTGTTGATATTACAGGTGATATTTCTGAAGAAAAATTGTCTGAATGTCGGAAAACTCTGTTCGGGAAACTCTATTCTAAACCAAATGTGAACTATACAGCCTTCTTGAACACAATGAAAAGAGTATGGAGAGTTGAAAATGTTACCTGCACTATGTTAGATCCAGGTTTCTTTTCCTTCTCATTCCAATCTGAAGCTGAAAAACAAAGAATTTTAGACTCGGGACCTTGGTCCTTCTCCAGCAATTTACTAGTACTGCAGCAATGTGAACCCGACACTCCTAATATATGCTATGAATTTACACATTGTGCTTTCTGGGTACACTTCTATGGACTTCCATTTGGGAGAGTTACTTATTATGCCATTAATGATATCGCAGAAAAGATGGGAGAAGTAATTGAGGTGAAACTAGAAACAAAAGGCAATGGCAATTACAAGTTTGGCAAGGCAAGAGTCAAGTTAAATCTGGAGATGCCCCTAAAGACGGGTGTTCTGGTTAATCTGGAGAAAAAAAGACTGTGGGTAGAGTTTAAGTATGAACGACTTCCGCACTATTGTTATTCATGTGGAAAGATCGGGCATTATGCCACATTCTGCAAAGAAATACCCTACGAAACCTCGAGCCTAGCAGAAAACTTACCGGGAAGGTTCGGACAATGGCTACGAGCGGAAGTTTGTGAACTTAGCCCCTATGGGAAAATCTTTTATGGCAAACAGGAGATCCCACCAGAAGAAGATGAGATTGTGCCTGAGACACCTACAAATACAGCACCTGGAACAGGACAGTATCAGCAACAACGAATCTCAACTCAAGTGCTGGCCATTTGTGATCAAGATAATGTTGAACAACATATCCAACAGGAGAAAAGGCAGCTCAATCAGCTTATAGAAATGACACTTCTGGAGGAAAAAGGTCAACAAAAAAGAGGCAGCAGCTGTATTGATGCAGAATCTGTCATGGTCCTATATGCAGAACAAATCAAGGAGGCGGAAATGGAAATGGAAGAAACCCCAACAGGGGAAAAGGGGCTGATGAGAACCAAATCAAGAAGTACAAAGGTCTCATCTGCAAAAAAAGGAAAGAGATTTTGCCCGTATGGAGCTCAATCCTCTAAAACACCAGAATTTGACAACTCACAGCTGGTTGATACCCCTATTGAAGTGGTGGAGAAGTCAAGCCAGTGGGCTTTGGTGGCTAGCCCTAATAAGCCACTGGGTTATCCATGAAGCTATTATGTTGGAATTGTCAGGGGTTGGGCACACCCCTGACAATCCAGGCACTAAGGGTCCTAGCGACTCAGGAAAGGCCCGGTATTATGTTTATAATGGAGACAAAAAAATCAAGAACCAAAGGTGCAACGAATTAGAAAGAGGCTAAAATTTCAAAACAGTTTCGTGGTAAATCCAGAGGGAATTGCAGGGGGTCTTGCTCTTTTTTGGGATGATCAGGTAGCGTTATCAGTTGAATCGTATACAAAAAACTATATTAATGTCCTATGCCTACTCAATGAAACTCAACAGCAGATGCATCTTACCTTTGTACATGCTCCTAATGAATTTCAAGATAGATTGATGCAATGGGAGGCATTATATCGAAAAAGTACTACAAATCATCTACCATGGCTTTGCATCGGGGACTTTAACGAAATATTGTATCACTGGGAAAAAGTGGATAAAAAGAGGGCTGAAACTTACCGACTTACAGCATTCAGGGAGTTCCTTTTTAAATGCTCTTTAATGGACTTGGAGAGTAAGGGCTGTGCTTACACCTAGAAAAACAACAGGACAGACAAGAAATGGTCAAAAAACATCTTGATAGAGCTCTATGTACTTCAGAATGGAGGATAGCACACCCTAACGCAGTATGTTCGGCCTTACCAGCTATAGGGTTTGATCACAGCCCACTTATATTATCATTCCATTCGAGAAAGAAAAGAAGGAAGAGGGTATTTAGATACGAAGCTTTCTGGTCAGCAAATGACGAATATGGGTAGCTAGTCAAGAATACATGGGCTGAATTTGAATTCCAAAATCTGACTATTGGGGAAAAGTTGCAGATCATAGCATGAAAACTGGAAAATTGGAGCAAGAACAGGCTGTCTAATACAGATATCAAAATAAATAGTTTGAAAACTGAACTACCCAATGGGCATGGAGTGGATAACGAAAGTGAATCAGCAAAGCAGATAACCCAAGAAATTGAAAAGCTATGGAGTCAAGAGGAAATGTATTGGGGGATGCGTTCTAGAATATCCTGGCTTAAGTGGGGAGATAAAAATACAAAATTCTTCCACACATCAACTATTCAGAGAAGATCCAGAAATCAAATTACCTTGCTGAAAAATGCAGAGGAGGAATGGGTGAGTGAGGAACCGCTGCTGAAGGAAATGACAGGAATTTACTTCAAAAACCTGTTTCACTCGGTAGGGCCTGTTGACACCTAAATTTTGACGGCCCATTTAGTCATTAGGGGGTTAATTTTAAACATTATAATTCATTTGCATAGCATTAATTTTAGGTGCGTTTATCTTTAATTTACATCGTTTGCGTTTTTATGTTTTTTTTTAGGACCGGTGGTGAATGGGTTTGGATTAATATTTTTGAGCTTTAGTTTGGTAGGTCGGGCGAGGCCCATGAAAGGAGAAAATTAACCCAAGCCCGTCGTTATTTTTAATTAATTATCTATTAAAAAATTAAGATTTTATGCGATATTATGATAATTTTTGAAAATTAAAAATCGCGTTATAATCTTATCTTTATCTATAGATGAGGAAATCGGCGTAGAATATTTGATGAGATAGGGATTTTTGCGATTGGGAGGTTATGGGTAGTTTTTGAAATATTCTATTGAGATCGCGTTTTTTGTTTTGTTATAAAAGAAAGGGTTTCGTTCGATTTTAGGGGGGGTTCTTTTGGGTTCTCTGAAATCAAAAGGAAAAAGAAAAAAAAAAGTCAAAAAGGTAAGAAAGGAAAGGGAAGTCGTCCGTGCGTGGGGAAGCAAAAAGCAAAACAAAAAGCAGGAGAAAGGAAAAGGGGGCAGAGGGGACGACTGTTCATCGTCTCCCTCGCCGCTCACCCCCTTTTTTTTGCAGCGAAGCCCCGCGACTTCAGCCTCCTCCTTTGAAGCGTTGCACCACCGCGCCTGTAGCCGGCCATCGCGCGAGCGCCTCCACCCGCCGGTCACCTCCGCGCCGTCTCTCGCCTACTCCGCCTCAGCCTTCGATCGCCTCCAGACTTGAAGACCTAAAGCTGCTGCGACCGCCACGCGTTGCTGCCCCGCACCGGCGTACACCTCCGCCCGTGAAGCTATCGGCCGCCCGCTGATCTCGCCTGTGCCGGAGCCCGGACGCCACCTCCGCCCGCGACGACGAAGACCCGAAGACAGCCTTCCGATCATCGCCCAACGCCTAAGCCGCAAGCCGTTCAAGCAACCCGACGCCCAAGAAGAGCCCCGCGTCCACAGCCGTGAGCACCTGAAGCCGATTACCCTGCTCCGTCCGCAGTACCAGATCCGCGAACCCCGATCGTTGCCGTCTCGCCCCGAGATCCACCTAGCGCCGCGCCTGAACCCAACGCTTGAAGCTCGCGCCGCCCCAATGGCGCCCCGGAGTCCTCCGTGAGCGAGACCCACACGGGTCCGCACTACCACCGCCCGAAGCCGCCTCTCCTGAGATCAGACGCCCGCACCGGAGTCATCCGCGAGCGACCCGTGACCAGCTCCGCCCGTGAAGCCGACGCTTGCAGCAGCTCCTCCACAGCCGCGACCAACACCGGTCCACCCTCTCCAGACCTCCTCGCCGGCGACACCCTTGCCGGATCAACAAACGGGCTCCCCCTATTTTCCTTAGGTTGTTTTTCTTTTATTTTTATTTTCTATTATTTTATTTTACTTTTAGTTAGTTTTATTATTAGTTTTAAGTTAAACTATGTGAGGTAACTTTTAGGTTATAATTACTATAGGCATTATCCATAGGATTTGTCCCTAAGGTTATTGTAATTATTTAATTTGACCCGTAAGACGTCGGGTCATTTTTTTAATTATGATAATTTTTGGGGTTTGTTTGTGATATCTTAACTGTTGAATCAATATATTTATTAATTTGATCCGTAAGATTTCGGATCAGATTTTTAATTATTTTGATTTCTTGTCGTAATGTTCGGGGTTAAAAATATTCGTTAATTTGACCCGTGAGATAACGGGTTATTTTTCGTTTATTTTGATCCTTTATTTGTTTGAATATCTTGTTTGTTAGATTTAATGTTAGTTTTAGAAAATCATTAAGAAAGAATAAAAAAAAAAAAAAAAAGATGTTTGAATTAGGATTTAGTTTGTTTTTTTAGAATATTTCTTATTATCCTGCATATCTAGGATAGGGATTTCAGTTTTAAAAATATAAAAACAAAAAAGTGCATTCATTTAGGTTGTTAGTTTTTTTATTTAAGTTGCATGTTTAATTATGTGGCACCTCTAAATTTAGAACTTTGTTAAAAAATAAAAAATATCATGCATATGTCATGTAGAAATAGAGCATTTCTCTGCACGTCATTACATATTAAATAAAATTGCATGTTTCATCTTGATCATATATTTTAGATAAATTGCATTTTAGATTAAGATAATGTCGTAGTTTAAATTAGGATTTAATATGACTTAAATCCTTAGTTTAAATTAGATAGATTTTTAATCTAGTTAGATCATTCATGCATTCGAATTTCATGAAAGAAAATACAAAATTCGTCTTTGCATAAGTTAATATCATTACCTAGAATAGATTGCTTTTTTAAAAATAAAAACATCAAATGCACGTCATTTAGTTTTTATTAAGTTCATTTAATTAGAACTTTCATGTCATTAGATTAAGTTATTTAATAAATGTCACGTGACATATAGCTTGCACATTAAATTGCATAAGGCATGTCATTTTATTTTAAATAATTTGGTATGTCATTGCATCGCATTGCATGTTATTAGATTTAGGTAATTTAGATTGCATATTTAATTATTGCATCTCTTTAATTTCTAATTTCATGAAAAATGTAAAAGAATTAGAATGAATTTATTTCATGCTTTAGGATATATTGCATGCTTATTTATGTCATACAATTTTGGTCATGTTATCATATCATTTCATGTTAGTGACATGCATTGCATAAATCATGATTTTCATTAAATAAAGTGAAAACAAAAAAAAAAATTGATTGCTTGTTAATTAGGAATCATATCTAGGATTGTTGATGTGAATTCGATCTAACAACGCAGATGCTTTCGTTGTTTTAAGGTATGTTTTTACATTATTTAATTGTTTTCTTGATGTGTTAAATTGGTGGTATGCGCACATGTATGATCACCTCACACGTTAGGAAGTTAAATTAAAATCAAATCAAGCTGCCTGCAAAATATTTTTTTTTTTTAAAAAAAATTAAAAGAAATGGTACCGAAAGGGCACTAGGATAGTCTAGTGTAACCAAGTCCCCGTACCCAAAATCTCTGGTTCGCAGGAGTAAAATAATACTCCCATTATTTTACTTAGGTGTCTAATCGACCTACCCTAAACCGATTAGTGGCGACTCCTAGATAATAATTTTTTGCATGTTAAAACCCTAAGTCGCGATTTGGTATGGGCTTGGGAGAGCCCAAGCTAAGCTTAAAGGCTTAGTGGTCCATCAACCTAGTTTTAGGTGGCAAAACCCGGAAAGTTGGGTCGCGACAGCTTGGCGACTCCACTGGGGATTTGTGTTAAAAACACTTAGTGGACTTAGGCCAATTCTTCTTTAAAAATGTTTTTGTTTGGCAGCAAGGATCCCAGGTACGTCCCTAACATTTTAAGGTGTTAAATGTTCTTGTAGATGGGAGGTATAAGGGGAGTAGTCTTTGCTAACCTTTGTCTTGCAGGTTGGAGTGTGGAATGAATGATTTATTTTTCCAAATTAGAAGTGTTGTTTGCATTTAAACTGTTGTGCATGCTTTATTGTTTTAGCACTACACTATTTGCACACACAACCTGCGGTCCGACCTAGGCTGCGATAGGATTTCTAGGATGGTGTTGAGAAGTACACTTCCTCCAAAGCGAGACTGCTATGTAGAGGTTGAGCTTCTCTTCCCCGAAAGTTTTTCATGGTGTCGAAATGTGTTTTGTCCATATCCGCGAGACTGCGTGACTATTGGACATTCCATTCGACTGAGCCCGGAGTTAAGGGGACCTGACGTTAATGCAAGACTGCAACGGTCAGATCACCCTCTTAGCTCCACCTTGTTAAGCCTTTTAGATAAAAATCGAGCCTCACGTCTCATGCGATGTGTCTATGTGATTGTCATCTATTTCCGGTGAAAGTAAGTTGTCTAAATTTTTGCAATTTACTTACCTTATTGTAATTTTTGTCGGTCCATGACAGATTAGGTCAATCATTTATTTAATTCCTTTGTCAATTAGGAATAAAATGAGGAAATTGCCATGTGATGGATTATTTGGAAAATAACCAAACATTTTAGAGAATTTGTTTTCAATTCATGTCTTTATTGTTCTCATTAGGGAATTTCAAATCTTGGCCATTCTTAATTTGTCTTTAAGAAATTTGGTTCTTGCTAGGGTGTTCTATTTTTTTTTATTATTCTAGTTATTTTTAGGAAATTCCCTTCTTGCATAGACTTTTCATGAATAAATAAATAAATAAATAATCGATTAGATTATTGTAATGGATTAACTCTCCATTTACATCTCATGCTTACATATCCTCTTTTTTTTTTCTTAGGCGATCAAGAGCTAGAATGGCCGACCAAACTGAAATGCGTGATCGTATGTCCGCCGTGGAAACTCAACTTCAACAAGTATTCATAGAACAAGGGATAGGTACATGGAATGAAACAAAGCTTCGAATGATGTTTGATGAACACAAGGTGCAGGAAATACTGACTATCCATATTGGATTACCAACAACAGACGATAAATTAGTATGGGCGCACAACAAAACAGGGTCCTACACAGTAAATAGTGGTTATTTTACCACACGAGATCGAATAGCCAACACAACATCAACAACAGAAACGACTTCTCACCAAATCATGCCAGATCTCTGGAAACACATTTGGCATTCAGACACGTTACCTAAAGTCAAACAATTTCTATGGAATGCATGTCACAATGCACTACCGACAGTAGACAATTTACACCGAAGGCGAATTGTACCTGATCCACTATGCCCCATCTGCAAACAAGAAGTTGAGACGATTGAACACACACTGTTGTTATGCCCTTGGATAGCTCAAGTATGGCAAGCAGACCCCCTACAACTTAAGATCGCCAAATTAGGGTTAACAAGAATCGACGAATGGCTGTACATGAGGAAAATAGACCCACAAAGCTCCACAAAATGCAATCTGATTGCTACTACCTTATGGTGTATATGGCAAGACCGAAACAAATTCATCTTCGAGCAAAAACCCCTCTTCTCAAAGCAAACCCTATTTAGATCAGAAGCGTTACAAGTAAACTTCGAAACTTGGAACCGAACTGCAGCAAAGAAGAAAGAAAGGAAGACTCACCTGAATCGGAGCCAATCAACGACCCCCAGCTCACTCAAAATCAACGTAGATGCTTCCTTCGTTCGGCATGACTGCACGACAACAGATCTGGAGGAGGCCAGAGGAGAAGATGCAAGCGAAGCAGCTGTCGCTTGCATCTGCAAGGACTCTCGCGGCCGCTTGGTTGATGGATTCTCCAAGAAGGTTGTGGCATCTTCGGCAGATCAAGCGGAGGCAACTGCCCTCCTCGAAACCCTAGGGTTCCTTTCTGATAAACCACACGCACGAATGGAAGTCTTCTCCGACAGTCAGATGCTCGTGCGGGGAGTTCAGTTCGGGAAGTCTTCAGATGGGAAGTGCTGCCGCTCGTGGACTGGATTAAGGAAAAGATGAAAGATTTCACGGGCCTGTCTTTGGCCCATTGCAACAGAGAAGCAAACAGGCCCGCAGATCGGGTTGCAAAAGCCCCACGACAGAATCATCTTCCTAGCAATTAGGTGAGAAATCCTCTGATAGCTCTACTTGATTTAATATGCGCCGATGCTCTTGATGTATTTACTTTAAACTTCCCTAAGTAAATAAAGAGTAAACGTATTATCGACCAAAAAAAATTAGTGATATGGTCGGTGAAAATTTCCTCCAACTATAGACAATAGAAAGCACAAGCAATAACACAATTTGTCAAAGATTGAGTGCATAAGGAAAAAATTGAAGGCATGATAGAAGAAGTATTGAAGGGACTTGAAAGATAAATGAAAGGCAACATGTTCATGATTTGATTAGCTCGCTTGATATATTGTCCGTTTTGCCCTATTCCGACCATTCTTTATAGTTTTGTCCATTGATGTCCTGGTAGGCACTTTTCCAAGACTCATCCAACATGATAGCGCTTATATGAGCATGCTTGTTGTACGTTAAAATACACCCCTTCTAAGTTGATCTGGTTTTACATATGATTTTGGAACAATCTTCTCTTTTCATCGCGCAATTCAATCCATTCATGCCCCCTTGTTATTCTTGAAGCTCACAAAAACTGCACATTGTCCAATTCCTCTCACCTCAATGATCATTCCAACTATTTGTATCACAATCTCATGCTCCAGCTACACTCACATCAAATTGGTCGGTGTATTCAACCTTTTCGGGAAAAGTACAAAAAAAAAAGTCTTAAACCTATTGCATTGGTACCAATTCAATTCTAAACTTTTCAATTGGATCAGTTTAGTCCTAAACCTTTTAATATTTGTACCAATTCAGTCCATCCGACCAATTTTGGCCAATCGGCGCTGATGTGACAATTTTTAAGATTTTTTTAATTATTTTTTCGAATTTTTTTATTATTTTTTTCTTTTTTCTTTTTCTTTTTCCTTTTATTTTCCGACAGTGGCCGATGAGGGCCACGAAGCCCTCGCCTGCCACTAGCGAGGGTCGCAGCCCTCGCTTGTCGCCGGTGAGGGCCGCGAAAGCCCTCGCTTGCCGCCGGTGAGGGTCACGCCTCGCCCGACCTCTCCCAAGACGCCAGCAAGGCAAAGGCCGAGGGTCGTGACCCTCGCCGGCAGCGAGCGAGGGCTCCGCGGCCCTCGCCGGTGGTTGACAAGGCCATGGTGGCCATCGCTTGGGCGGAGGCAAGGGCCGTGAAGCCCTCGCCAGCCGCCCGAGGGTCACGGCCCTCGGCCCTCGCCTTAGCCCTAGCGATGGCCGCCATGGCCTCACCGGCTCGTGGGCGAGGTCGCCTTCGCCCATGGCAAGGCCCGGGCAAGGCCAACCTCGCCTAAATCTGGGGGCAAAGCCGCCTCGCCGGCAGCCGGGAGAGGCCAGGTGAGGGCCGCACCCTCGTCGACTACCGTCGGAAATGAAATGGAAATAGAAAAAAATTAATAAAAAAATCAAACAAATAATAAAAAATCTTTAAAATTGCCATGTCGTTGTTCGGCCACCGACTGAAGTCCACGTTAGCTCCGTCTGGCCAAAATTGGTCGGATGAACTGAATTAGTACTGATGCAATAGATTTAGGACTTTTTCGATACTTTTCCCCAACCTTTTCAATAGCTTTAACTAAGATGGAACGTCAGTGTAGCTCCATGTAGGTTCTTGTGGAGTTAGTGTTGAATATTTTCATTGAGAAATCAATGTGAGGGACAAAGAATCATGGGCTTATAAATAGATGAGAGTAAGCACCACCTCTTGCCAAACAAAAGCCACCAACCCAAGAGCATTTTTCAAAGTCTCCCACAATGCTTCTAATCCTTTCTTCTCTCCTCGTGCTCGTGCAAATTTCGAGGAGAAGTTCAAAGCTAAAGTATCTCCCACCAGGGCCCGAAAAGTTACCCCTCATTGGAAATTCGCACCATATGATTGGCTCATTGCCCCACCATCGTTTGAGAGACCTAGCCAAAACATATGGATCCGTTTTCCATCTCCAACTTGGTTGATGAGAAGCCAACGATGATGATCTGTTTTGGCCATTGACCACAAAAAGTTGGTGTTGTGAATTCGTATTGTTGGACAGTAGTGTTTTGCTGGTGAAAGAACTTGTGAAAATAAATTCAAGCTTCAGCTACTTGAATATATTCCAATGGTCCCCAAGCACAAAATCCAGACTATCTGCACTTGAACCTGGAACGAGCATTTTTAATGCTTTCACCACCTAGACGACAAAACTACGCTTTATAGATGACTTTTGCAAGTTCTTTTTTCAATATATATATTTTTATATTGTTGAAGCTTGTCGTCGAAACTTAGCCGCCAAAGAGATAAATGACTACCGGCAAGCTAAATGGGCAATCTCATGCAAGGGTGGTGGTCGCTCATCAACCGCACACTCATGGCTCACCAAGCGCACACTCATGTCGAGATGCGAATTTACCAATTTGACACAACAATTGGAAACATAACTTTTGTGGAGTTAGTGTTGAATATTTTCATTGAGAAATCAATGTGAGGGATAGAGAATCATGGGCTTATAAATAGATGAGAGTAAGCACCACCTCTTGCCAAACAAAAGCCACCAGCCCAAGAGCATTTTTCAAAGTCTCCCACAATGCTTCTAATCCTTTCTTCTCTCCTCGTGCTCGTGCAAATTTCTGCAAATTTCGAGGAGAAGTTCAAAGCTAAAGTATCTCCCACCAGGGCCCGAAAAGTTACCCCTCATTGGAAATTCGCACCATATGATTGGCTCACTGCCCCCACCATCGTTTGAGAGACCTAGCCAAAACATATGGATCCGTTTCCATCTCCAACTTGGTTGATGAGAAGCCAACGAAGATGATCTGTTTTGGCCATTGACCACAAAAAGTTGGTGCTGTGAATTCGTATTGTTGGACAGTAGTGTTTTGCTGGTGAAAGAACTTGTGAAAACAAATTCAAGCTTCAGCTACTTGAATATATTCCAATTGTCCCCAAGCACAAAATCCAGACTATCTGCACTTGAACCTGGAACGAGCATTTTTAATGCTTTCACCACCTAGACGACAAAACTACGCTTTATAGATGACTTTTGCAAGTTCTTTTTTCAAAATATATATTAGTTGAAGCTTGTCGTCGAAACTTAGCCGCCAAAGAGATAATTGACTACCGGCAAGCTAAAAGGGCAATCTCATGCAAGGGTGGTGGTCGCTCATCAACCGCACGCTCATGGCTCACCAAGCGCACACTCATGTCGAGATGCAGATTTACCAATTTGACACAACAATTGGAAACATAACTTTTGTGGAGTTAGTGTTGAATATTTTCATTGAGAAATCAATGTGAGGGACAAAGAATCATGGGCTTATAAATAGATGAGAGTAAGCACCACCTCTTGCCAAACAAAAGCCACCAACCCAAGAGCATTTTTCAAAGTCTCCCACAATGCTTCTAATCCTTTCTTCTCTCCTCGTGCTCGTGCAAATTTCTGCAAATTTCGAGGAGAAGTTCAAAGCTAAAGTATCTCCCACCAGGGCCCGAAAAGGTACCCCTCATTGGAAATTCGCACCATATGATCGGCTCACTGCCCCACCATCGTTTGAGAGACCTAGCCAAAACATATGGATCCGTTTTCCATCTCCAACTTGGTTGATGAGAAGCCAACGATGATGATCTGTTTTGGCCATTGACCACAAAAAGTTGGTGTTGTGAATTCGTATTGTTGGACAGTAGTGTTTTGCTGGTGAAAGAACTTGTGAAAATAAATTCAAGCTTCAGCTACTTGAATATATTCCAATTGTCCCCAAGCACAAAATCCAAACTATATGCACTTGAACCTGGAACGAGCATTTTTAATGCTTTCACCACCTGGACGACAAAACTACGCTTTATAGATGACTTTTGCAAGTTCTTTTTTCAAAAAAAAAAAATATATATATATTGTTGAAGCTTGTCGTCGAAACTTAGCCGCCAAAGAGATAAATGACTACCGGCAAGCTAAATGGGCAATCTCATGCAAGGGTGGTGGTCGCTCATCAACCGCACGCTCATGGCTCACCAAGCACACACTCATGTCGAGATGCGGATTTACCAATTTGACACAACAATTGGAAACATAACCTTTGAGTAAAATAATAATATCATCTCTTATACCAATGGCATAGAGAAGAGTTTTAGTGTACTTAAAACCTCAGAATTCGCCTTGTACTACAGATGAAAGAAGAACAACGTGAACCTCTATGGATCATAATCTCAAGTACCTTTTAGCAAAGGTTAGTCTAGGAGAATCCTATCCAAACAAGCAAGGCTACCATTAGTTAATGCATTGTCAATGCAATCCAAGTTATTACTAGCGTAGAGTGACCTTAATATACCATATTAGATTTTAGGCCGAATGTTACTTTAAAAACAAAAAACAAAAAACAAAGAGTAAATGATCATATAGCGAGGGGAAATTGAAGATTGAGAGACCAAATATCTATATTGTCATTACTACTAACTTAATAGTAGAAAGAGAGAATTAGTTAGCCTAAACCACTTGTATATCATTATTATTTGCCTATGTGTACATGCAAACTATCACAAGCATTTTCCACAATGTTTGTTGGATGCAAGTTGGATATAGCGCCTTGTCCTAGCCATTTATCTCCAAAGATAAATTACCTTCTAAACCTCTTCCCAATAAATTAAGCCTCTCATCATCATGCATCAATTATTTCATTTCTCTCTTCTTAGTTGAGCATTTTTTTAATACTTTCACCACCTAGATGACAAAACTACGCTTTGTAAATAATTTTTGCAATTTAAAAAAAAAAAATTCCCGAAGCTTTCCGGCGAAACTCTAGCCGCTGGAGAGCCAAATAGGCAGCCGGTAAGCTAAATGGGCGACCTATGCAAATGTGGCGCTCCGTTGTCAGCCGCACGCTAGTGGCTCGCTAGGCGCACGCTTATGCTCTCCTACCGCACTCTAGTGGTTGAGGCCTTCATTGGCAATGTTAGGGTTTTTGAGAACATTTCCATATTTATGAAAATATAATGTGGCTAAAATTGGAAGAAATAAAAAGTCTATTTGCATTCCAAAAACGTAATATTCCAAAGTACCTCCGAATTTGGCTTGCTAAGATATCTGGAAATGTAATTGCATTTTCTGAAAGCTTTCAAAAAATTTATCAAATTTCATTTGCATTTGCCTAAGAGACTTTGACATCCCAAAGAGCTTTGACAAAATCGAACCAAATGCGAGCTCAAAAATTCCAAGTGAAACTAAAAGTCAAGACTCTGGAGTAAGAGCAGCAAAAAACAGATGAAGGCGACGTTCCGGAGGCGGCTCTCGATGTGACCGACGGAGCTCTTGGTAGCGAGAGAGGCAACATGTTCATGATTTGATTAACTCACTTGATGTATTGTCTGTTTTGTCCTATTCCAACCATTCTTTATAGTTTTGTCCATTGGCGCCCTCGTAGGCACTTTTCCAAGATTTGTCCAACATGATAGCACTTATATGAGCATGCTTAACATTGGATCCCAGCAATATTGAAATGTTGTACGTTAAAATACACCACTTCTAAGTTGATCTGGTTTTACATATGATTTTGGAACAATCTTCTCTTTTCATTGTGCAATTCAGTCCATTCATGCCCCATTTGTTATTCTTGAAGCTCACAAAAACTGCACCTTGTCCAATTCCTCTCACCTCAACGATCATTCTAACTATTTGTACCACAATCTCATGCTCCAGCTACACTCACGTTTATTGGAGCAAATTGGTAAGTGTATTCAATCTTTTCAATAGCTTTAACTGAGATGGAACGTCGGTGTAACTCCATGTAGGTTCTTGTGGAGTTAGGGTTGAATATTTTCATTGAGAGGGCTTATAAATAGATGAGAGTAAGCACCACCTCTTGCCAAACAAAAGCTACCAACCCAAGAGCATTTTTCAAAGTCTCCCACAATGCTTCTAATCCTTTCTTCTCTCCTCGTGCTCGTGCAAATTTCAAGGAGAAGTTCAAAGCTAAAGTATCTCCCACTAGGGCCCGAAAAGTTATCCCTCATTGGAAATTCGCACCATATGATTGGCTCACTGCCCCACCATCGTTTGAGAGACCTAGCCAAAACATATGGACCCGTTTTCCATCTCCAATTTGGTTGATGAGAAGCCAACGATGATGATTTGTTTTGGCCATTGACCACAAAAAGTTAGTGTTGTGAATTCGTATTATTGGACAATAGTGTTTTGCTGGTGAAAGAACTTGTGAAAACAAATTCAAGCTTCAGCTACTTGAATATATTCCAATTGTCCCCAAGCACAAAATCCAGAATATCTGCACTTGAACCTGGAACGAGCATTTTTTAATGCTTTCACCACCTAGATGACAAAACTACGCTTTATAGATGACTTTTGCGAGTTCTTTATATATATATTGTTGAAGCTTGTCGTCGAAACTTAGCCGCCAAAGAAATAAATGGCTACCGGCAAGCTAAATGGGCAATCTCATGCAAGGATGGTGGTCGCTCATCAACCGCACGCTCATTGCTCACCAAGCGCACGCTCATGTCAAGATGTGGATTTACCAATTTGACACAACAATTGGAAACATAACCTTTGAGTAAAATAATAATATCATCTCTTATACCAATGGCATAGAGAAGAGTTTTAGTGTACTTAAAACCTCAGAATTCGCCTTGTACTACAGATGAAAGAAGAACAATGTGAACTTTATGGATCATAATCTCAAGTACCTTTTAGCAAAGGTTAGTCTAGGAGAATCCTATCCAAACAAGCAAGGCTACCATTAGTTAATGCATTGTCAATGCAATCCAAACTATTACTAGCGTAGAGTGACCTTAATATACCATATTAGATTTTAGGCCGAATGTTACTTTAAAAAAAAAGAAGAGTAAATGATCATATAGCGAGGGGAAATTGAAGATTGAGAGACCAAATGTCTATATTGTCATTACTACTAACTTGATAGTAGAAAGAGATAATTAGTTAGCCTAAACCACTTGTATATCATTATTATTTGCCTATGTGCACATGCAAACTATCACTAGGAGTGATCGAGTCCATGGTAGATAGGGTTTAGACCCGAACCCTATACCCAACCCTGTTATAATATGTTCCCCTTTTATAGATCCTATACCCGACCTTGTTTGTATTGAACCCACCCTGTTTTTCCAATCCGGTTCCAGGATCAACCCTGTTTTCACTAGAACCTGTTTTGCAATCTCTCGATATCCTATACGACTTTGAATTTTATATTAATACGCGATAAAATAACTTTATCCTCCTGATTTGTATTGAAACATTAAGCACTTGTAATAAATAAATACATGAACTTTTTGACTAAATGAAAATTAAAGATCCACATGGCTAATTATAATAAATAAAATCATAAGGCAAAGAATTAGCAACAAACATGGGTCTAATATTAGTCTTACTCCCACAAATATTACATGAAGCTACTCATTTATGCAAGTATAACTCCTCCTACAAAAGAAAAATTAGGCGAGCCAATCCATGTGATACACAAGAATTTGGCGGCGACGAACATCGTCCATCCATTAGATAGTGCGAGAGGGAGCCGGTGAGGGAGGGAAGCAAGTGAGGAAGAGGAATGACAAAGGAGGACTACCAAGCATGTTTGAGAAGAGCCAAGATGAAAAACGTCGTGTGATTGCGGGAGTAAGAATAGAAATCGAGAGGGAAAAAAAAAGTTTTGGACCTCTACTTCCAAAATCGGTTTGGGAACCGGTTCCAAAACCGATCAAGGAACCGGTTTCCGGGTGGGTAATTACTCAAAACCTGTTCCCGGACCCGTTTAAACCGGTTCCGAATTTTGGGAACCGATTCCCGGACCGATTTCAATGGGAATCGGTTCCCGACCTTGTTTTTCGGGTGGGCGGTCCGGGAACCGGGTATACCCGGTCTGGTTGCACACCCCTAACTATCACAAGCGTTTTCCACAATATTTGTTGGATGCATGCTGGATATAGCACCTTGTCCTAGCCATTTATCTCCAGAGATAAATTACCTTTTAAACCTCTTCCCAATAAATTAAGCCTCTCATCATCATGCGTCAATTCTTTCATTTCTCTCTTTTTAGTTGAGCATTTTTTAATACTTTCACCACCTAGACGACAAAACTATGCTTTGTAAATGACTTTGCAATTTAAAAAAATAAAAATAAAATTCCCAAAGCTTTCCGGCGAAACTTAGCCACCGGAGAGCCAAATAGGCAACCGGTAAGCTAAATGGGCGACCTATGCAAAGGTGGCGCTCGGTTGTCAGCTGCACGCTAGTGGCTCACCAGGCACATGCTTATACTCTCCTACCGCATTCTGGTGGTTGAGGCCTTCATTGGCAATGTTAGGGTTTTCGAGAACATTTCCATATTTATGAAAATATAATGTGGCTAAAATTGGAAGAAATAAAAAGTCTATTTGCATTCCAAAAACGTAATATTCCAAAGTACCTCCAAATTTGGCTTGCTAAGATATTTGGAAATGTAATTGCATTTTTTGAAAGCTTTCAAAAAATTTATCAAATTTCATTTGCATTTGCCTAAGAGACTTCGACATCCCAAAGAGCTTTGACAAAATCGAACCAAATGCGATCTCAAAAATTCCAAGTGAAACTAAAAGTCAAGACTCTGGAGTAAGAGCAGCAAAAAACAGATGAAGGCGACGTTCCGGAGGCGGCTCTCGATGTGACCGACGGGGCTCTTGGTAGAGAGAGAGAGTAAATTGAAGAAAAGAGGTCGCCTTTGTTCTATTAAGGTCCAGAAATGATTCCGTGAGATGGGCCTCGATTTTCCTTGACATAGATTTGTGCTTGCCACATATGAATTCATGATCATTGCCAGGATTTTATGAGATCCAGTTGGCATATATCTCGCTATTTCCAGTACCCGTAATTAGTGGAGACAATATGGCTACCAACTTGTATAGACGTTTTATCAAAGTTAAAAAATTTCTTTTTATTTTTCTTTAAAAGAACTCAATATGAAAAAACTTACCAAAAATTGGCATGTCTAACTGCTCAGATAACATTTTCTTAAATATGAGTATTGGCAACTTAAATGAATCCAAATAGCATATTATCAAATAAAAGTTGTTATTCAAAAAGATAATAACCATGTCGCAAAGCTCCAATAAACTTTGCATTAAATTAAAACAGATTTCCCCATTCACCAAACGGTTTGGATTCATATCCTAAAATGATCCAAATTTATTTATCTTTACGCCGTTTTTGCTAATGTATATTAAGTGACATGAGTAACCTATCTTAGAAGAGCAAAATTAGCTAGAAAGGAGTTTAGAAAGCTAAGGATGGTAAGGTTCAAGCTTTTATCATATCTACTTCAAAAACTAAACTAGTGTTCCAATATGTAATTAAGAGGCTTCTACTGCAGGCTGCCAGAGAAACAGGCGCACTTAAGGAAGCTAAGGACAAGCTCGACAGCCGAGTAGAAGATTTAACGTGGTGGTTAGAATTTGAAAAGCAATATAGGGCACAATTTATTGAATTGTTTCGGATGAAGCTTCAAGACAAACTTGGATCATGTAACATATGCAAGATGGGGGCAGCCACGTCCCAGTAGTTAGACAATCTTATTTGTTATTATAGTTTTGTTTTTTCTTTTTTTTTTTTAGTTGGTCATAATCTATCCTTACTTTAACTTTGATTGGTCCTACTCTACTTCTACTTTAACTCTCACTATTAGACTTTTGTCCTGCTTTCTTACAGGACATAGGAGTTGAAACCCACATAATATTAAATCGTCCCCATCTCAGCCTTCTTGAAAAAGTGGGAGGGATGGTCATTGGGGCAAACCTCAGCGATTTTGTTATTATGGTTCATGGCATAACAAATAGAGATCTCAAAATCTAGTAATCTCTCATTAGTTTAGTTAGATTAGCTTTGCCAGGATTTCCTTTTGGTGTAGAGTAGACAAGGGAAGGAAATCCTTTTGTTCATTTCTCTATTGCTGGAGATGCCAAATTTTCAGCAAACGTGTCGCCTGAAATGATGTGTAGCACAAGGGAGGAATGTTTGATTAGTTCACGGGCACCTAGGACCCACAAGTATGTTTCTTTTTAGTACCGAGGAGCATGGGTTTTGGTAAATTATTTTGTACACATAAAGCTACTCTACAAGGGGTATGGATTCATTTTTCTGGAGCCGCAAGCATAAAGGGCAAGTTGAAGGGACACGCCATCGCTGAGATTGTCGAAGAGCTAAGATAATATGATCATTGAAGGCGATTATTTTGCACTCTCTTTCATCAGAGGTTGATGATACCATCATCACAACTTATGGGACTGAAAATGTGACTATTGACTATATATTGCCTAGAAATATTTAGGAGTTAGGCTTGAGGGATATTATGTTGTTATATAATATGAATTTATTTTATTGATTAGATGAGTCACCGAGGGTACGTTGTTCACTAAGGGATAAGACAAATTATAAATGATGCTTAGAATAGTGATAGGACATTACTATGTCTTGTGCCCATATTCATTAGGCTACTTGAGACGGATTCTCCCAAAATTGCAATGCTCAAGATTGCGTAGATAGCTCTCTTCTTCCATTAGGCTTTTAGAGTTCATGGTCCGAACCCATGAAGTCCAAGTGAGACCGGCCTCTGGAAAATCATATCCACCCTGGATATATTCAGGTTAATTTATAATTTTTTGCAATGTAACTAAAATTGCGATTTGGCTTGTAAAATCTTACCCCCCTTGGATTGATTCGGGTTAATTTATAGTTCAATCCCATGTAGTTAAATCGTAATATGGCTCGCAAAATCATACAATTTTGCGAGCCAAATCATGGAAATCGAGTTAACTCTCTGCAAAATTGCGAATTGGGTGAGCTCGAAAATGAAATCGCGCGTTCACTTGGTAAAATCGAAAGTCGATCGTTGGGCTGGCTTATATCCCTCCAGTGCTTGTTATGTGGAATTTACAGGCTTTTTTAGGCCCAAAAGTAAATGAGACAACGCAGCCCATGTTAAGGTAATGAAACGATTCGTTTCATTATTATCGGTGAAACTTAACCTCCGTAGACAAAGAAAAACACATTCTAAGGGGAAAATATCACAAATAATCCTTTAATTTTAGCCCAATGTGTAATTTGGCTCATGAACTTTTAATTTGCTCAATATGGTCCATGAAATTTAGCCCAATATACAATGTGGTCTTTGAACTTTTGATACATGTCCAATGTAGTCCGGTATGAAAAAACTCAATATAATCTATATCCTTAAATTAATAGAAGGATTGAACATCTACTATAATGACCATGACCTGTCACTTGATAGAACGAGGATTATTACAAAATGAACAATGAAAAAGGAGAATAAACACATGTGAAATTTATTAAGTTCATTGATATATGGCCACACGACTATGTAACTAGTTTGATTTAGAACCAGACCTAAGCGCAATTTTTCAGATTTTCAGCCCGCATGATGACATATGTATACGCTTTTTATAAATAATGCAATCACGGAACTTCATGGTCATGTGAAACAAAGATTGGTTCTCATTATTTTGAGCATATTTATGGATATAGGCATATCCGCCAAACCTCTAAACTAGCTTCCGCAGGAGCTTATTTTATATAGTCTAAATAATTAGAGATCATCTTTTAAAGTGGTGGCCCTCGCGGTGCGGACAAATTTCTACACTCGTCAAACAGCTTAATTGATAGGAAATGAAAGATCACGATCACAACGAAAGCAACTAAAAAGTAATGCATGAAATAGCACACATCTTGCCACCACGTCCCGCAAAACCACCATTTCCCTCCTTCCTTTATTTCAGTTGTAGTTGGTCAATGGACGGAAGTTTAATTGTTAGTCTTGACCGTTGTGTAGATTGTATGAATTTTCATTCAAAGATCGAGTCACCAACTATCAAAATTCAGAGTGGGAATGAGGCTTTCTCCGCGCTCTTTAGATTCTATTCTTGTTCCTCCCTTTCTTATTCATCAATCAACACAGACTTTTGGGAGAGTCACGATTCAAAACTTAGGTATTCGGTGGTTAAGCATTTATTCGGAGACTTCTCATTGATCGACGAGATCTTGGAGAAATAAGTTAGAAGAAGGGGAAAAAATAACCTTAGTTGGTTTCATAGATCTGCATCTGATATGAAGTTTTGTATATTTTGTTGAAAACGTTTTAATAAAGGTTACAATGCAAGTTGATTTGAATAAGATGCAAGGTCATGGTTTCCTCGGTCGGGAGATGTTTCTTCCGATTGTCTTTTGCTGTGCGATATCCATCATCCTTCAGAAATATGATTGAACCAACTAGGGATGTAGGAATATATAGCCGTTACTTTTACCTTCTTTTATAGAGTACCATCTCTCATGCAAAGCTACATGTGCGTGACTGCATCCACTCTCTTTGTATACATACGTATTAAGAGAGTTTAAGAGAGTTACATAAACTGAGTACGATTTCTCACGCTTTCGGGACAAAAATGCAGCACCTTCCTGTTATTGTATGTTTCCTCATTTGTGATTTCGAATCTTACGTGCGGATTTTGCCAGAAAGAATGAAGTTGGATTTCTTAAATTCTGCAAACAAATATTCATGTTTTTCTCCATTTTGATTTATAAGATATTTACTCCAACTAGCTTTTTAATTGGGAAAGGTGAGCTACAAATATAAACATCACTTTAAAGTCACCCGCATGGATGCTGGTGACGTTCATATATGCAACTCATCAATTAGTGATATGGACGGTGAAAATTTCCTCCAACTATAGACAGTAGAAAGCACAGGCAATAACACAATTTGTCAAAGATTGAGCGCATAAGGAAAAATTGAAGGCATGATAGAAAAAGTATTGAAGGGACTTGAGACATGGGCTGCTAAAGGTAACGACAGTACTTAAGACTAAACCAACCACCAAGATACAAGACAAGTTTCCATCTCATTTTAGGCACCAATAAGAAAGACTTGAAATATCAGGCAAAAACTATTTACTGAGACAGGCGACGCAATTCAGATAGCAAAAACTTGGACCTCAAGAAAGAACAAGTGGAGCTAAACGATGAGCAGTAAGCAGAGACCCAGCACCCAAAAAACAAATGCAGGTAAGCAGAGAACAACTGAAGGAGTCTTTAAGAATGCAAGTACCGCATTTGCCAGCGGACACGAGGCTCTGCGGAGGAATTCCTTAATTTCATCTCCCCGAGTGCATCTCTGGAAAGTCCAAGTGCATGGGGGCCAGTCCGCATACCGATATTTTCCACCTCTATGGCTTTTGGGCTTCTGGGAATAGCTCTTCTTCTTGCTTTTTTTGTATTCATGTGGATTGAAGAAGAAAAGAGAAGAGCCTCTATCAAAGCTCCATAGGTGGTGCATGGATGACTATCTTACGGAATTCTCATTGAAGCAATCGATGGATTTTCTTCAAGTAATTGGATTGGTATTGACAGTTTTGGGTCTGTTTACAAGGATATACTCAAGAATAGAAACAGTTGTCGTTGTCAGAGTGCTGAACTTAACGTGCCGTGATGCGATGAAGAGTTTCATGGCCAAATGCGAGCCTCTAAAGCATATTAGACATCGAAATCTTTTAAAAATACTATCAATATGCTCAAGCATTGATTATAAGGGCAATGAGTTAAAAGGCTCTGGTCAACCTGTTCATGGTCAATGGCAGCCTCAAAGAGTGGCTGCGCTGCTACCAAGAACCGATACTCGAAGCAGATGGGCCTTCAAAAACTCTGAGCCTCCTCAGTAGGATAAAGATTGCCATCAACATTGCTGCTGCATTGAATTATCTTGACAACCACTTTCACAGCCAAATAATTCATTAGGATCTAACGCCGAGCAATATTCTCTTAGGTGATGAGATGGATGGACATCTCCCATGATTTTGGATTGCCAACAATCATTCTTGAAAACACACCTGACGCCAACCCAAAGATCTGGTCTATGAGGAACGGTTGGCTATGCTGCTCCAGAGAAAAACCCCCGTGTCCTTCCCCCACAAAATGGAAGACTAATCTTGACAAAAAATGCAACACATCCTCTCAAAAGAATCTTACGCTCCATAATGATAGAGTGGACACCATTTTCTTTTAGCTCAATCGTTCATGGTTCTGTCATCACTATTTTGAAACTCGAGTGAAACTCAATATGGCACGAGAAGTATGGTTTCTAGAGAAGACGATGTCTATAGTTATGGCATGCTCTTGTTAGAGACGTTCACCGGAATCAGTCCCACTGATATACCTTAACAATTTAGTTGAGGAAGCTTTGCCCGCACGAGTTCTAGAAATTACTGATCCCATTCTACTATAGGAAAGAGAGCAGTGCAGGACATAGCAGAGACAACACAGTTCAAGACTGTCTCATAATGGTCTATGGAATTGGAATTGCCTGCTCAGTTGGAGTATCCAGAGAGAGAATGAGCAACAGAGAAGCTGGAACTCAGCTATGTTTGATTAGGCACAGACGTAATGCAGCTGGTTCACAAGGATAGACAATATCCAAAAGTCATGACTTCTTTAAAAGCTAAAACCTTGGCAGATCAAAACTAAGCACTCAAAGCATCGTCGAGCAAAACAGAAGTGTGCCTGCACACTCAAGCACAGGGACTGAAATAAATGCCTTCTCAGTTTAGACAGGAAAGGGCAATATGAATTCCCAAATATATGTGGAGGAAGAAATTCAATTTTCTAGAAATGTTAAGATAAAGGTAAAGGCTTCAACATTTAAAACCAAATGCACTGAAGACCACATGAAGAAATTCTCACCATCACAAGGCATTAGAACAGCTCACTAAGAACCTCATATGTTACATTTTACACATACCTCTGCGATTGCACTGAAACACTCTTGCTTATAGGGCTATGTAGTTCACTAAAAAAATTAGCTTCAGACCAGATTCCCCCAATTTGTGCTTAAAATTTACATTTTATCCCAGGTTCTAAGGGTTCAGGAGTACCTGGTTTTCGCATTTTCCATAGGGTCATTCCCCTCTGCTGGATGCCAGAGTGAACTGACAGGAGTAATGTCGCCACACTGCTATGTCCACAGCAGAAGCTTTTGACCTTGGGAGCTTTAACAGATCCGAAGCTTATCAGCAAATTACAGTTGAAACTCATATGGAAGGAACTCCACCTCCCCTCCAGCCCTTAATTAGGTAACCCTATGTTTTGTTTCTCTAATGTGAATGAATTCATGCTTGGTTATTGCCAATCGCGATGATTTGGTTTCCATTCCAACTTAGCGAAAAATATGCATTATGAAGATGAAAAGGCTGCTCAGGATAGACTACCTTATGTACTCTCGATACGTATAACTATCAGATAGAGGTCTTTTTAAGACGCAAGTCATCAGCTTTCATCTCCATCAGAATAGAAGACCGAACTGCTTGAACTACTCTTTTGTAGATCTGTTTAGCACAAATCCAGATGCATCATTACAAAAATTAGAACCCGGACAGCACTCAATAATGAAGAACAATATAAAGCATGAACCACCGACCAAATCGAAAGACATTAGGCCAGATGAGAAATGAGAATAACACACCACCTCACAAATCACTACAAACAACCATTTCCAATGTACAAGCACCGGATTAACGCAAGTACAGCGAAAATTGACCTCGCTCGCACAAAGCTCACCGCACGATCCGGCGATGGAACCGACAGTTTCAGGGCGCAAGCATCTGACTGAAACAGTAAAATTACCAAAATCAACCTCGACCGCCCCTCCTCATCGCTTGCTGTCGTAGTCGACGATCTCGGAATCGGTGACGGACCGCGAGTGCTGGACGATGGACCGCCCGATCGAGTTGATCCAGTCCTCCTTCTCCTTCTCGGAGTCGGCGATGAAGTACATGGTGTCGCTCCGGGTGGAGAGCTCGAACGCGTACTGCTTGTTGAGGATGTCCTCGGCCCCCTTCACGGTGAGGCAGGAGGCCACCGGGATGACGCCGCGCGGCCGGGAGCCGCGGGTCACGCCGGAGTCCTTGAACCAGAAGAGCTTCCCCTGCTTGAGGACGAACCACCGCCGTCGCCACGTCTTGATGTACTCGCCTTGCTTCGTCAGCCACCCGGCGCGCTCCGGGCCGGACCAGAACTCGACGCCGTCGTAGTCGGCCTCGGGCTTCGCCGCGAAGCCCGTCGCGGCCCGCCACAGGCTCGCCATCGGAGCTCCGGCGGGGGGGACCGATCGGGTCGGATCTGGTTTTAGGGGGATGAGTCGTTTTCCTTGGTTTTTGTTCGGGACCGGTGGCGATGAGGAAGCCGCTGAATGAAATGCCGTTAGATTGACGCAGATATATATTAAATAATTAAATTTTTCGCTGTTCTTTTTATTTTATTTTATTTTTTATCCGCGGGTATCGTCCTATTAAGCGTTTGCAGTCAATTTTTGGTCGCAAAAATCAGGATCGCAGATCTCAATCAACCTCGCAGTCGATTTGAAATAGGAAGAGAAGGAAGGATGTTTTTTTATTGCTCAGATGTTGAATTCAGCTACATCAAATTCCCGATCTAACTCCGTCTATGTCCGAGGCCAAACGATTAGAGACCACCACTCAGAATTTTCTCCGGGAGGATCATGTCATTTGTTCACGAAGGCGGATTCGGCCAAGTCGATGGCCCGGGCGAGGCCGGCGGCTTTGTTCTGGCACTCCTGGTGCTCGTCGTCGGGGTCACTGTCGGCGACGATGCCCGCGCCGGCTTGGAGGTAAGCAACCCATTCCCTCCGCGTGTTGGCATGCTTGTACGAATACATGGTGTCGTAACGCATTCCAGTCGGGAACACGATCGTCCTGAGAGCAAGCGCGATGTCCATGTCTCCCAGAAAGGAGATGCCCCCGAATCCACCACTATATGGCCCGCGCCGGGTCACCTCCAGCTGATCGATCAGCTCCATTGCCCTCACCTACATCAGGGAAGCTTATGTTTGATCAGAACAGGGAGAGAGAGAGAGAGAGAGAGAGAGGAAGGGAGGGAGGGATTAACAACCTTGGGTGCTCCACTGACAGTTCCAACAGGCAATGCAGCTTTCAAGGCATCCCAACAGGTGAACTGATCATCTAATTCACCTGTCACCTGCAATATCAAAATGTTGTGCCGTTTAAAAGGGCACCTGTAGTTTTGCCATCACTATGCAGATGACATGACTGGATAAACTAACAAGGTAGTTGAGAATGGTGCAGAATGATGAACGCCCGAAGACTGTCATCATGACCTGCTCGAGTAAGTCGTACTAATTCAACATGGCAAATTTTAGAAACAGACATTCTTGGCGATCGAACACCAGATTCAAGTACTGCAGTGTCGAAAGATCCAGAACACTTCCATGAGAAATCAGATGAGATTCATGATTGACAGCTCAACTTCCAGTATTGATATGCTGAGCAATTTATAAAGCAGAACTAGTGGACCATATACCTGCACGTCTTGACTAATAGAGCTTTAAGTTCTGCATAATGATAATTATTGTGGAGTCGGCAAGCTGGGATTTGTGCATTCATGCTTGTTTTTTTGGATTCAAGAAATACAGAATACATGGAGCGACTGACTTAGTACAGGTAGCATGCACTGTCATTTTAGAAGGTTGTGACAAGTGCATCAAGCTGAGGGCATAGGCCATGAAGGATATGCTATTCCGGTCAAGACATATTTGGACACAAGCGTGAGTTCAACTCAAATGTACAGGTCTAGATTCTCCGTGATAATGAATGCATTTCCCCATAATGATGCACGTCTATCTCCATTATCATCTACTTGCTTAGTCCCTTTTGAGTGTTCTAGATAACATGCGCAAGCATAACTTTGGATTCTCACCGTGGAGCTGATATGCATTACATGAGAGTACCGTTCCACATCCATCAGCCTTTCCACGTTCACTGAACCATATTTTGAAACCTGCACCAGGGAAAAAAGGGGGGCATCAGATGAACATTATCTGTATGGACTAAAAGAAATGGAAACTGATGCTGCAAAAGTTTCTAGCCTGAAATTTGCAGGAACTGCATTGTGCCTATATTAGCCAAAAAATGCCTTTAACCTAAGGGAAAGGAGCAATCTCCTAGCGAAATTAAATGGAACAGAAACCATTATTCCCACAAATAAAACTCACTGTTTGCAGGGACCTATCTTTTAAAATTTACATACGCACATGAGTGTGCATGCATTTTATTTTGTTTCTTTGGTTTTTTTTTTGTGGGGGAGGGGGAGATTTTACAAAAGAGTTCCGAAGAGGGAGAACATATGAACGGTAGTGGTATAAGGGGAAAATGTTAACAAAGGCCATGCCAATCGACGTTGACATATTGCCATCCACCAGTAGATCCATATGTCTGGTTTTCTCCATCAAACCTACCAGGGAATGAAAAAGTGGAAGAAAATTGGCATATGCAGAACAACAGGTTGAGCAAGTAAAATGGTTCAGCCAATTCAGTAACAGTGAGAACATAAGTCTCCTCATAATTATAGTAATAGTAGTGCCACATCTCAGCTATAAGTACGGACCTTGCCAACATCATTTCGGCCCAAATCAACCAGCATGATGTGTTCTGCCCGTTGCTTTGCATCATTTAGCAGCTGGACTTTCAAGATCTCGTCTTCTTCCAACGTCTTCCCCCTTCTCACAGTTCCAGCTAAGGGGCGATTCACAACCTTCTTCTGCACATTTCCATAAAAAGTTTCCACATAAGGACAAAATATACTTTTAAAACTAAGATCAAAGGAAGAGTAGATTCAATAAGCCTATGTCAAAAAAGGCAGGAAAATATTGCACGACTAGTCAAAAATCAAACCATCTCAGTTGGCGATCCCAAATGAAAGTAAAAGGACTTCACCTGTTTTACGCGAGTAAGAATTTCAGGACTTGAGGCAACCATAATACACCCTCTAGCCTGTTATTAAATTTATAAAAAAAAAAAAAAAAGAAGAAGAAGAAGAAGTAAATCGACCATAGACAACCAGGAAAGCAGAATGGAGACTAACTGTAGATGAATTGATTTACCGGAAACACGCACTTGCAAATACGTCATATATGGACTTGGATTCACAATTCTCAGTGCCCTGTACACTTCGAATGGGTCCGCAAATGTGCGGCGCTCAAAACGTTGACTCAGTACAATTTGGAAAATATCTCCAGCCTGAATATGTTCTTTTGCCTGGAGCACTGCCTTCTTATATGCTTCACTCGTCATGTTTGACTTGTTTAAATCAGGACCGAAATGGTTAGTGTTTAAAACCACAGAACCTGGAGATAGCTTAGGCCTGCGGTTGACAATCATATTAAAAGATGCTGATTTCCAAGAAAACCGCTGGGTTCATATAAACAAGGTAAAGTTACTTACGGGGCGATATCCTGAACTCTGCTCACCAACAACTCCAAACGTTTCATGCCATCATTGTAAGCATTCTCAACTGAAGAGTGCTGATCAAGCCGAACCCAGTGAATTGCATATGCTTTCTACGATAAACAAAATTAGAGCCCGTGTCACACTGATAGTACACTGAGAAATATTCAAGAGACTACATTGTTTCTAGCATAATGGAACCTAATTGGCAACTGGATGTAACAATTCCTTTACCGCCCAATCAGATACAATAAGGCAACAGGAAAAAGAAACTCAATGTTTGCAACTTAGAGACTACTTGTCTTTCTTCTTTATGGCCTTTCTAATAATCATGCATCCACTATTTCACTTCCTTCCCAATTAATCACAGATCACTAAGGAATAAGCTAGTACTTGAACTCTATATTCTAAATTAGTCAGAGGAGAGAACCATTGAGTCATGAGTAGTGAAATGTTTGCGGCAATCACAAGTCTGATGAACAGGATGCACTAGTACATCAAAGCAACAGTAGTAGTATGTCAAAGCATCATTTCAGCAATATGAAATTTTGTGCTTCTTAAGAACTATTTCACCGTAATGAACAGCCAATTGAAGTAAGAGATAAATTTAAATGATACCTTCTCTACATGATCGAACACAATGACATCATCATAGAGGCCCAGATGAAGGTCAGCTAAGTTTCTATCATCTTGTGGCGCCGAGGAGAATGCCAGCTTTTTCTTCTCTACATAGCGAACCGTATCATACGAAAAATAACCAACCCACCCACCTAACATGGATCACCTCGATCAGCACAGATATAAGCAAATTACATAATTAGATACAGATCTCATCTGAAATATGATGATCAGAAATCACTCCTATATGCTTCATTACAGCTCAAACACGATAATATTCGCCTGTTTTAAGTAAAACCGAGCTTAAAGCGAGCAGAGCAGTATTCATTGTGCCATACTCAACGCAGTAGTGATGTCATCTTACCACAAAATGCATCCGGAAGATCATCAATGAGTTGAGGTTTCCATGATTCAGAGATTCTCCTGGGAATCATCATAGGATCATCTACCACCTCCTCAGTGAGATGCCCCTTTTCATGGTCAACAACGGTCACCTTATTTTCTTTAGCAACAATTTCTATTGCTGGCTGCGCTCCAACAACACTGTACCGTCCCTAATTAAACAACAGATGGACAGTGGTCAACAGTCACTGTGTCGTAACGCGAACGTGTTCAAGGAAAGATGAGCAATGAACTGCTCTTACCACAGTCGAAGACTGAAAGCCAGGCTGAACTGACTCATAGAGAAAGCTCGGAGCCTCTCGATCATCTCCCTTAACCAAACACCTGTATGCGAGGACCGGAGTAAGTTGGTCCGAGAAAATGCATCGATGAAGTGGAATAAGATTTCCGTTTTTCGAAGCTTCCTTAAACTTCACAGCATCATCAGCTGGAAAAATCCAACCACAAGAGAAGTTTCAAGATAGATGTCAGATTAACCTCTCCTGCATTAGGACTCATAAGACTACAAAAGATTCAAAAAGCGGGTATCAATCCTATTCCGCTTATTCTATGTCGTTTCGAGCATTTACTCGTAACTCAATCAAGACAGCCACAACATCGAAAAAGACAGGATCAACAAAGAGCTAGCTCCGAGAAGAAATGCCAATGTCGAAGTCCATAGCAAACGAACGTTCGCCGAATGTGGATAATCACATACTACGGGATATCGTTCCTCCATTACGGAATCAACTCACGAATCGTCCATACCGAATCCTTCCTTAAACATCGAAACGAAAAAATCGAGACCGAACGGCGAGGAACCGTAGCAACGTCACCTAACGGAGGACTCGAGATCGACAGGCACTTGAACGTGCGGACGCCTCGCGCCGAGCACGAGCTCCAGCTCCGGCCGCGCGCGCCGCCGCCTCCGCCGGCCGGCCCCGGCGCCGGGGGCAGCCGGTGGCTCCCCGGGACCAAGCTCCGGGAGTACGCTAGGGTTTGCATTGCCATGCGGGGAGCGGAATCGCCGGTCGCCGGAGGCCGGTGAGCGGTTGGCCCTGGTCTCGCCGGTGGTTCCGAGCTCCGCTTGCTTTGGGGAGCGGGAGGAGGAAAGAGGTGCGGGCGCTCGAGCTCGCGAAGAGTGTCGGGGTGACTGACACCAAATGGCGCGCGCTTATGAAGACAAGTGATTGGCGGAGACGGGGCGACCTTAAAATAGAAAATGAATTTTTTTTTTTTTTTTGTCAGTCCTACTCTATTCCTATTCTATATTCACACTCTCAGACTTTTCTTAAAAACCTTTTGAGATTTCCATCTTTGCCATCTTTGGTAATAATTAAGTTGATGTCTTGGGCAATGATATTTTAGACAATATCTGATTTTCCCATTTTAATGATCATTTCCCTTATACCGTTTTGAGTTTGTACTGTGTCCTTATCCAGGCCCTTTAATTAGGAAGGCCTAGTTCTTGATTAGCCTTGTAAGGAATCTATGTCTGAAATTAAATACCTGGTTAAATTATATGTCAATGTCCGAGATAGACTTACCATCACGGGATCATCATTTAACATGTTGTCCACTTATGCTCGCTCAAAGAGATTGTGCTGTAATTAATCCTAAAAAAAAAAGAACAAAAATGAGCAACTTACCTTGTCGTGAGAATCTTTTCTTCGATAAACATGAAATTATAACTTCCACGATAAAGCGTCTGAATAAATTGAAAAGTCATATCGCAATTATGGTATTCAGTTCGCCCATTACTATATCGTGGTTCTCATGCCATTTCCGTTTTCATTTCTCATCGCTTTCTCTCCGACAGAGATGTTTGTAGTATCGTTAGAAGCTCAAACCCGTCAAAAGTTGTGGTTGTATCCCGAGTTTTGAGTGATGGTCCATGTTACAAATAATTGAAGCTTCTCTCAGTCCCCAAGTTGATGCCAGTCTCGCCAAAGATGCAGAGCATCGCCAGGGACAATGTGTCGGGGACGTGTCGCACGATGCAGAAAGAAAACGTGAGGATCCCGACACCAATATCATGCAGGATCATGTGCAACACGTGATTGAAAAGTTCAAGAATCCCACTCTTTTGACTCCTACCCAAAATGCCGATGCTTTATAATGTATACCACCAAGAAGTACAAAAATGGAGAGGCATACGGCTCCTTTTGGGCCAGGACAATTCAAGCTGCGCACATGTGATCATCCTCGATCTATATTTAGGGTTTATTTGTTTCGCGAATAATATTTTCTTTATATTCCCAATTTTTAATTTGGTTAGGAAAATGAGTCAATGAAAAAATTTTCCTAGTTATTGGAAAATATTTTCCTACCAAAACTTTATGGTTAAACATGAAAACTCCAATGTTTGATTTCTAGGTTTCGGTGTTCAAGACCAGGTCTCCTGCGGCCAAACCCGAGTCCCTCAAGGTTGGGCCCAAGACCCCAACCCTCGATCTTTGGTCTCAATCCTCATGCCTGAGTCCACAAAGGCCATCGTGTCTCCTCGACACTCGGGCTCAAGTCCTTAATTAATTAAACGTTTGTTCTTACAAAAATATTTTTGAAAAATTCGAATTTTTCATTTTTTTTAAGGAGACGAATTTGTAATTTTCATATATTCTTATTACTTTTTTTTTTTTTGACTTCTTCCTTGGCTGGTCATTGACCATGGCAATGGCCAATTGGCCATTAGTGAGCTCGAGCTTGCTGGATGATTGGCCAAAGAAGAAGTAAAAAGAAAAGAAAACAATATATAAAAATTAAAAAATAAAAAGTTTTGATAATTTTATCCATTGGATTTTTCTTCTTACCAAAAGACGGAAAATATATTCCAAGTCTTTTTTAGATTTTAGTCCAACACTAAAAAATAAAGTCATTTTCCAAAAAAATATTTTTTAAAAATGATACATTTTTCGCAAAACAAATGGATTGAGACTAAAGTGAAGGGTTTGAAAAATAATCGTGACCACAAAAGGCGCTTGAATTTATGCGAAATGATGCCGTAATATGTCAGTGATAATTTGATACTCTTCGTTTCGATGGGGACCTCAAGTTCCATTACCGTCGTCTCTTGCTTTTCATCAAAGCAGGGTTGAACAAAGTGTTCCAGCATTACCTTGGCGCTGAGCAGCTCTGATCGCAATCTTTCGTCAAGCTAACAAGAAGAGGTCCGAGAATGCGCTGCCTGTAAAGATCCACACCGGCGAAGAAGGTCCAACCCAAGACGACGTGCTTGAAGTTAGTCAGCCAAAAAACAGAGGAGGACGATGAAGCAGAGAACAGCGGCAAACAATGGCGTTGGACGGTGTAGGAAGGATGATGAAGAAGAGAGAACCCTTTTTGACGTCATGCGTTGATTGTTTGGATCGAAATCGGTGCATCATTAATGTCTATACATATTGTGTTTGAAATGGACACCACTTGTTTGTGAAAATGCTTAAGTAAGACCGCCTATGATGCTCGAGGAGCTTCTTCTGAAATGCAAGGCATAAATTGGATTTGTTGAAACGAATGTGAGCCATTCCATTACAAGATTCGGCTCTTAATTTTAGGATTCCAATTAGGGCTTGAATAATTTAGGGAAATTGGTTGACTTGTCCAAATTAGTGTTTATATTTAGGACAAAACATGGAGACGACATCGGTTAGGACTACCAATGCTGATTGTTCAAGTCAGCAAACCACGTAGGTCAAGGAAATTGATAAAATATTGACACGTTGAAATTTCCAACATTCCAAATTAAAGTTCACACTTAAGTGATCATTTCTTTCAAGTGGCACTTAAATAATCTGTCGGAAAGTTTTAATATTAAAATGTGTGCGGTATAAAAGTTATTACGGTTCTAATATATTTTTACCCACCAGTCCTGGATGACCCTGTTGCTTTCCAACATCTGATATATGCAAACATTAGTAATGAAAAAGACACTGGTTTAGTCATGGTTCCGGGCACCTACTGCAAAAGTTACTAACACGATAACATACTATCACAAAATTCTGTATGTGTTCTTGGGCATAAGAATAAGAGGGATTCGATCCTCTCATTTCTTTCTGCATACACATCTAGTGAAGTATCGAGAGAATTTGACCTGTAGCAATTCGTGACCATAGCTACTCTCCAAGTAGGGATGTCTTGAATAGAGAGAGACAGAGACAGAGACAGACAAAGAGAGGGAAAGGACTACAAATCCTCCGACCTCACATCCCACCTTCTCTTGCGCGTTGCACTGGCCCCGCGGCCTCTGCTTCCCGTCATGCTGACGAATTTAGTTAAGAACTCAGGCAGCAAGGGCGGCAGCCTCAGTTGCATCATCTCCGCCTCCTCTTCGCCGCAAATAAAACCATTGTAGCATCTGCGGCTCCTTAGGTGAACGCCGTTCGCCACAACCTGAGGTGCAAAGCCAAATGTAGGTGAGAGGCGCACAAAAGATTGAAGGATACCCTCAGCGTCAGAACTCTCTCCGTTGCTTGTTAAAGCAGAAGCCTGTCTCCCTCCGCCAGAGTCATGATCGCGCCTGGCGTCTTTGCAGCATCTTCTGTATCCTTCAAATCCTGGTGGACAATCTAGCATCGTAGGAAAAAGAATTAGAAAAGTATGAGAAGTGTGAAATTTAATATCAGCAGCTAAAAGATTACGTCAAACACCATTCCTGATTTGCTTAAAGACACTACAAATAGTTACAGCAACGATAGGTGTATTAAACTAAACGTGTTGAGCGCTCCACACGGGACACAAGTGGACACACTGATGTCAGCTTGTAAACCCAAGCCTGTAGCATCTTTCGTTTTGCAATTCCTGCTAACCCAACCTTCCTCACAATTCCATGTTTCAACAGCTCGATGAACGTTAAAAGTATTAGGCCAGATAGCAGCAGCAACTGAACATTGAATGAGATTTGGTCCCAACCCATCTCAATCATCTCCACAGAGAGAACAATTACTCTATAAATAAGGAAGCTATCTTACTAATCAATCCTTTAGTTGAAGGACAATTGGGAAGTTATAGCCATGCAATAAAAAAATTCTTCTGAATACAAGCAGTCAACCAAATTAGCCTCTGACAAAAGTACTCTTTGATTACTGCCTACAAAGCACTACTGCCTTAAGAATTTAGCATTAGAAACTTTAATCCAAACGATTCTATCAAGAGATGTTAGAATAAAATCCCACAAACAGCAGCTAGGACACCTACCATTTGATTACATCGAGCAGGAGGCCATAGCCATTCAATACCACAAATTGCATTATAAACTTTGGCTCAGCAGAGGTAACATAAAGCAGTTAATAAATTCCAGAGGCACAAATTCAACAAGAGGGCAAAGCGCGTGCCATATATGAAACTGCAAATGAGTATCCAGTTCATTCCCCAGCTCATAGTCATGCCAAACACAAGCCCTGTATTTATCACTTTGTAAATGGATTTTCGCCAAGAAAATTGACGAAGGCATTTTGACAACTCATAAACTCTCCCTTCTGAGCTTGTAGGCAACAAAAAGAGTAACAGTTCTAGTAATCTGCATCTACAAGAAATTCATGATACACGCTAAACTCCAGTTCACTAAATTTTAGCACTTAAGCGTCCTCTTCTACGCAAGCAAAAATCTGATCATAGAGCTTTGCCTCCAAGAACATTCCTATATCTGATCGACTCCAATAAAACCCACTGCATTTTCACTTCTTAGGAGAACAGAAAATATTGATTCAGTAGCAAAATTTTTACCTCCATGCATACTGAATACAGAGACTATATTCAACTTCCTCTGTCACAGAGAACAACAGGATTTCATGCAGACCCTTTTATGCGGCATATACAATATTAAGTTTCACCCAGATCCAAGCAGAAGAAATCACTCAAAATCTAGCCAAGTAAGGGTACCATGCAATGGAATTCCAGAAAAATCTAAGCGTTGGGAAAAGAGAGGAAAAGATGCTACCAAGCTCAAGAGTTGGCAAAGCAGAAGCTAGGGGGATAGTCTCATCCACTTGTGAAGAAGATCCAGGGGCCTCAATATAATTCGCAGCAGCTTCAGCTTCATGTTCAGGCAACACTACTCCACTACTAGAGGGCCCGGCTATTAGCATTGTGGAGGTGTCTCCATCGTTTCTACTGCTTGTTGAAGCTTCAATCTTCAAAATAGAAAAGGAAGTGGAACAAGTGTTAGAAGTGTGTTCGATTGAAAAGGAAACATTGTACAACATTTGCGTAGACAACCATGTTTCTGTTGCTAATCAACTCTTTTAGGACAAACAACGTGTGTTTAATTAGAGACTCCAAGTAGAAGAAAAGCAGAAGAATTTAATGGAATGCCAAAACTTAAGGCAAATGGAACCAGCGAGAAAATCTCATTCTTCTATAGCTGCTGAAAAGTTTGATTGAAAATGACACTTTCAACAACTTCAGGGTTTTGTAAAGTTTTCTCCAATAAGGGTGATTGCATCTCAAAGGAATACTAGGAAAAATCTTTTTGCCCTCGCGCACGCACACACGAGTGTAATTATATATGCATGTTTTTGTGCGTATGTACAGCAATGATTACAAAATTATTGAGAAAGAAGGTGCATGAATTTGCCCGAATTGATGTAATTTGCAAAGAATTCAGATTCCTATCTCACCGCATCACAGTTCCAATCAATAAACAAATTCTTTTTGTTCCCCTGGTGTGCCAAGTACCTTATAAATCTGCTGCACTCGATTAAAATCGGCATATCGAAGTGTGTGGGTAATATGACCCAATGCCCTCTACAAACTTCCTAATTAATTTTCGCTACTAAGCAGTTCCAATACAAATCCACTACTATCTTCCAAGGAAATCGATATAAGATTAAAGACACATTGCTTTGCACTAGACCTCGACAACAGCGAAACATTTATGCAGTCCATTCAGCAATATAGTGATTTCCAGGCAAACTAGTAGATTCCCACACGAGCTCGAACAAAAGTAATATAGAAAAATGACAATACTGAGATTCACAAGGCCAAAAGGTGAACTGACCTCCTTGGTCTCACGCTGATCCTGCTTCTCAAGAAGCGCTTCAATGAGGGCCATGTACGCATCAACCTCAATGAAGTGCCATTCCCCTGTATAAACCTGGCCAAGTTAACGTCAGAACAGGCGCAAGAAGTCAGAACATTGAAAAAGAAAAAAGAAAAGAGAAAGGAAATCAACCTCGAGCAGCTCTCGAACGGTCTGGCGCACCATCCTCTCTGGGAAGCCGTACTGACGCATGGCGTCGAGGGCCGCGTCCATTCGCGAGTTTCGTGCTCTTCTCTCCGCCTGCGAACAACCATCGTAAGTGACGAAAACCCAACAAATGGCAAAAAAAAAAAAAAAAACCATTAACAACAACGAATACGCGAACGATCGAATGAGAAAGAGACGACGAAAGACTCCTTCGGTAACGAGACGCCAGCTCCTTCGAGGGGAAAGACGGAGCCCATGTGAAGCTCGACGAAACGTCGTAAAAGGATCGTTTTTGAAGGAAAAGGAGGGAAAAGAAAGAACGAGCAAACGTGACGGGAGAAGTGCGAATGATCGGATCGGCGATGACCGGCGGAATGCGAGATGGCGGGGAAGAGAGAGAGAGAGAGAGAGAGAGAGAGAGAGAGAGTGCGGGAGGAGAGAGAAGGGGAAACCTGTCTTGAGGGGGGGCGTCGGCGAGGCATCTCCGGCGTAGTCCTGCCTTCTCTGTGAAATTTTCCCGGAAAACGCAGGAGGGAAAAAGCGCAGGGTGGCGCAGCCTCCAACTGGAAAAAGAGGAGAAAGGGACAGAGGGAGAGAGTTTGCAACCCCCTTTCTTTTTTCATTTTCTTTTTTTTCCTCAATTATATTTTAACATTCGAAAAGCTTTGGATAAACATTCGCTTTTGATTTTTTTTTCTCGTCTTATTTAAATTTCACGGCGAATATATTTTTGATTTTATTTTATTAGTGGAAAAAATCTAAAATATCAATCATTTGCAAACATATCACTTTTTTAAGATTATTTTTAAAGATTGGAATAACATTGGAATATGTTTTCTGTTGTCAAGAGAAGAGAAAATATTTTTTTACTAGTTAGACGTGCTAATTCTAGACAGTGTATCTAATCAGTATGAAGCAAGCTTCTCACATAAGCTTACAATAATAGTCCAGTTCTTCTATCCTATGGTAGAATCGATTTTGCTACTTGTGCTTTTTGCGAAGAGGTCCCCGACTCTATAGACCACTTATTTTTTGACTGCCGCTTCACAGCTTCTATTGCTTATTTATGGGCCACGCAGTGCAACCTTCCTTGGCGTCCAAGGCCTTGGAAAGACAACCTCTCTTGAGCTATGCGCTTCCTCAAAGGCAAGGATTTCGCTCATATCATAGCTCGTCATTCCTATGCTGTTATGTGCTATGTGATTTGGAAGAAACGGAATGCCATTATCTTTCATGGAGAACCGGTGGTCCTATCTCCTATCAAAAACCATATTATCAAGAGTGTGAAGGACAAAGCCGCAAGCTTCTCTAATGTCCCTAATATCCCAAGGAACAGAAGACTCCAGCGGAGTTGGGGCTTCCATCTCGCCACCTTTGGCGACAGACGAGACACTGCTTGATCAGTTTCTTCCTAGTTTCTCCTTGGTGATCCGGTCGGTGGCCTCCCTCCTAACGGCATTGGGTCTGAGTTAATCTTAGCTCCTTCTTGTTGTTTTTGTGACCTCTTTGGTCCTTGTTCCGTTTGAGCTTGTTGCTCTGTTGTGTTTTCTTGTTTTGGCTCCCTTCCACTCTCCTTACTTGTACCGAGAGTGTAAGATTAGGAGCCAGTCTTGTTTCCCTGTAAATTTGTTCAAAGCTATAATACCATTTACCCTTACAAAAAAAAAAAGTCCGGTAATCCAATACCCGACGTGGATGTGTTTATTATTTTAACGTGACGGTACCCACAAAGCTTTTTCCTCCAATTGGAGAGAGAGTTTTTGTCCCCTCACTCCTAAAAATACTCCTGAATTTTACATCTCGAAGTTGAGATGGAGCAATCTTAGGATATATTCAGGTCTCAATATGTTTTATGTTATCAAGGGAAGGGAAAATTTTACTTTTTACTAAATGATTATTTTGGTGGAAAAATAAAGATATACATATTAGATATTACAACATCACTATATTTTACACGGATGATTTTATTTCAACGGCTGAAATTCCCATCTCATGCGAAAATTTGTATTTGTTAGTTTCTCCTTACTTTTTAGCTTTGCGACTTGTACCTTTTTCATCTACTTGCAATCAATTCCGGCATATGTTCGGGAAAAAAAAAAAAAAAAAAAAAAAACTCCGTCATATGCACCGACACCAAACGTAAAGTTAACAAGCTGAAAATTTTGTAAAGTTTGAAAAGAAAAAATCACGATGGAGAGAATAAATCGACAACCTATTTGTTTACACGTAAAAAACGAGTAGAAATTTTTTTATTTCTTTACCGTCAAAATTTAACATATCATTCGAATATTTAAAAATTAAGAAGAAATTATATATGCACCATTCATATTTGTGTGTTGAAAAAGTTCTAGAAATTTCAAATTCGAAACAAAAGATCATAATGTACAAGCTAAATTAAAGGAAAGAAAAAGGAGTACCGTATGGAGATGTAACTTGAAATTCAATATTCCAAACAAGGACAGTAATTATTCCGACAGTGAAATATACTTGTAAATTTCCAAATGAAAAAACATAATATTCCTAAATTGCTTATAATCTTCTTGATCACATCCGGAAGATTATGGTCCGTTTATCTAATGAAAAATGCTAACTCGATCATTTATCTAATTTTAAATTAACTCACTGCTCTTGGACGATAAATGCCTATTTCCTAATAGAATTAGATAGCACAGAACAAAGATTAAAAAAAAAAAAAGGAAAAGGAAAATTACAAATCAGAGTCACCTTCTTCACTTCAGTCTGCAACTTGACATGCCAACCACTACCTAACCACGCACAATCCAACTTGACTGACATTGCAGAACCAGTTCATTCAAAGCGCATTTCCAAGCGAAGGAAATTCCAGAAATCGCAAGATTCTTTTGCAATTCATGTGCGTCCACATGGAAAAATTTCACCATCTTCCCACTATGCAAAACCATGTGATAGCAGATTCCATTTTAAGGAGATTTTCCCCATCCGTCCATTTCAAATCAGACGCAGCAATTCAGAAAAAGGTAAAAAAAACCTCTGAAAAACCAGCTCAGATGACAGCTAATTCCGCATTAATAAGTCAAGTCAACTCGCTCTTTGCTGACTCAAATGTTTATTCTCAAATATTTATTCACATTTCCATATTCACAGCATCCCAAATTTAGTATCAGCAAAAGCAAATTACAAAGTTCGTCTAATGATGTGATGGGGAAGGTGTGTTGCACTGGTAGCATTTAGCAAAGAGCCCGAACGTGTCCACTTGCCTGATGAAGTTGACCATGCTCGCCCATCCTCCGAACCCGAACCCGACCACCAGGACCCAACCCACCACGAACACGTTCACCACGTACATGGCCGTCCAGCTCGGCAGGAAGAATGGCGGCTTCTCCGCGGCGTTCTGCATGCAAGAAACCGATATATGTCAGATGATAAAAAGAAAGAACTGGACTTTCAATTAGCAATATATGTAGTCGTGCTGCCTTAAACAAGGACAATTCATGTCATATCACGGACCTGCCGGGCCGAGGCCGACCGGTAAGTGAGCATGTGGGCGGCGGCAGGGATGATGTAGACGGTGAAGCTGACCAAGAGGGCGCCCACGGCAGAGTTGATCGGCCCGAAGAAGGGAAAGATGATGGCCAGAAACCAGATGGGAATCACCACCGGCAACCGGGCGACCGCCCTAAATAATATGCTCTTCGTGTGGTGCACCCCTATCACCTTCTCCCACACAAAGTAGAGCGGAGTGCATGCGAACCCGAATGTTATGAACTGCGATGCCCATAAAATCACGCATCGTCATCTTTGTCAATGGATTGGATGGAAAATCATCTACAATATCGAATAATGTACGTGTATGTATGCGAAAATTTATCATGGAGGGAAATTTGTGGAGAGGAACCTGATGGATGAGCATCAAAATGACAGCAGCATCGCGCCAACCCGAGTCAGGGAGGAGAGAGAAGGCATTGGAATGGGTCAAGAGCTGGTCGCCGAAGGCCCAGTACACCGCTGTCGCCGATGGAATCGTGAGAGTGAACACGTACAGTGTGGCCAGCAGATATATGTACTTGAACTTTCTCGGCTTCCACATTGCATCCATTATTTCTCTGTCATGGTTTTACGCGACGACTCGTTTAGTTTCATGAAGAGAAGGAAAGTTTGTCGACAATTATCATCGCCGTTCGGTCTTATAAGACGATTCGACCTGAGTGATTCAAGTACTATGCTACATTCACCGTCAATCATCAATCAAGTGTGATTCTGTAGTTGATTAGAATGAGCATGAGACGGAGGAGGAACTCACACAGTGATGGCGTGTCCACCGAAAGTGTAGAGGATATTGGTGGCACCGGTGAAATACAGGACCAGCTTGGTAGGTCCAGTGTGGATCACATCCTTAGCCTGCATCATTTTTTCAATTGGTATTTACATCAGAAATCAAATAGACGAAATTAATCTTAACGGGCTCGAAAGAGGATTAGATTCAGAAGCTCGGAGAAGAGCGCAAGAGAGGGGGAGAGAGAGAGACGAGACGCAAGAATTACCTGGCCATGAGCGATGGCCGCGGCGGTCATGTACCAAGCAGTGTAGGTGGTCATGCCAAGGCCAAGGAAGGACCAAATCCGGTAGTTTTGGAAGGAGGGGATGAACACGGTGGTCGCGCAGCATGCTCCGAAGATGTACGTCCATGTCCTCTTGTCCAGGTGGTCGTTGATGTAGTATATGTTGCTGCAATGCAGTGGCCCCGGAAATCATACATACGAACGAGAAGGATAGCAAAGCATACAGATCGACGGACAAAGTCGTCATCTCGATTAAGCGAAAAGGAATCGCCAACTGATAATGAAATGGAGAACCTTGCACAGGCTATGAGCTGGATGACCGATCCGAAGAGGAGGAAAGTGACGTTGAAAGCCAGCCCAAGGGCTTTCCAGTAGGGACCAAGCAAACCATCCAGGACCTCGAACCACTGAACCAAAACAGAAAGCACACTGATTTCGAGATTCAACCCAGTTCAGCGATTCTAGTTAGATGAATGAGTAGAACGTGCTCTTCGGTTCGGCGCGTGGCGATTCTGGAATAGAGATGCACCTGAATGACGTGGTTCTTGAAGCTGTGATTCTCCTTCTCTTTCCTGGTTCTGTACTCGATGTAGAGGACGCTGATGAGATAAGCCGTCCAGCTCCCCATGATTCCATAGAAAACCTGCAGAATTATCCCGGAAAGCATCCCGAGCTGGGAGAACGAATAGGGCAGTGTCAGCAGCACCTGCGCCACCTGCGTAACGTCCCGAGCGAGAAAGACAGAATCGGATGAGGGGTCAGATCAAAACTGATCAAATTCTTGACTCGTGAACGAAAGGCCAGATCTTTAAATTGAGGCGAAATCACCGCAGTAAGTCATTACATTTACATGTCCAGGAAAATGATTGTTGGCAACAAGAATTTAAGTCTTACCTGATTGGAGGCGCAACTGAACCAAGCATCATACGCAGACCCGCCATGCCAGAGGAGGCTTTTGAGACCAGACCCGCCGCCGCCGCCGCCGTTGTTGTCGTTGGAGCCATCCGTTTGCGCCTTTCCTTCTTCTACTATTCCGTCTCTCTCTCCAGCGTTGGTGAAGCTGGAGACCATCGCTTCTTCAGCTTGCTTCTGAGACAGCATTTTTCTCCTCTTTGTCACGCAGCCGAATCGAATCTCTGAGGACGCAAAAAAAGAAAAAGAGAAAAAAAAAAAAAAACCGGTGAATGACACAGACCAACGAGGAGAAAAATGCAGGCTCGTAATCAAAAGGGACAGTGCATGTGAGAGAGAAACAGAGAGCAGACCCAAAACTCAAAAGCCTCCGTTGCTCTGTTCTTCGCACGTCTGTTTAAATGGGTAGCATGATGACCCATGACGACCTCTCTCTCTGATAGATGTCTCCAGCTCCAAACGTTTTAAATGCCCTTAAATCACTTTCCATTCTTGTTCGAGAATACAGAGGAAGTGAATCTCCAAAATATCCAATTCAGGGAGGGTAAGACCATAAACTAGGAGGCAAAAAAGTTATTTCTTGTCCAAAAAAGGAAGGCTTTGGTGTTGGAGATAAAACCCAAACATAGAAAAACCGAGAGAAGGGTTCTGAAGACGGAGGCCCAAGATCTGACAAGAAGAGCACCTTAAACAGAGGGAAAACAGGGGATTCCTTAAAATGCAAAAGAGCATGAGCATTGCTGCATATATAGGAACGCGTTAGTCGTTGGACCAGAGAAAAAGAATGACTGAAGCGAGCAAGAAATCTCTCTCTCTCTCTCTCTCTCTCTCTCTCTCTCAGTGTCCTTTCATTTTTTGGGGGGGTAACAGTTGCATGGACCTTCATAACTTCTGCAGTATGCTCTGTTCTTTTAAAATGTTTCTTGATGATTATTTCTAGCCTCCTTTCTCAGCATGTTACTCTCCAGTCTCTCGGCTTATTTATTGGATTTAATCATTAGATGAATCTGCAAAAATCCCAGATCTAGATCAGAGTAAAATATTCCACAAATTGATTTTCTTTCTCCGTTTCATTTGTTGCTGGACCGTCGTGTTCGGCTATGGTGTTTCACACAATTTATAGAAGTTTTAAAAGCGCGAAAAAGAAGTCTTTATTTCTATGGTAGTAATGGATTTTAGTTCAAAGGGTGTGCCACATTTAAGAAAATTTTAGCTGTATTATGATTTCGAGAATTATCTTTAAAGTAACATGTTATTAAGATTCATCTTATAAGTAGCACGGTCGCTTTAGAGAATTTTCAAGGAAGAAAGAAAGAAAATTGACATTGAAAACTTCTTTTGTTCTGGACTTATACATAGAGCAAGACATGGAAGTAGCGGCAAGAGAAGACTATCTTCTGTAATTGATTAACATCGTGATTATGAATGTAAGTTTTTTAGAGTGATAAGATTTTTAGGATTCGAATTTGGCAAGAAACCATAATCATTCAAAAAGCTAAGCAACTATGATATAAATGATCCCTAATTTTTTATCTAATGTGTAATTTGATCCTTCAAATTTTCATTTATTTTATGTGGTCCTTGAATTTTAGTTTGTTCAACGTAATCCATGAACTTTGGTACATGTTAAATTTAGCCCTCAACATTAAACATTTTCATATAATTTGAAAACTAAATTAAACATATACAAAAAGTCCATGGATCATATTGAACAAAGTCAAGGATTATATTACACATTGGGCTATTAAACAAATTAAAGGATTAAAGGCAATATTGCATATTGAACCAAATTTTAAACACCATTTGTGTCATTTTCTCATAAGCTTACGATTTCAACAAGTTGCTCTTAGGATGATCTTTCCATCTTCATGGACATCCATAATAATCCATTTTTTAACGCTTTTGATTATATTCGTTGGTATGGAATTTGAGATATCGATGCCATAAGTGGATGGAGGGGCCTCCTTCTCAATAAGGTCCCTCTTCAGTATCATTTTTTTTTTTTTTTGGCATAACATTCTCTCTCTCTCTCTCTCTCTCTCTCTCTCTCTCTCTCTCTCATGATTTTCTTCTTATTTTTTCGACCCTCTTGATTATTGATAATAAGTTTGTGGTCAAATGGAATTGCAGTCTGAATGACAGAGACTATCCAATATGATTGCGTGTATGATTCCCCTCTGATTGACAGAATGCGCATCTCAGGACAAGTCGAAAAGACTGCAAAAGTGATTAAAACTATTGACTTTTCTTTCCAGAGTAGGATGGATTTGCATTTCTGGACAGACGAGAACCTTCTCTCTCGTGCATTGGCCAATAATGATGGGTTTGGGTAGACTGCTAATCTTCTCAGCTTTCCCAACACAAGATCCTCCGCATGAGAAACGCGGCCAGCGAATTTGCTCATTTCAATTACCTTTTCTTTCATCGTGTAGGAAGAAGAGTGCATTCACTTGAATTCGAACTCTCCCGAGGTGTAGTTTGACGTTGTATTATCACCCGGGAGTCTCTTACCTATAAGCATTTTCCTAATGTAAGTATTGTTCCATTAAAATTTGACTGCCATTTTGATAGGATCGAACTTCCACCGAGGGGCAATATGAGAATGGGTCACGCACTGAAGTGAATTCTGGGCAGACACACGGTGGCACCTCTTGATGTCATGTTAATAATTTCTCATCCTATCGGAAAGTGCAAAAGAAATCCAACACTTAAGTCAGTTCTTAACTTTGGAATTAGTGGGAATGGTAATTATTAGAGGAGAGTTACTACACCCTGGACCGCACACAAAAGTTTCAATCCTGTTTCACGTGTACGAATTCCAGAGCCACACAGGCAGAGCCTCTTCCGAGATTTTTATTCTTATCAAACAAATGCGTTCGGGGGCATTTACAAGCTTTAATAATGCGATCCTTCATACTTCAACTTTCTTTTTAAAGAGCACTCGGAAGGAATGTTTTGCGATAACTATTCTGTTGTAATTACATGAGATATCTTTCATGCAATCGAGAGAAAAATGAGAAAATCTTTTGATACCGGGTCTAGATGAATTGTGGATTTCCTAACTGAGAACATCTCCAGTGCAATTCAAATTCAATCCGATGGTTAATTACATGAGATATCTTTCATGCTATCAAGAGAAACTATGAGAAAATCTTCCAATATCTGGGTTTGAAGAAATGTGGATTTCCCAAATGAAAATATCTCCGGTGCAATTCGAATTCAATCCGATGGCTGAGATGCATATAGTGACGGGATTAATAAGCCGTTTTATGTGTTAGTTTCTACCCTGATAATTAAGACTTTTGACATTCTCCAAACGCAAAGGGTGGACACCTACTCTCCTCCCCAGGCGGTAACTTACGAATTGCACGGCGCGTGGAAGTTTGCTCTTTTCGATTATAAAGACGATGAGAAATTTAAAATAGCTTTTTGGATGGGACTGATGGATAGAGGGATATTTTCCTGACACGGCAGTGCTTATAAGAAGAAGAGTCCGATTAAAACCTTTCGCGAGGATAGCGTTGAAATCTTGGAATGCTTCTTTTGGCTCTCTTGCGAAAATAAAAAATGTTAGGTTCAAGCTTTTTTTACCAATTGTTTCTCTAAAACCTTTTGCTTTTCGCCCACGTCTCTTCCTTGGCATCCCTTCTCTTACCGGACTCCTGTGAAAACCTAAGTTTCTCAAAGTGAACAAGACAGACACCATCGAGATGAATAGAGAACTGCACACGACGACACAAAAAGCTAGCCACATCGGTCATCGATGATTTTCAAGCAGGTGCTTTTCACTTTGAAATAGAATTTCACTCTTATATGCAATGGAAATAAAATGGAACCAACTTCCTAGAACAACTGATCGACGTGATCTTCTTCCAATCAATGCTTACAGTAATATGGGGAAAAAATCAATGTAGATGGCTGAAAGGAGAGCATATGTGTATATACATGATTGACTAACATTTCTATATCGACATTCAAGCAATGAAGAAGATGAAAATCATCAGGAAAAATATTAAGATGGCAAATATCTTTATCATGAGCCACCTATTGGATGATATTTGATTGAGATGCCTCAACAAAGCGCTGCGAGCTCCTTCTACATTCACCAAGGACTCTTCCATATTGTCGTCGATCCTGCTTGCAACATTGAAGGCGACCATCATGAAAGAGTTCACATTGTAAGTTCAACATAAGGACTCGCAAGGAGACAAGCTCCCAAATGCACTATTAATCATCCCTTATGGCTTCTACTCGTTTCCTCTTTTGTATTGATTTAGGGCAGCATACAGAAGATGATTGCCATAGAAAAAGGACAAACCTAATAGCCACTTCGCCTTGCTGTGCAACCATCGAAGCCAAATGCGTAAAAATGCCGCCCAGTTCAGATATAGTGGATTCCACGTTGTGAAGAGCAGTTGCACGGCTTTGAGAATAGTTTTCTTGCCGAGGAACCACCTGCTGCAACATGGACATCTCCATGGAGTCGGATGGACCATCTGCTGCTAATCTACGTCTGAGCAGCAAAAAGTTGTCAATTGACATGCAACGTCAATAAAATTAGACAGAGAACAGTACCGCTCGACAAAACTAATAATTGCGTGATTATCTAGTTGTTGTCACCTTATTAAAGGCATGCACAGTGCATATGCAGAAACTTAAGGAATTTTTGTTGCACCAAGTAATAATGCAAAGTCTAGTTCACTATGCAAAACCACCTTCTGCAGTATTTTTGACAGTGAATATTGCATAATATACATATTACTAAGTAGATCGAGAAGTTGGTAGGGCTGCAATCCAACAATCCAATGTCAATCCATTCAAAGATGGAGCTCTTCCAGTAGCAACTAGTACAGCTAAAAATCAAGCCCAGCACTCTTGAAAGCGATACTTGCTACATGGCATCAAGAGAGCAATGCACTCTCGATATTTCACCATAAGGCAGAGTGGGCCGGGGTAGCCACTTGTGTTTAAATGTTGGCCTAAAGTTTCCTCATGTAGTCTTCTAATTTCACCTAACAGTAGATCTATTCCTATCATTGAATATGTTCTGAAAATGTTTGCATCTAACCACACAACCTGCCAGAGATTGGATAAGACTCTGAAAAGGTACCAACGTCAACAGAAGCGTTTTGAAAGTGTAGCTGTTCTACATTGTAGCCACGGCTTCATATAATGCCAACTACTATTTAATGAACCAATATATAAAATATTGCAGAGTGTTTTCACCGAACCATGCTAAAAGCATCGCTTTCTCTTCTTTGGAGAAAGTATTGAGGAAGCCACAGGTTTAGCTTGTAAGATGATGTAAGACATACCTCAATTGGTTGCCAACTTGAGATCCATTGGAAGGCAATCTGAGCAGTCGCGAAGAGGTGGAGGTGAGCCAAATAGATGGAGAGAGAAAATATAATGCCAATGATTAGACAGGGAAGCAATTTTTACAGATGCAAAGAATATGAGAAAGATGCACAGTATTGATGACTTATATTTAGTAACCATACCAAGAAAAAATATATTATTGATGCTGAAGAGATTCTAAAAATAGGAAAAATAAAAATGCCGTTGCATACTAAGATCTAGTGTTCCATTGTTGGCAAATCTGATAAACATAACTGGTCCAACCTCTATGCCACCAATTTTTTCGACAAGTATAAGTGTTTTATGTTGCATAATTTACAAGATATTAAAGCATCATAAATCTAGGAATATTGAAAAGAAAATTCTTAAGGGACATAACCTTTGGGCAAGACATAATAATGGATAAATCCCTCTGTAAGAGTTAAGTTTAATCTCCTTGATGTTCCACCGTCTAAGCGTGCTCTTACTTAATCTCCTTGCTAGAGTTAATTGTTACTGCGCAATCGCATTTACACGTGGTCAAGCCAACCAGGGTTCCAAAGAATCCAAACAAAAAACTTACGCTGCTTGGGGTGGACTTCCAGAATCATTGGATGCACTTGACCAAGGAGGTGGCTCAGTCACAGGCTTCGTATGCTGCTTAAAAGGGTTTTCTCTTGATGCATTGGCAGAGAACATCTGTTTCCGGTTTTCATGAGCCTTGATATTCTGGTATAGAAGACCATGTATGAGAACATGGAAGGAGAGTTGAATCACATCATGTTAAACATGAAGATCTGCTCAAATTAATAGCTAACCTGAGTTCTGGTTTTCAAAACATCCTGGAGGTGTTTTGTAGTTCCCATAAGTTTGCTTTTCAGGTCATCACAAACAGTGGTCGAATGAACAGCTCTATCTTCTGAATAGTTGGCCCCATTCATTTCTATATTTTGAAGGGTCTGTAAATCTTGAAGGGCGATATTTAGTGCTGTGATGTCATCCTTTATCAATGAAGTCAGTTGTTGTATTTCGACTGTGGGGTCATCAAACATAGATGACCTTTTCGCCACTGCAAATCATCAAACAAAACCATCACTTAGCATAAACACCACAACTCCAAATTTCATCCAGATTCATCCTAATGACAAATCTGAAGTTTGTAAGAACTAGTTTCAGCAACAAAAGGGAAAAAACCAAACACAATTGCAGAAGATTTCCACTCAGAATCGACCGCCAACAAGAAGAAAAATGAGGAACTCATAATAATGATATTATTTATCACAAGAATATCACATCATAAGTCTGATCTTAAATGACTTGATCTCCTTGCAAACTCCAGATGAGAGTGTATATATGCTTACAGTTTCAAGATCATCTGAATTAGCATTATCAAATGCAGATGTCATACTAAAACATTACCAGAAGAAGAAAATAGAAAAGGTCCAACCCTCTCACTTCGAAGCATGGTAAGGACATCCTAGTTGCTTGTTCGACATCAGGAATTCTGAATATCGAGCAATCTATAAACTGGATCTTGTAACCAGCTAACAAAATCCATAGATTTATCATAGTGACGCGCCATCATCCATAGGGTCAAAAAAAGAGGCAACGGCTATGACAGATATAGTGTGGCAATTGCCATTTGGCTGTAAATCTATCTCAAGTTGCACGAATCATAATGTATATCGATCATCATCCAGGATAAATATTCAACATCCTAATTTCCCAAGTAATCGTGTTGCTTTTGAACTGAGAAAAAAAAAAACAACTCTACAGTTTTTACTTGTGCAGTGGAGCGGATCAGAACCTACCGATTCACTCTTCCATCGATCTCAATCCAGCTATAAACACCACTTTTACAGCAAAATCGATCAGAACCTCAACACCTAAACAGTAACCACCATACAAACAATGCTAACTAACGCGAAAACGTACGATTTGGCATAGACAGAACCTCTCGGGATCCAAATCCGTCCAAAAATCACCCGGATCACATCTTACGTTTCGACGAGGCCGATCGAACTAACATCTTCCAAAAACGCGGTCGAAGCAGCGAAAGCAAGTAAAGGCGCGCGAACGACGCTAAAGCAAGCGAGACGGCCACGTACATTGGACGAGCCTGGCGATCTTCTGCGAGGTCTCGCCGATGCCCAGTCCGATCCGAGCGGCCCGCTTGTTGAACTCGGATCCGGCGGAGGCCGGGGACGCATCCCTCGGCGCGGCGGCGCGGGCCTCCGGCAGGTTGGCGGCGGCGGGGGGGGATCCGCCGATCTTCCGGAGAGTCTCGGTGAGGGAGCGGAACTCCGACGTCCGATCCCTGTAGGAGGAGGAGGAGGAGGAGGAGGAGGACGCCATGGGAATCGGATCGGATCTTCGCCGGAATCGGAGCCGATCTCTACATGGTTTGGTGCGTTCGCCAGCGGGGAGGAAATTAAAGCGGGGATGAGCTGTGCGCCCCTCAGGGAGCGCGCGTATGGGGGGAGAGAGAAAACGGTTTCCGGATTGGATCGGCTCGGTTCGGTCCGATCAGCGGGTCCGCATCTTTCGGCTCGGACCGGTTCGGTTCCACTTTTTTTTAATGCTAAACCGAACCGGGTCCTTATTTTCGGATCGGGCTTGGACAAGCCCAAATCAGGCCCGGCCCAAGAAACTAATGGTTTTAGAGCCGTCGGATGCGAAGACAGCAGGAAAATGTGAACCGTACGATCTAGGTAAGTCGAGCGACTCCATCTTCTTCCTTCGTCTCCCCGTATATAAACCCTCGCAGCCGCTGCAAGATCCCTCCTCACGGCACAGCTCTAGGGTTTACCATCAAGCTCCACAGCAAAACCGCCGTAGCCACCGAGGTTAAAGTGACGGCAGATCGACGCTGTCCGCCTTGACCGAGCATCCCGCTTCGTCTTGGCCCTCAGTTTTGCTTCTGTATTTTGTGTTTTCCTTGTATCAGCGTAGGAAGAAAGTTCATAAGATATTATGGGGAAACTATCGAAGGTCCAGAAGAAGCTCGCGTACGACGAGAAGCTGTGCCGGCTCATGGACGAGTACAGCCAGATCCTGATCGTGGCCGCGGACAACGTCGGGTCGAACCAGCTCCAGAACATCAGGAAGGGCCTGAGGGGCGACTCGCTCGTCCTCATGGGGAAGAACACCATGATGAAGAGGTCCATCAGGATTCACGCCGAGAACACCGGCAACAAGGCCTACCTCAACCTCCTCCCGCTTCTCCAGGTACATGTTGCTGCTTTTTGTTGGAATGATCTCTTCTGATTCACGTGGCGTGGTTCTTAAAGATGGTGAAATGGGAGTTTCTATGAGGAAGAGATGCGAGAGTGGAGAAGTTGAGAAACATGGGTTTTTGTATTGGAATGTGTATAAAGGATTGATTTTTTTTATGGTTCTTTGTGATTAGGGAAATGTGGGCTTGATTTTCACCAAGGGTGACTTGAAGGAAGTCAGCGAAGAGGTTGCCAAGTACAAGGTGCGGCTCTCTGATGCTCTTGATCTCGTTAATCTACTTAAATTAGAATATCGCTTCATGGTTATGTGCTACTGGATAATCTATCGAAAGAGTACATACTTTCCTGCTGTGTTAGTTTCTTTGTGGTAGCTATTTCATGGTGATGGAGCGTTTCTATTGGAATCAATGGATTGATTAAGATTTGCTGTAGGGAGTGTAACTGCAAAATGTTCCACTTTATCTGTTTGGCGTCTGCCCACGTCGTGTTTAATTGAAGCCAAATTGATAAGCCTCAGTTGCATTATGGGTATAGTAGATTTGCAGTGTGCGCGACTGGGAATGACTATAATGGAGGGTTTATCTTCCCTGTCTAATTATACACTGGAGTTGATGGCCCGAAAATAAATGATAATAGAGTTGATCTCGCCAGGATTGTTAGGGTGACATCTGACTGGGAATGGTTAAATTCAAGTTTTCCTTTAAATATCTTGACAATCTGTTCGACTTTACCATTTTTTCATATACTGGGTTCCTGTCAATTCATGGACTAAACTCGAGTTTTATCTCTTTAGTATCTTACAATCAACTCTGCTTTGACAGGTTGGAGCTCCTGCTCGTGTGGGTTTGGTTGCTCCAATTGATGTCATTGTCCCACCAGGCAACACTGGGCTCGACCCTTCTCAGACTTCCTTCTTCCAGGTAACATGAGCCTCTCTTTCATGGCAATAACATTTTTCTTTATCTCCTGCAGCAGCTTATTTGTCATTACCATAACTTCAGGTGCTCAACATTCCGACCAAGATTAACAAGGGTACTGTGGAAATTATCACCCCTGTTGAGCTTATCAAGAAGGGTGACAAGGTTGGCTCTTCTGAGGCTGCCCTTCTTGCTAAGCTTGGGATCAGGCCCTTCTCGTATGGTCTCATTGTTCAAAGTGTTTACGACAGTGGGTCGGTCTTCAACCCTGAGGTGCTCGACCTTACCGAGGATGACCTTATGGAGAAGTTTGCTCTCGGTGTCTCTATGGTCACATCTCTCTCGCTTGCCATCTCATACCCGACCCTGGCTGCTGCACCTCATATGTTCATCAATGCCTACAAAAATGTTTTGGCTGTTGCTGTTGAGACCGAGTATTCGTACCCCCATGCTGACGAAGTGAAGGAGTTCCTCAAGGTTTGTGATGCTAGCTCTTTTCCTAAACGGTTTTTGGTCCACAAACGTTTCTTACTATTTGTAGTCTTTTTTAATGAACTTCTCTAACAAAGAGATTACTTTTTGTTGCAGGATCCTAGCAAGTTTGCTGTTGCTGCAGCTCCGGCTGCTGCTGCCGACTCTGGTGCTGCCCCTGCTGCTGCTGCCAAGGAGGAAGAGAAGAAGGATGAGCCCGCCGAGGAGTCCGATGATGACATGGGTTTCAGCTTGTTCGATTAATTTGTTTGCCAAGTATGATACACCTTTAGCTACATGTTAGGTGGTACAATGTTTTGATTATGACTTTATCACAAGGATATTGCTTTGCCTTTAGTTGATTCGCCTGTTTGAATACTTAGCTTTTTATTCCCTTAAAATTGTTTTTTAGGGTTTAAACGTCAATGTCACTTTGTCTTGTTTGCCAAAAGTCCTCTTTCTCTTTTCTGACAAAGTATATACCTATATCAATTCCTGGCGTGGATGATGAAAACTATTAGGAAAACTCCGAATGCGATGGGTCTTTTGTCGCAACTTTCTTGGAAACGCAGACGTTTGGTTATTTTGATAAATGATGCCATGGGTTGGGAAGTTCGTGATGGACACGTTCCACGGACAAATAATGGATTCATTCAGGCTCAGCTTTTGAGCTGACCCGTACGCACGTCTAGTCATCCACTGGCATGTTTATTTACGTCGCCAGAAGCTAGCAACAAGGGTCGAAGAATCAAATACATGAAGATACATCATATTATATACTATGATACGCGTTGTTTTTCCGTACATCATATTATTCTCGATGGAGGAAAGACTCGCGATCCTTAGCAATACTAACGGTAATGCACGTTGTGTTGTCGCATTGTATCCATTGAAGCGAAACAGTTCGCTGGAGACTGGTAAATGTAGAGCCTCGGATGAGGGAAGACTCATCTAGCGCCGGTTACTGCTTACATGACATACCATTTTAGGTCAGGCCCTCGGCCAATCAATTTGATGGGTTGAAGGTGGAGCCCCAAATTATCGAGCCCAAGCGGAAAGTCAAGTTTGTCTCCCTTTCAGCTTTTCATAGTGGATTTTCGTAAAAGACCTCCCCGGGAACGCTTGTCTAACATTAAAGAAATTTTATTACTATCGAAATACCATCTATCTCATGTCACGCACAATCGATGTGTTGAACGTGCAAATGATGAAGTGACAAACAAAGTTGTAGTTAACATAGCTTCAGTTAATCTAATATAATTAGATGCATTTAAATCCATATTATGGTCTTTACGTTGGAGACAAGCCTTATAATCCTTCATCTAATGAAGGGGACATTGAGAAAATAATTCGAGATTGCTTACTTAATTATTCCATCGAATTCCGCATGCTATTGGACAAATGGTAAACGTGGAAGAAATAGAGGGTGGAACCTTATAAAGGTACTATGGGGGCTAAACCGGGGGGACGTGAGAAGCACGATCTAATTCGCTTTAACAAAACCTAACTCAAATTCTTCTGTTCCCGAATGTGCCTACATATCAAGAGAAAAACACAATGCGAGCGAACTGATTTCTTAAATGGGTACGCAACGTTCAAATATTAATGAAAGTCGGCCGCATGCTTTTCATTTAGCGATATCGATTTAGGTAAGTCTTGGATCATGGATGACCCAATCACAACATTCCAAGAGAGCAAGCAAGCAACACGGGTCTACATAAAGTATTTACTTCAAAATAATGCCACAAGTAGTCCCTTAAACTTTGGCCCAATGTGTAATTTAGTCTCTAAATTTTTAATTTATTTAATGCGGTTTATGAACTTTAACTCAATATGTAATATGATTCATAAACTTTTAATTTGTTCAATATAATCCATAAACTTTTGATACATGTTCAATCAAGTCCCTGTACTGTATGAAAATACTCAATGTAGTCTCCATTGAGTATTTTCATACAGTTCAGGGACTGGATTAAATAGATTAAAAATTTTATGGATCATATTATACATTGAATTAAAATTCAAAGATTATATTAAACAACTTAAAAATTTAGGGATCAAATTGCACATCAAGTCAAATGTGTTAATTTCCCCTTTTCACTTTGACATTTGTATCCAATCCGTGCTTTGGAACTCGGGTCTTTGACTTTTGATCCTATCTTTTGCTTCCGAATTAAAAAAAGGGAGCAAATTGATAAAAACTCGTGTCATCCCGCCTGCCTCTACGCTTCTTCAAAGGGAGCAAATTGGTAAAACTCATGTCATCCCGCATGCCTCTCCTCTCCTTCAAACAATGATACCTCATCCCAGCGAAGCTGAAATAAAATCTAATCTTTGCCGACATCAGTTATCGAGTCGGCTTCAAGATTTCGATGAAGATAAAACATATGCAAAAGGAAAAGTAAACTCCTCTTAGGTTTCTCCAAACGACATCCTCTCTTCCAATGTCTATGTCCCTTAAATAATCCGCTTTTTTCCTTATCCATTGCACTCGCGCATGATTGGAAAAGATAGGAAAAGAAAAGAAGAGAAAAGGCACTCATGACCTTTGCATCGTGCCTCAAAACATGCTTCCTCGCCAGCCCACAACATCTCCCTTCAAAGTCAAATAAGCACCACCAACTAAAAAACCACTCAACAGCAGATTAACATCGACGGACAGACGGACACACGTATTGAATTATAAATATAATCATTCGGTCAGCGCATTGCACGCGAGTCGATCGACCGACGCGTGCTCATCGTACCTTAACGTGGACTCCAAAACAAGGTCAAGAAAACAAGCCCGTTGCGATCCAACCGGTCCGCCGCGTGGCGGGATCAGAGAGGCCCTCCTCGTCCCGCCCGCCAGAGCGCTCGATGCGGCGTCCTCGTCTTCCGATACGGACGGGAGACACGTGTCCGCGTGATTAGCTAGCGGGCGCTGCCTACTTGGAAACTCTCTACGTTTCTCCACCGCACGATGCGATACCGTACGCCATCGGAACGCGGGGTTGGCGAGCTAAAGCGGCGACGGGGAACGCGAGGGGATTGGAGCTTTCGTCATGCCGAAACCCGCGATGAGAAGATGGAATCGGGCGCGCGAAAGCGACATGGGACGGAGCCTTCTTATCCAAAACGCATGTTGCGGTCCGTTGGAGATGAGATTCCCTTTTGGCTTTCTTGGAAGTACTCGAGGAAGGGGATGAGAAATATGGGGGCTACGGCACTTTTCGACATGTCGGGAGCTAAAAGCTAAAGTGGGTCATTTGCCAATCTTAGAATGCGAATCGGTTCGGCACATTCCTCACATGTTGCCATTCGCGAAAAGCTCAATAGCCGCCGTGGAGATAACACCGAGTCGGGGACTTGTCTCGTTGGATTAGACGACCTGCTTCGTAGATGTTGGAGGTTAGGCAAATATACGTACACGACACATCGCGATGCGAATCAGATGAAGGAGCAATTCGTACATTGGACGCACCAATTCAAACGAGGACGAAACAATCAAGAAAGTGGAGTAGAAAAAGAAAAACCTTCGTTGGATGTGAAACGCAACTGGAAAAAAGGATCTGAGAAATCTAGACCAATCTCCGCCACGATTGGTGGGACAAGTCGATTTGCCATCTCTGATAAAGCAGAGAGTCCGAGTCATCGGACCTAGAAATTTCAGGTCACTCCCGCAACCACATCATCCATTAGCCTCCGCCTGCAATTCTCTTATGCTTCCAAACAGAATAAGGCAAAAACGTTGCGCTACGGTCCATCAGCGTCTCTCTTAATCCGTCCTTGGAATTTAGGATTTTCTTCCTTTTTCAAGGAAGAGTCGATCTTTTTCATGGCTCAATCCAAAAAAAAAAAAAAGAAAATTCATTGTCCATATGCATGTGACGATTTTCGAAAATTCCCTGGGCTTTGGTGATACGAAAGTTTGTCCAAAGGCCAAAAAAGATGTATTTTTTCCCTTTTCTTTACTTTATTTATCTGATTTGTCGGGTGAATTACAAGTGACCTTATCGGGTAGGATTCCAAATTTTTGGAATAAGAAATCAAATCGATCGGTTTTGAATCATTGATTCCCAGATAAAATCGAAAACCGGCCCATATTTGCTTTTTAAAAAAATAAATTTTTTTGTAGGTCAAGTGGTTACGTTGTTCGTTCATTTTGAAGTTCAAATTTCTGTTTTTTTCCTAGCTTAAAACCCGATTCAATCTGAGAACCGAACCCATTGATATAATTTGGGTTTGGATTAGATCAATTCTTGGGTTGAACGAATTTTTTCTAGCCGTAGAACCGGTCCTAGACCTATTCTAGATTCTTGAAACCGGGAATCGAACCGACTTCCCTTAAAAACTAGACTCGCATCGATCTTATCCAAACCAGTTCCGATCCGGTTGCCCCCCAGCGTGAATCATGGAGGGCAGAGGCCACACGAAGGACCCCAAAGAAAAGGGTCAAACCAACTTCAAAGATTCCAAAAGAGTCCAAACCCGAGAGGCACCTTCCTCCCTAAGTCCTCACCAAGGGAGGAAAGTGCGTAACAATCAACATACAGCCGTCCCGGACACTTCGCCCACGTTAGGTCAGATTCGGATAAGCTTCGCCCTCTCTCATCTCATGTGCCTCCCTCGTCCACCATATTCAATTCAAACCCCCGCCCCCGATCCCTCCCACCCTCCTTCGTTTTATCCCACATTATTCAATCGCGTCGCGACTTTGCGAAATCAAACCCTCGTTTCTCATGCGCGCCCCCCCACCGCCTGTCGTCTGTCCCCATCCCACACGCGTTTCCCCCTCTCTCCTCCCTCCTTCCATCATCGTCATCATCGTCGTCGTCACCATCGCCCTCCCTCCTAACCACTGACTTTTCCTCTCTCCTCTTTATATACCACCGCTCGCTCCTCCCCTTGCCCATCTGAATCGAAAGTTCGAATTCAGCCCAAAACTTGCAGAGCAACCCAGCTGGTCTCCATCCTTTCCACGCCCATTGACGTGTTTCTTCCCTTTGGTCGATTGTGCAAAGCGCGCAAAATGGTGGACTTCGACTGCAAGACCAAGGTCGTCTCCTCCCCCGACGGCTCCCTCGGCTCGCCCAAGATGCCCGCCGGCAACGGCGGCGGCGTGCAGCTCCCGTTCTTGCTCCCCGCCGCGCCGTTCCGGTGCCCCGCCGGCCCGGCCGCCGCCGCCTCCGCCTCGGCCCACGCCGTCGCCGCCTACGAGCAGTACCTGCGTCTGCCGGAGCTGCGGAAGCTCTGGGGCGCCCGCGAATTCCCCGGGTGGAGGGCCGAGCCGCTGCTCCGGCCCGCCCTCCAGGCCCTCGAGATCACCTTCCGGTTCGTCTCGACGGCGCTCTCCGACCCGAGGCCGTACGCCAACCGCCGCGAGTGGAGGCGGCGGCTCGAGTCCCTCGCCGCCGGCCAGATCCGGCTCATCGCGGCCATCGTGGAGGACGAGGAGGAGGAGGAGGGCGGCGGCGCGGCTCCCCTCGTCGGCTTGAGCTCGGCCGGCGGCGCGCTGGCGCGGGGCCGCAGCTCGGCCGAGGTGTGGAGGATCCCGGGGGCCGCCGACGCGGCGGTGAGCCGAGCCAGTGAGGCGAGCCTCCTGCCCCGGCTCGCCACGTGGCACACCTCGGAGGACGTGGCGCAGCGGATCCTGTACGCCATCGAGTGCGAGATGAGGGGGTGCCCGTACACCCTCGGCTCGGCGAGCCGAACCTGACCGCGAAGCCGGCGCTGCGGTACGACGACGTCTGCAAGCCGAGCGAGCTCCACGCCCTGAAGCGGAACGGCGGCTGGAGCGACCAGGTCGAGAGCAACCACGAGAACCAGTCAATCCACGCGGCGCACCAGATTCTGGAATCGTGGATCTGCGCCTCGAGCGAGCTCCTGAAGCGGATCGAGGAGAGGATCGAGGAGGCGCGATTCAAGCAAGCCGCGAGCGGCTGCTACCTGCTGGAGAGGATCTGGAAGCTTCTCGCGGAGATCGAGGACCTCCACCTGCTGATGGACCCGGAGGACTTCCTGAGGTTGAAGAAGGACCTCGCGATCAAGGCCGAGGCGGCGTCCTTCTGCTTCCGGTCCAAGGGCCTCGTCCAGGTCACCGGCAAGTGCAAGGACCTGAAGCACAAGGTGCCGCGCGTCCTCGGCGTGGAGGCGGACCCCAACGGCGGGCCGCGGCTGCAGGAGGCGGCGATGCGGCTGTACCGCGAGAAGAAGGGGGAGGCCGCCGCCGCCGAGCGGATCCACCTCCTGCAGGCGATGCAGGCGGTGGAGGCGGCGGTGAAGAGGTTCTTCTTCGCGTACAAGCAGATGTTGGCGGCGGTGATGGGGAGCCTGGAGGCGAGGGGGCCCAGGACGGCGGCGGCTGGGGCGGGTCCGGAGGCGGGCGACTCGCTGAGCCAGGTGTTCCTGGAGGGCACCTACTTCCCGAGCTTGGACGCGGCGAAGACGTTCCTGGGGCGGATGCTGAGCGGCGGCGAGAACGCGAAACGCGGCGGCCGGAGCTCGGACCGGCGCGACTCCGGGAGGGCCCGTAGTAGTTAGGAAAAAAGGAGCATGACAATTTGGAACGTGACATTTGATTCTTCGGACTTAATTTTTTAGTGATTAGTCTTTTCTTTTTTCCTTTGTTCTTATGTAAATTTTCACGACGTGATTCGTACAGGGATTTTGAAGGTTCAATTCTTGTTTTGTCATTAATTATAAATCAAGTGAACAACCTTTCGAGAGAGTCGCATATTAATGAGAGCGAAGACAAAAATTAGTGATCACTTAGCTGATGTGGCAGGGACAACGACGCCAAAGGAACCTCGATGTCGATGGAGTCGATACTCGTAAAGGTTGAGGACAAATTTTTAAATAAAAACATAAAGTTAGAGCCACTTTTCTGGAGAGAATATTCGGACTGGATTTTATTTCTTAAGAATATCGACACAAACAGTCTAGCTTAATATATAATTTAGTCATTGAACTTTTAATTTATTTAATATGATCTCTAAACTTTAGTATAATGTATAATGTGGCTCTTAAACTTTTAAAATATAGTCCATAAATTTTTGATATATGTTCGATATAATCTCTAAACATATATTAAAAATTCAAGGACTTCACATCCCGATTTTTTACGTACGAGAAATTACAGTAAATCTAGTATGCTAATGGCAATGATAGATCATGGATCGTTCAAAGAATCAGAGATGTACTGATCAAGGGGATGGTTGTGACCAATCTAATGATCATGTTAATGGACCCGAGTAGTCCAGTCAATGGATGACTACTCGACCATAAGGGTCGATAAAGGAATGGTCACATCCACCACGGTTCAACCAATGATCGTGAATTGGTCTCAAACGGTCATGTTTCGATTGCGGGTAATTTCGTTCAGTCATGCACCAATCATGGACGATCATGATTCGACTCAGTATGACCGTATGTCGGATACAGATTTGACCGATCTCAAACAGTCACATGACAATCAGGAGTAGGCCTAGATGAGACCTAAGGCTGATCTAAGATTCGATATGTTCAGCCAGAGCCAATCTAAGGGCCGATCATTGAGCTCATACCCTGGGCCACCGATCTAGCAAAGAATGTAAACTTTGCCTACGACAATCACACCGAGGGTAGCTTTGCCACGAACCTCAAGTGTGTCAGAATGGTCATTAGGGGATGTACACAAAAAGCCATTGCTTGGTTCCAATTATATTTCCAATGGCCTATTTCCCATGATTGCCATATTGGTTAGTAATGGACAAAAGAGAAATCTCTAGAACACCCTAACTTCTTCACGAAGGAAAGTGATTCACCATTTTGGATAGATCCTTCTAGATTTGTCCATGATTACCAAGGATTCACCTTGGAGATTAAGTAAAGAATCTATGTCAAATGTCCCAATAAAAATGAAACACATTGGGGCAAATTATGGCTATCCAATGACCTTGATGCTACTCTAACTTTTTAGGATACCACCTATTTATGATGACTTATTCTTTAGTAATGAATCAAAAACTTATGTGTCCCAATAAAAAGAAGACAAACAAGCCTTCAAATGATTGCACTAGGTCATTAGATCTTCACCTCATAAGCCTAGGTGGCCTAATGGAGACTATGTAATGATAGCCAAAAGATTTGCTTTAGAAAAGAAATTGGTGATTCATGCTTAGATGTCCTTTAGAATTTTAGGTCATGATGACTCTAGAATATAGCCTTGGTGAACAAGACAATAACCAACCAATTAGAGATAACATTAGGCATCAAAGGCCCTAGGCACCTTAGGCAATAATAAGTCTAAAGTGAGCCTTGGAGGATAAGCAAATAGATGAACCAATTATAATTGAACAAAAATAAGTATAGGCGCCAACTAAGAAGGCTGGATAGGTCAATTTGTATCTTAGACCTAATCATGAGTTTGCACCAATAATTGAGGAGTCTATAAATAGGAGGAGTCCCCATTTATTATCATCATTGGACCCATTTTGCCATTCACACACCATTATCTCTTTTCTTTCCTTTCTCTCGACCTTGCACTACCGCCCCTTGTCAAGCTGCTCTCTCTAGGATTTTTGTGATTTATCCAAGTAAGTAAGATCCCTATTTCAGATCTAAGGCAGTAGTCTCCATTGTCAAGTCTAGTTAGATGCTCACCTATTAAGCCGTGGGTAGGATATTGGATCATTTGTATGATTTTGCTCATGATTGTGTTTGAACATGTGCTTGAGTCGTTCACACTCGGAATGAAGCCAAGGTTCGTTTAGGTTGAGTTCAATAGGAGGCAAGGTCACCCAAGGTCATGAGGCCTTAGATCGGCATTAAAGCATGCCAATTCCAAATCTCGTTCGATGTGGAGATCGTCCAAGGTCGCAAGGTCTTGGAACAGTATTGAGGCGTGCCAGTTCCAAGTCTTGATCGGCACGAGGATTGCCCAAACCCACGAGGGTTTGGCGAGGTATGGAAGTGTGTTGATTCTAAGTCTCAATCGGTGTGGGGACTTTGTACTTGGTGATTGAATCAAGCCATGAAGCAAGGGTCATTCACGGCATGAAGTATGTTTATGCCAGGTCGAGGCCAAGGTTCGTCGAGCTTAGGATCTTCACTAAAGCGAGGTGTACCCAAACCTCAGAGTCCTAGATCAACATTGAGGCGTGCCATTTCAGAGTGTTGTCCGGTGCGGGGATCAACGCTAAGTGATCGGTTCAAGTCATAGACTAAGATTTGTTCTTGACATGTTTATCTATGTAGTGCAAGAACTCATGACACACACAAATGGATGAGCACACCTTCAGGCCATATATGTGTCGACTAAGAGGAAATATAAGAATTGGCTTATATGATGCATATATGTGTGCACTTAAAGAGGAAAAAACGCTCATCACCACATAGCGTTAGTAGCGATACCTCACTAATTGAACAGAATACCTCGGTTGAGCTAGAATGCTCGGTTGAGCCAAGATGCTTGGGTCTTGAATCCAGAAGTCTCAGGAAGCTAGCTCCAAGAAGTCTTAGTCGAGCAAAGATGGCCTGGTCAAGTTAGGAACCCCAGCAAGAAACTGAAAGCCCTGATCGAGTCGGGAGGGCTTGGTTGAACCAGGATGATCATAAATGAATTTACATGAGTGTCGGTTGTGCATAAGCATGATATGTTGAAGTATTCATTGTTAAGTCAAAGGTATTTTATATTGACATGATGTATTTAGTCAAGGCATGGCAAGTAATTGCTATTGATTTGTCATCGACACTATTTGCAAGTGTTGTACTTGTTAGGCTTTAATGATGAGATGATTTCCTATTAGAGAACTAGGAATTTTACTTACTAAGTTCCCAAGACTTACTCCCTCATCTTTCAATCTTATAGGCATGAAAGTCTCACGTCATTTTTAGGAGTTGCAATCACACTAAAGGTTCCCTTGGCCTATGTGGAAACTTTTAATAGGATGTAAAATGGAAAAATGGCTAGTAAATGTGTTGTTAAAAATATAAAGTTATGTGTTATGTGTGATGTACGTCCCAGTTTTTTGTTTGGAAAGTTGTTTATTCACGTTTCTGCATATGCATGATAATAAGATAAAGTAAATCGGGACGGCAATGAGCTTGGGACGTCCCAAAAACAACTCCTACCGCTCAAGACCCTAGAGATGGAGTTGGGGTCATTACAAAACAAATTAAAAATTCAGCGACCACATTTTACATTTAGCTAACATTTAAGGATTACATTGAACAAATTAAAAGTTTATGAAACCAATTACACATTGAGCTAAAGTTCATAAATTGTTTGTGTCATTTGCCTTATTTCTTATAAGGGCTTACAGGGATCAATCACAATTATCATTCAATGCACCCATCAAGTTGTGTGCTTATTGAGGAGAATTGAAGCGAAACCATAACAAAATAGAAGTAAACAAAGCAAGTGACGACGATGAACATGAAAGTTCTGACGAGTAATTTGCTATTTAGTGATAGATTTTGAGTTTAAATTGAAGAGCCATATTTCTTTATCAAAGGATTTGGAGTGAATTTCGTTTTATATAAGGGCTTAAAGCGATCACTTAATCTCAAATAAATGACTGAAGTGGCTACTTAAGCTTTGTTTGTTTTGAGAAAAAAGAGGGGACTTGGGGCTAGCCTCAATTGAATAGTGCGCCGAGGACTAAGGCACATATTCTGAGGTCTTGATCCCAACCTCAATGGACTCTGGCATGAGCTTAAGGACCCGAGCTTTGGCACCAAAGTCTTGAGGCCCACTTTAATGGACCTAGGCGTGGGTGCTGGGGTCTTGAGCCTGGCATTGATTAACTCGGGAGTGGGTTGGTGTCTTGCACCCAACCTCGATAGACCCAACACTTGACCTTGATGGACACAAGCCCAGGCATCTAGGACCCTTGCACTCACACCAAGGTTACTATCCTAGCCTTGATGGACTTGGTCAGGAAGCAGGGTCTTGAGCTCAAGCACCGTGGACTTGAGCCCGACCTCAAAGGACAGGAATCGGGGTGTTAGAGATTCGAGCACAAGTGCCAAGGTCTTAGGCTTGGGCCGGGATGCCAAGGAGTTGAGCAACAGTACCAGAGTCATAAGCCTAGCCATGAGCGTTGAGGAGTCACACAATGATGCCGAAGTCATATGCTTGACCATTAGCACTGGTGTTCAGAGCCTAATCTCTATGGATTTGGCCTTGGCCTCAATGGACCCTAGCCCAAGGTCATTGTCAAGAACCCAGGATCAAGCATTAGGATTTCTGTACTCAAGAATAAAATGCAATGCTCCAAAATGTTACGCGTGACACATGTTCTTTCCATTTATACTTATAATTATAATTATACATGTGGAAACACAATAAAATTTTCACAATATCCCTTACTAGAAAATTGCACGAGTTCAATAATATACATACTCTTATTATACAAACAATGGTAGTTATTATCACAAAAAAAAAAATCAATAGATCTAGGAAATGTTAGGGTCACCTAACACCATTACTAATCAAACCACCATCCAACTCAAGGATTAATGGCCTCTAACATCAACTTGCCCTCTCCATCACCATGTCCAAGGGAACCATCCTATATATCATTAAATAAAGACTTGGGCAACCCAAAACCTTTACCACCTCGTAACTCTTGAAAGATATTATTTTTAAGCTTTAACGAAATGGGGATGAAATCTTTGTTTTCACTCAAAAGATTGAAAAGTGAAAGTGATAGAAGATCTACTTTTCTTTGTTTACAAGAACAATTTGGACTTTTTTTAAAAAAAAAGCTTGAAGACATAAGGAGACCTATTTATAGGCCAAGGGATGTAAGAACAAGTAACACAAGTTAAGAGTAATGATGACATAAAGTAAAAAAAAAAAATGCTAGGTGGAGAATGCAAGAGGTGTATTCAAGTTAGATAATCACAAGTGGCATGATCTTATGACTTCATCCAATGATAAGGCAAAGGGGAATGAACCAAGTAATAATGATCTTGGGTTAAAATCATGTGGTATAAAGATAAGAGAAGATATGTATTCCAATAGAAATGGTGCAAGTAGCCTAATAAGATTAACCATCAGGATATATTTTGATTCAAATGAAATATGGCTTCCTCTTGGCCAAGTAAAGTAGGTGAGTCATCAATGCATTAAATGTGCTAAGGTTGTCATGAATGATGTACTAAATGACGCAATACATGACATCTCCACTAGATTAAGCTCAATGTCACAAACTAAGGCCATGTGACTTAAAATACTTGGTAGAGAAACGAAGAGATAATGTGAATTGAAGAGGGACAAATTGCTCACTTGCGTAGCTTCCAAAGTAAACATTTTGTTAAACTATCAAAATATTTAGTAAATCAATATGTAAATAATAAAATCAGTGTTCGTTCCAAGCATTGATAAATCAGAAAAATATTTTGAACTCACTAAAAATACCGGTGAAAAATAACGGAGGCTAGGAATATCTTAATTTAGTAAATTTAAAACTTGAATATTGTCAAATATGAAATTTGAGGACTACAACTTACGTGACGGTAAATTAATGACCATCACTCAACACTACTAACAGACACGTTAATATCTATCACTAAGCTTAATGCATGGAATTCCGAAGATTACATTAACGGAAAATCATCCTTCGCACCTTCTGCACCTCACAAAATTAGCAACTTTCATGGCTTCAAATTAAATAACACTTATATTTATCTCCTAAATATTATTTTGAAAATTTCAAGTGTCACATAAAGTTTTTAATTTCAGTGTCGATATCTACTTATCTCTTGGAAAATGATTTTTAATTTTTTAAAGAGAAGATCTTTTCCTAAATTGAAACTCAAACTTCTCATTTACTCATTTTCTTAAACAATCCAAACACCGAAAAATTAGAAAATATTTTTCACCAAACAAATTGAGTTTTAATATCAAGGCCCATTTTGCTGGCAGGCCAAATCTTTTCAAGCCGGCGAGCACATGCATCTCACGAGTTCACTCCGGCTCCACTACCAGGGGCATTTTCGTCCGGAGATTTTTTTTTGTCCTCCTTTCTTTTGCTTTCTGTGTCTTCATGTCCTTGTTCATCTTCTTCTTCGTCCAGCTCTATATCAGTCCTCTCCAAGCCACGATTGTCCTCGTCGCTCGAACCCGACGCTCGAACTCATCGTCCTCGTCAGATTCGTCCGCGGCGCCCAAATTCTCAGAGCCTCAAGGGGGCTGCAGAGCGAGGCGCATTCAAAGCGCGCTTCTCGCCTCCCTCTTATCCATGCCAGAAAACTTTGCTCCGAGCCGAGCGGAAAGCAGCGAGACCAAACTCAACGCTCAACCACCACTCACAACCGCAGTTGCTTGTTCTTATTGGTCACCTTCCGTGGCCCCTCTTCTGTTGCCCGATGACATTCGGAAAATGGATAAATATGGAGCGAAGGGATCTCATCTCACTACTGGAAGCCTCTATTCCCACGGCTTCAAAGGGACATTCATGGTCCAAAGAAAAAGGAGATATAGATTCATTTGCTGGTGTTCAGAGCTCCCCAAAAGGCACAAGCGAGGTTTCGGCAGCTGAACGGAAAGAAACTCAGGCCTGCTCGATGAGCACTCGACGCCACATGGGCTGAGATGATCGAGCCCCGGGCGCCGCGGACGAGTCAGACGAGAGGGCCGAGTTCGAGCTTGGAGGACAGCAGTGACGAGGACAATCATGGCTCGGAGAGGGAGCGGCCATGGCCGGAAGCGAAGAAATATGAACGTTGAAAAGAAGATTGGACAAAAAGAAGAGAAGAAATAGAGAATGCCTCTGGATAAATACGTCTCTAGCCATGTCGTGAGCATAAACGTGCGAGATGCAATGCGCTCACCAGTCGGCGAATTATGATCATTATTATTTGAGACTAAGCGTATGTCCATTTTGCGGAAAATAACTTCCAAAAAAACATTTTCTGAATTTTCCAATATTTATTTTACGGAAAATGAACTAGTTAAAGAAAATGTTTTCCACTTTTGAGAAGTGAAAAACATTTTCCATAACTTGTTCCATTTTGATTCTTTTTACCAATACATTTTCGTTTTATTTTTATGCTTTTTTTTTTAAATCGAGTTTTAATTTTTTTTCTTTTTCTTATTTTCTTTTCTTTCTTTCCTTTTCATCTTCTTCTTTGGCCTTGGCCGATTGCTGGTCACAATGGCAACTGTCCCCAGGCTGGCGAGGCTCCGCCTAGCCCGATCTGGTGAAGCCGAGCTTGAGCCTCGCCAGATCGGGCGAGGCAGAGCTCGCGGCTCGCCATATCCGATGAGCTGGGCGAGGCTCGGGCCTCACCCGAGCTTGCCAGAGATTCGCCGGGCTCTGGCGAGCCACAAGCTCACCGAATCTAGCGGCGGAGCTCGAGCTCTCGATCCAAGCGAGCTCGAGCTCTGTCACCAGATCCGGCGAGCTCGCAGCTCGCCAAAGCCTGACGAAACTCTGGCGAGCTTGGGCAAGATCAGCCGAGCCTTGAGCTTGCCGGATCTGGTGATTGGGTCTTGGTCGGCTGCCAAGCAGCCGGCCATCATCAGGCATGCGATGGAGGAAGGAGGAGGAAGGAGGAGGAGGAAGGAGGAAGAAAAAGGAAAAAGAAAAAGGAAAAAATAATAAATAATAAAAATTTCGATTTTTAAAAATACAAATAATTAAAAATTTTAATTTTTTAAAAATATAAAAAATAAAACTAATTTTTTGGTCAATTAAAAATATTAAAATTAAATTTTTGATAATTTTTCCTAAACAATTAAATTAGCTAACGAATTATGGAAAATATTTTTCCACTCAAAGTTTAGATTTCGGCGAACATTTAGAAAATTAGTCATTTTCTTAGAAAATGACACAAAGAAAAATATTTTTCGGAAACATAATATTTTCCGCGAAACAAACGGACCCTAAATGGACATTCTGAGCCCTCATTTGGACCCTTTTCCGGGAAAACTATCTCATTTCATTTCCTTTCTTAAATTTCAAGTAAGGTCCATGAGATCCAAAGGTCCCTCGGCAATTAACATTAGTTTGGAAATAAGGCTGTCATGGTTCTTGTTTTCAAGTTCGGGGCTACCAATTCAATTTTGCTGACAAAAAGAATAGGAGTGAACAGTTCCAAATTCCATTCAAATTTCAACTAGAATTTGGAACTAATCTGTTGGAATTGGTTTTCTAATTTTTTGAAACCTCTAACCTATCATACATACCTAAAATCTTGGAATCTATCATGTCACAAGTTTCAAGGTTTACTTAGATTCCACATATATTCTTAATTGAATGATTACAGTAAATCATCACTTTTAATGATCGTTATTTTTTATAATCTACTGATTACAATCCATATTCAGGCATATGAAAATTATAAAATATTAACAAAATAAAAGTTTCAATCATGAATATCGTCAGAGATATAAGGTCAGACTAATGATTTCAAATTACACACCGCAGAGCAAGAAAAACACATTTGTTCTAGTTTTCGTGTTTTCAATTCCATTCAGAATTTAAAATCTACTATTCGGAACATATTTCTCAATTTTTGAAATTGGAAAACTACCCTGCATATTCTAGAATCTGAAATCGGAGCAATTCTCACCTGTCCAAGTTTTAAATTTCTTATTTTATCTTGAAATCATGGCCGCACTAGGAAAGAGCAAGGACCACGGGAAATGAGTGGGGGTGTGCTAAAAAATGGAAGGTAGGTTATCGACCAAAAGCATAAACAGCAACCCAGAACTGGGCTTTTATGCTTTAGTTCGATTGCCGAAACATAAACAACATACGTTCTTGGGAAGCGCTCGGGCCACCTGACTTTACCGCCCCCACCAAAAGCCTTTCTGAATCGCGGCCAGTTCGAGGGACAAGTGTGGGGCGCGCAGCAGCGATGGGTTTGGCTCGTAGTACTGTGGACACCCCTCCCACCACTTGAAGGACCGCCACGTGTTGCAGCAGTCCCTGTCCGAAAGACCTTTTCCGCTCATGCCCGGTAAGAGCAGCAAGAAGATATTTTCGTGACGAAGTTAAAGCCGGAGGCTTTTTTGATCAACTGTAAAGACGTTAAGCTCGATTTTACGGCAATGATTTAAGCTGAGATGTGATTTTCTTCCGCAGTGAATTCGAAACTTAACCGTCGTCCCGGTAGATTTACGTGGAGCAAAAGCAGAAGCAGGAGCAGGAGCAGGAGCGATATTCTTGCTTGAACATGGAAAGCGATTGATTTGACCTTTTCTAAGGAGAAAAAATTATGGGAAAAGGCCACTTTTGCCGGGTGAGCAGATGAGAAAGAGAAGGGTCTAGTCACGGCAAAACGGGTTCTTGTCCTCTTCAAAAAGATCACATTATCCCCTTCGGCTGAACCGACTTTCGGTGAGTGTTCTTCGTTCATATCTTCGTTTTTCTCTCTTTTCGTGGATTGTCATCGAGACCCATTTCCAAGAAACTTGGTAAAGCTTTGAACTTTCCTCTTTATTTTCTGAATCCTTGACAAGAGCCTCGAAATTTCACGTTCTTTCATCTTTTCTTCTTCCCTTCCAAATGTAGGATAGGGTGGGAATGAGAAATGTAAAGATGGTGACTTTTTGACTCGATTTAATGTGGGTTTTTTTTTCTCTCTGCCTTAATTATTACAGGTTGGTTGCAGTTGAAAACAGGGGCAACTTTGAGGCCGTCTCTTTCTTTTCTTGTTATCGTGCGGATTGTGCATTAGAAAGTAGGCTTTATTTCTATAAAAGAATGGCGAAGTCATACTATACCACTCACCATTTCACACGGGATTCCTGGGACCTTGACTGTTAGTTCTTGGTTTGGTTTGTCATCCATCCTCCCTGCCTCTGATCATCCTTTAAGGTTTCTCTCATCTGCATAAATTCCAAGTTCTTTTGGGCAATTTGGGGGCTTCATGGGGTTGAAGGTGGCTTCAAATGGCCTGAAATCATCACACCCTATAACCCCCAGCTCATTATTTCATTCACAGAAAAGGGTCCCAGTTTCTTCCTTGTTAGGGCTTTACAATGGAAGAAATCCTAACGTGCCCTTCGGATTAGTGCACAGAACAGCTCTTTTCGGCTTCCATAAATCAGGAAATGGCTGGCTCAAACGGGTTTGCTGCGGGAGTTCCGAGATGTTTTCGGGCAGAGAAGTGTCTAATCAGACTTCGGAATCAGCCCCAGGAACCAATGTGTCCATGTGGGGATATGGTGATTGCAGTGATACGATGGACTTTGCTTTTGCAGTGGCAGATGTTTCAGGGCATTTTCCGAACAAGGAGGCGGAAGGTAATGGAAATAGGTGTCTTTCAGAGCGATCGGCATGTTCGAAGATGGATTTCCTGGAGCCGTCACTGCTCGGTATCTGGCCAAAGCCACCGGAGTGGCCTGAGAGGAACAAAATCGTTAGCATTGGGATAGAGATGAAAGCGAAAAGCATCGAAATCCCCTTGTCTCTTAGGATGATAAAGAGAAAGAAGCAACTGGATTTGAGGACCATCGAAGCAAGGGAATATGAATGCTCTTCAGTCGAAAAGGCCTTCGCTTCGATGGTGCTTATTATTAGAGAGATTCAGAGCTATGCCATGCACATGAGGGAGAGTCTCTGCAGTGAAGACTTGGGGAAGAGAGTGAATAAGGTGCACAGAGAGATAAATTCATCTTTTGTGTGGATTTTCCGACAGGTCTTTTCGCAAGCCCCGACTCTTATGGTGTACGTAATGATACTCTCTGCTGAGTTCAGCGCTTATTCTGTGGTTCACAACATGTCAAATATGTCCTCTGAAGTATCTCCGGAGACTTTGCTCCTGATGGAAGATAAAGGGCGAGAAAACTCAAGCTTTAGTTCGACAAATGGGACTACTCAAGGAAATGTTCATCCAGATAAATCCTCCGCTGCAGAAGAAAAGCCCGGCATTGATCCTGGCGAGAAACTGCAAGTTTCTCCATCAGGGAACGAAACTTTGAACATTGAGGAGGCGAATCTGTGGAGCTCTATAGTGGACGAAGGAGCAAAGATGGAGGCATTGTTAAGGGGCGGCGAAATTCTTGATCTTGGAGGGATGAGGAAGTTCATTTCGCCAGTGAATGTGGAAATTGAAACCGATGATTACGAGGAATATTGGAGAACAGATCTTCTGTACCAACTTCACTTGTCTCAGGATCCTTACAATCCCCTGCTGCTCTCTAATTATGCACATTTTCTCTGCCTCGTATACCAGGACTACCGCAGGTGAGCTTTATATGCAATCGGGTTTGACCTTGCAATTTGTTACAGAATGTGTTCGATGCTTGCTGGACTATCTTCTTGTTATGGCTCAAGATTCTCTGCTTGAATTTATTGTACAATTCGTATATTCTTGTCTGAATAGCATTACATGGCCATCTTGATAGTTGAATGGTTTTCCCGTGTCCTCAGAAATGGATAATGCATGATTTTGTCTTTTTCCTGGATAACTCAGAAAACCTTGTCGGACGAATTCTGAATTCTTATCTCTTTATTGGATACACTAGGAATAAGCTCATATAGAGAACAAATGAAGTATTTGCACATCCAAGCTTCGGTCGCGCGTGTTAACGTTTGCATTTCAAAATGCTTCAAGGTCACGACTGTTTCTGAAGTAGGGCAGCGTACTTCTGTTCTCTAAACATTAGGGCAGTCTTCCTCTTCAAATCATTATCCTGGGTTGGAGAAATTGTACAGTTGACTTTCATGTCACAGTGACTCGTGCATTTTGATTGTTTCACATGGCGCATTGAGGATCACATCACTTGCGGTTGGTCTTGCAGGGCAGAGGAGTGCTTTAAGCGCGCTGTGCAGGTTGAGCCCCCAGACGCCGAATCTTTGAGTCGGTACGCGGATTTCTTGTGGATGGTGAAGAAAGACGCATGGGAAGCAGAGGAGAGATATCAGCAAGCAATTGCGGCCGAACCGGAGAATCCCTACCATGCATCCAGGTATGCGAGCTTTCTCTGGAATTCCGGAGGCGACGAGACATGTTACCCTCTTAACCACTCCTCAGGCGACAAGACTAGATTATCAGAAGCAGATGACGCGTTATAAGGTAGTCGATCTCCTATTTTGGCTGCGAAAATGTAGGCCTCGGCTCGTGTTTCTTCTCCATGGGTTATTTTGGCTTCAAGAATTCCAGCAGGAATGATGTACCGTTCAGGTTATGGTTAGGACGTAAAAATTAAGTGAAGAGAGTGGAAATGGCAGTCTTAAAAAGGAACAGGCCGTTTCATCTTCATGCAATCCTAAGCTAATAATGAGAGATCTTTTACAAGCTTGCATTCTTTCCTTCTCTGGTTATTTTCTGCTTCTACTCATATGCTTCTACAGATATTAGGGGGTGTGATCGATTCCCAATCCGATCCAATCCAATGAAACTGGTTACTTTTTTTGTTTTTCACTAAAGAGTGTCCGTGCATAACGAAAGAGAATGACAAATCTTCAGCATTGAGCGAAGAGTCATCATGCCGTAACTTATGGTACCATTGAGCGAGATAATATTTAGTTCACATTTTACCAACTTTTTTGAAGAAATAATAAAATATTTATATGTAATTAGTTTGATTCCTCCTTTAGAACTGGGAATCAAACCGACACTCCTGAGAACCAGACCAAATTGGCCAGTTCGGTCCAAGCAGTTCCCGATTTAGACGATCCATTTTGCACATCCCTAACTGATATCCACTCCAATCAAGGGCTCCTCATGCTCACATAAAGAAATTTTCAGTTTCTAATATATTTTATTTGATATGTAGTGAAAAAAGCTTTGTAGATTATTGAAAAAAATCTGGACAAATCATAATAATGAAACTTCTTCTCGATAACATTGGTATGCGATTAAGCTCGACTAGTTCTTATAGATGAATACCAGTCTGCCCGGTCATGTGCAATACGACGCTGAGTGGGGCAAATTCTTTTAGAGATCCAAAGCATCAAAGGAAGATTTCTCAACTAAAAACCTTCCGAGAAAACAAAGCGGAATTCCCATTACGGGAATCAGCTCCAATTACAGCAAGACGTCCAGCAAGCAAAGCTTGCGGGAGCCAAGAGGGGCCATCTCTGTGTATACAGTTGAAATCACCATAAGAAAAATTAGATTCGAAGAAAATGCTGCCCGGAATAACCACCTTTTTCTAACATACGGCGATACTAAGTCCGTTTTTTGGCAGTTCCAGCTTGCAATTGGCGCAATCCGTCATCTCCCTAATTTCCAAATCAGAAACACGACGTACGATGGTAAATGCAAATGAGAAGCAGCAAGTATCTAGACACAGATTAACAAAATTGCCATGTTGAGCTACATGGCAAGTTCCGATAAGCATTTAAACCGTCAAATTGCTCTGCAAGCCGATTTTATGATAACTAGCATCATTCTATTTATAGCATCTAAAAGAGAGACTCAACCACTGGGGGTTCGCCCCAGTGGCCACCCTTCCATCTTGGAAGAGGGGTTGGGAGTTCAAATCCCCACCTTTTCAGAGGGGATTGGGGGTGGGGAAGATTTCATCTCAGGAGTGGGTTTCGACTCCCACGCCTTGCACGGAAGCAGGGCAAAAGTCTGAGAGTGAGTGTTAGAGTAGAATTAGCGTAGGACTGACCAAAAAAAAAAAAAGAGACTCCAATAATTGCAAGTTGCCATATAATATGCAAGACACCCCAAGAATTTCCCAAGATGACTCTTCCACTTTTGTCCTTCGGCAATCAAATGCTGGGTTATCTTTTTAAGAATTTTAGTCCATACCTTTCCGAGATGCCTCCAAGATGGCTTTGTTCCTTGAAAGATCATTCATTGTGCCAATCCACAGAGCTCAGGAGGATTCTAGTTCGTGATTGTTTTGACCAACAGTTAATAGTTATAATTGGTAGATAACAGAAGCACATAAGCAGGTGGTGGACTAATGTTAGGTGCAGTAAGTTATGCACGTTAAGACAGATGCGTCTAAACAAAAGAAAAATCTTCAAATGATGGAGAACAGACCAGTTTCTCTTGAGCAAAAACATGTACACAAATCGACAAATCACTGGTCAGAGAGATGGAATGAAACAGCAATTCCACTACTAATGCTGGAGTGTCATTACATAAAAGAAAAGGCCATGCCAGGCTTCATCCTTTCCTAACATGATCCCATACAACAACCCATATCTGAAAAGCGTAATAGCTTCTATGACAAAAAAAATCTAGGTAAGTTACATCCAATTTCAAATATTATACACCTAGTGAACAAATGATTGAATCAGAACGACGTGACTAAATAAGCAAAAACGTGGAAATACTGATCGGTGGCTTATGAGAAAATATAGCATCACCAGAACCAGATATTCCTGCTGTCAACAGCCTTCACAGTAGTCGATACTAAGGGCATTCGCCTGAATTCTGTCATAAACCTGTTGACACACTGACTTCTCTTCTCACTGTGACCTCCCACACTACTAATTCCTGTGGAACCAATCTCAAATATCTTTCCTGCAGGAAGCAATGGAAACAAGCAGAGGAAATCTTAGCAGAAAGAAGGGAAACGTGGCACAGCGGTTATGTAAATCCTGAAAAAACAGCTGAAGAGAATTCTGACATAACGATACTAAAACATCCCATCAGGACATACCGACACTGGATACCAGCAAATTCCAAAGTTGCGAAAGGATGTATACGTATGGCATTAATATAAACAATAATTAAAAAAAAAAGAAAAAAATACTGGATCCAGTTTTTGTTCCCAGAATACTTTTGCCCAATACCACAGAGTTTGATTTATTGAGCAAAGTTTGGTCAACAGTGAGACTACTAACCCTTCTCCCACCAAGGAGGTAGGCTGCAAGGATTTCTTTGAGCCAGTTAAATATAAAAAAAAATATCATATGTGTCATCCATAATTCCCAAATTCACCTGTGACTCATTTAAGCTTTTCCCGAATTCCCTTTTTTTATTTTAAAAAAAAAAGAGCCATAAGCATTTCCTCAACTTTTTCCGTCCTCAAAACTCAATGTTTTTATTAAAAAAAACCCCAAGTAAATAAAGATATAGGGGTCCCAATGGCAAAAAAATCATCAGCTCCTTAATTGATGCATCCCACATTTGCAACAAATCACAAAGCATCAAAATAATTCATTATGCCATCTATGTCCATGTCACGTGACATAATCTAATACTGCATAAAGATGCCATATGCAACCTAATTACCTTTAACCCATATAGGAGGAGCACCAGTAACATTTGCCACAAGGAATGACATTGCAATGTCTTCACAGTTCCTGAAGCCCATTAAGAGATCAGAGTCAGACAGAAGGGGGATAGAAGAGAACAAAATGTCTACCAAATCAGAGAGCTACATACTCATGATGCATAATTACCTGTTTCTCGTAACATATTCTCTGATTGATGCTGGCATCTGGTTTGTATATATATCCAGATATTTCTTGTGAAAAAATGCTGCCTTTGAGAGCACCATACTGTATGTACCCGTCCACCATACGGACCACCATCCACCATAGACATAGTGATTGACACTACCTTCCTGCAAGAACATTTATAACAGAGAAAACATGTAACTGGTGTAAATAATCTCCATGTGAGTCAACTCTGACCCAAAAAGCAAGCACATAGCAACTAGCGATTGTAGATGGAAAAAGCAAATCCAAAACCAAAATTCATTAGTCAAAATATAGCTAAATAGGATCCCCAAGCTCTAGGTAGCAGAGAACAGAAAAGGGAAGCATCCACAGTCATTCATCTACATAGCTAAAGAAAGAAAATTCCTTGCAGCCTTAAGCATCTTGGTATCTATGTCACATACAAAATATTCTTCAACAACCAGGAAGCTTTGAAAACTCAAATAACAAATAAAATAGTTTTCAAGTTCCCCATATCCTGAAAAATAATATGTATAACAACATAGTCCTGGACCCAGAAATATAGGTAGGTTCCATTAATTAGTTAGTTCATTTGCACAACAGCTACAAGGAAAATGCTATTACCTGATCAATCCAATGAATTCGAGGCACGAATCCAACCATTGTATCTGGTGCACTTCTCCAAACATCAAAAGCAAACTCCACTGATGAACAAGGAAATATAACGTCATCATCGATCGAGAAAACAGCATCTGTTTTCAGATCACCAATGGGCTTAAATCTGTTGTTCAAACTATCTTCCTTATTGATATCGAATTTTAGTTCGATTCTCCGATCACTTTTAGAGTTCAACTGGATGACATGATTCAAAAATTTCTTAAGAGACTCTGATGGAGGATCTGGTTCACTCCAGACAATATGAATAGAATCCAGCGATGAACATCTGGCGTAGTGGGAAATGGACTGTTTCAAAAGATCGTTTCTCTTCCATGTGTTAATCAGGAGGGCATATCCTTTCCTGTAAAAGTAGGGAACAGGATAAGATAAATGTCATCCTCAACAAGAAATCACTACAAACTTAGCAGAATCAAAGATATATACTGTTGCTCCAAAGGAACAATCGCGATAGCACAACCTGAAACTACAAAAAGCAGGAGCGCAGGTGATCTCCCTTACATTCTTATTTGAGCAGAAAAGAACCAACATGAGAGAATCACCATATTGATGATTTTTATCTATATATTTCTTGACTACCCATTTGCTAATAACTTTTAAATCCATGGAATGAATCAGCAGATCAGTCTGTTAGTTCTCACATATATAAACATACACCTGCAGTAAAAATCCCATCATTGCAATACTTCTAGAATTTTCCATTTTCTTCAAATGCATAAGACATGATGTTTCGTCTGCAAGAACTCCAGCAACCATCATCCCTTGTGTTTAATTTCCTCCCTAGAAAAGGTAATATAAGAGCTTCACCGCCACTTAAGGTAAAAACTGTTTCCATGGCCAGTAAAAGGCATTTTGAGGCACTGACATCGTTCATTATCACCCACTCGCAGACCACAAGATCTAAGTCCGAATCATATAGTTAATTCCATGTTAGCAAGAATGCGTAGTTGCAAGCATTGCAGGTTCATTAAAATTAGAGCCAGCAGGAGGAACAATCCCTTCGAGTCGGTTAAGACCACAAATGCAAATCACCTTACGCGGCTTTCACAAGGATGACAAGCAAGAGACACCATTCTTTTGCAAAGAGAAAGAGAATGTAAATGCTCAGTGTTCCAAGCACCGAAGCAACAAAATCAGCAGATAATCTAACTTTCCCGCAAAAAATGACGAGCAAGGGACACAACTGCAACGTAGAGAGACCCCGAAATCAGGAGATATACCGAATAAGCAAGATAAACAACTTCCTAGGTTCGGACAAATGAAATAGACTGTCCAGAAGAATAATCAACCGAAGATTATGACCTGAAACTATCAATAGTAGCCCAATTATTCAAAAATTTAGAAACGTCAGAAATGGACATCACTGTACGGACCGAGAATCGTAGAAGTGGTTAGAGGGAGCGCGGACGGTCGCGTCCCCTCCGCTGAGGACCGGGGCACGGCCGGCGAGCAGGAGCACGACGAAAGCGATGCAGCACAGGAGGAGAAGCTTGATCTTCACGGATCCGAGGGACGCGACCGCGAGCTGCTTGAATCTCTGCGCCGTCCTCCGGTTCAGGTTGAACAGGCTCCCTCTCATCGCAAATCCGACCTCAGCAGAAGCCAAAAGAAGACCACCACCAAAAACAAGCTCAGCGCTCTCGCACCAAGAGAGAACCGGCCGACGCCGGCGCGATCCGCCACCCGAGTCTAATCAGCCGAGCCGAATCACCGGCCTCTCCGTGGGGAGCCAATCCCGACGGCAACGGTGCTGAATCCCCCGCCGCTGTTATTCCCTCGCCGGCGACTGTTCCTCGAGAGAGGAGGGGCCCGCGTTCGAATCGGAGACGGGCGAGAGGGGCCGCCGCGAGAGGATGGCGGGTGGGGCGGGCGGCGGCGGCGGCGATCACGCGGCGGATGACATCGTCGCGATGATTGAATCGGCACGTCTCGCATTCATCGAAGCAACAATGTAAGAACACGCATCTTCAACAGTGACACCCCAACAGGATCGCAGGGAAAGGGAGAGGGAGAGAGAGAGATAGAACAAGATAGGAAGAATTTCTGTTTATTGATTTTGTTATTTTTTTTAAGAGGAGGATCTCTCCGGTGCGCGGCGCTCACACGAACGACGCCGCGTGGCAGGTTTTGGGGAATTTCGACCTTCCGACCTGAGTAGTTTGAAAAACTGGGTCAAAAAATGGGGACGGGCACGGGCACGTGAACGGGATCGGGATCGGGATCGGCCGTCTTTGTTTTCCCGGTCGGGGTTGATCACGCAAATAACGATTGTGCTCGGGCCGGTGGGACGGGGCCGCCGATACTGTTCACCACTGTAACGGTATTGTTTGTTATTATTTCTGACGATGGTAGTACCGTAGCAGAAACAAAAATTGTGTGATACAAATTTGTCTGGATGAGCCTTTTTTCTATCATTTTTCCATTGAGTTGGATCAATTGACATTTAAGTCAAGTAATGCCCAAGGTTAGTTGTTTAAGGAGGTTAGAATCCAAATCACCGTTAGAATTTCTCCTAACCCACAGTTACTCTTGTGGCTATAAGCCCCTCGTTTTCAAAGAAGTTTTTCTTCCCCCTTGGAAGGGAATACAGGGCAAGCGGGGGCTCCCACCCTAGGGTAGTGCTCCCGCTTGTTGTCCCTTTAGGCAGTTTTAGGACCTGCTCAGGTCCAACTATTTTCTATCATTTCTCTTATTAATACTGTGGCAAGTATTTCTATTCTTGATATTAAGATACTTCCAGAAAAATGCTGGATTCCATATACTTGATATTTTAACTCTACTACTGGATATGTCTCTAAATTATCTTTAGTGGACAAAGGTTCAAAGCACAATTAACTGAATTTGTGCATGTCCAAGGGTTTTGACCATTTAGAATACGAAATGTTGTCAAGCACCCTCACCAATGCAGGTGTCCCCCCAAACTCTCTTTCTAACGTCACGATTTCGTCCATGGTCTCTTTCTTCTAATATCTCGTCAACTCAGTATAGTTATTGCGCATGTATCGACAAATGCGAATCTCAAGGTCAACCAAAAGGATCCGATTAATACAAATCAAAGATCATGAAAACCCATTTTGATCAAAACCAAAATTTAGAGATCAATTTGGACATTGACTAAGAGATCGAGGACCGGATTATGCTCCCGTAGGTAGTGAGTTATGCAGTCCGGCGGCGGTCAACAGCCGTTTTCGTTGAAGAGTTAATGAAGGTTGGGGGGCGTTATATTCAACCATGGGGAGCGTTATATTCAACCATGGGGGGCGACCAAAATGGACGTCATACATATCTCTTCTTTATAGTGATTTTAGTGTTCCTGTTTATGGGAGGGCGGAGAGAATCCTAAGACATTTGTTTAGTTCCCCCCCGCATGTGGATTCTCTGATTTACAAAGACAAATTGGGGCGGTCTATTCTATTCAGATGACGGAAGTCTTGTTCTTTTTTTGCTGGAGTGAACAGTTTTAAATTGTGGAAAACAACGTAAGCGGTGACGTATGCCTTCCCCTTGTGGAACCTTAATTGCGAGATCGCCGGGTTAAGGGCACAAAAGAACTGATTTTTTAAGATGGTTAGGTCAGAGAAAGGACGCGTTTGGTGACTACACCAAATTTCTATTCCCGGAATAAAAAAAGAATAGAAACACATTTATTTACACTTTTGTTTTCAGGAACAAAAATACAAAAACAAATTTAACCAAATATCCCCTAATTCTCCATGCGGTCCACTTGGCTTCGGTTCATGGAATAAAATTTCACCCAGTTGAAAGGAGAGATGATGGTTTTAATGCCGAAAGTATTGGGTTGGGTCCACTCCCGTGTAGAAGAAACCCGATGAAATACTAATTTAAAGGTTTGAACTCATATGATTGATTCATATGAAGAAATAAGAGGAAGTTATATTTCGTCTAAGCGAATGGGGTTTCTCTCTATTTTATATGGTGGATGGAAAGAACAATTAACATGAGACACGGTAGCGAGAGAGAAAGGGAGAGCAAAGAATTTGGAAAGAGGGTGCTTTCCGTTTTTCTCCAAGCCAATAATCGGAGGTCGATTCATGCTCCCTACATCAAGTTTTTCATGGGTTAAACCAAACTTATCTTATAGTGAGATTTATGATTAATATCTTGTGAATCTCATATGTATTGTCGAGAATAATATTTTTAATGTTGTTGCCACTATCATACCTGTAGTATTAGTTATAGAAGAACTTTGTTTACTCAATTTTATTGCTAGCGAAAATTTTAAGTGGACTCCGGTCCCGTGATTTTTTATCTTCTCAAACCGATAAGATTTTCCAAATAAAATTGTCCTGTATTTGAGTGTTTGGTATTTATATTACTATTTTATATTGTTTCCTACTATGCTTGCACAAGAGAGGAGATTGTCGTGTTCCACTATGCAAATCCAATATCATTCAGGTTGTCATTATTCTCCCAACAAAATGTTCCCATAAAATAGCATAATTGTTAGATTTAACGGAAAAATTATACTTTTCATCAATGGATTTTCAAGCTCTTTTTTTTTATCAAGTTTACATAAAATTTCTAATCAAGTCTCTTATACACGAAATTCAACCAAGTCTAGCGACATGGTCCTTGATCAACATTTTGGTGATGTAGACGTACATTACACACCAATGGTGTCTACGTCACTTAAATTTTTCCATACGAGTCCATGTGGACAATCGCATATCCTATCTGCACCATAATTTGGTTTCGTCCAACGGTCACGTTAGCTTTGGTGCCGGAAGAGATTAATTAGAAAATAGGTGAAAGCAAAATAACTTGATTAGACAAATTAAAAGTCCAATGGTGTCTACGTCACTTAAATTTGTCCATGTGAGTCCATGTGGACAATCGCATATCCTATCTGCACCATAATTTGGTTTCGTCCAACAGTCACGTCAGCTTTGGTGCCAAAAGAGATTAATTAGAAAATAGGTGAAAGCAAAATAACTTGATTGGACAAATTAAAAGTGAAGGGATGTTAATGAAGGGAAAAAAAAAAGCGCGACTACAATTTTTCCCTTATTAACTAAGCAAATCAACCACTGGGGTTTACCCCAATGACCATCATTCCAACATGGAAGGAGAGGCGAGGGGTTTAAATCTCCACCTTCTCAGGGGGTTGGGGCGAGGGCGATTTAGTTTAAGTATGGGTTTTAACTCTTACGCTCTACGATGAGGCGTAGTAAAATTCTAAGAGTGAAAGTTAGAATAGGAATAAAATAGGACTGACAAAAAAAAAAAAAAAAAAAAAAAAAAAAAAAAAGCAAATCACCTTGACAGCATTTTCGGTCAAGTATGGTATCTTGGGTTTTGTAGAGTCCATTTCCAATGGCTTGGACTGGGCCATGCTAGAAAAGGTTTTGCCTTTGGCCATCGCATTAATGGTCGAATAATTTGCAGAGAGACGGACAAGAAGACATGGCCAGGTCAGTAGTCTCGCCTAAATTCCAAAAGATATGAACTTGCTTCTCTGGGATTAGCTGTTCAACGATCGACACTGAATACAAAACAAAGGAGGCAATTATTATTGACACTCTATTTCTCAAAAAGGGCCCTGTTCGTTCATGCAATTAGATCAACATAAATGTTCGAAAACTCAACATGGATTGAGTAGTAATGAGGATAAATGATAGAACCTTGAGCCCTGCATGAGCCACGTATTATTCAATGATTTGGGTATCATTCCATCGAAAAAGTTTGGCATGCCATTCCAAGCCGCATCATATCAATGACCTTCAATAAAAAAACAAGACTTCTTCTAGATCAATTAAATGGGCGGGTTGGATCGAAAATGAGTTAACCTAACTAAATCAACCTATTTTTACTCATTTCTATGCAATGCAAATTCACATTTGCAAGCCGAGGCTACGGTACTTGAAACAAAGACAGGGTGAGCACATGGGTGATGTACAGCAGAAGTTGCTAGATATGGATTGTGAGAGTGATAGTTAGGCGATAGTGGAGAGCATGTTGGGTCGAGAAGAAGCACCTTGGGCTATGAGGAATTTATTAAATAAAGGCAAAGAGATTTTAGCCAAATTTGGCCAAGTGAAATTAGCCCATTGCCTAAGGGAAGGAAATCAAATCACAGATTAGGTAGCAAAAGGTCACCGAAGCAAAAAACTTCCTCATAATCATATGTGTTTGCCTCCCTAGCCCTTTTGAGATATTTTATGTTTGGAAGCTTGCTAATTTTTCTCATGTAGTTATTATATTAATGAATGAAAGAAATCACCCGTTTATATATAGTTATTTGACATGATGTATATTATTAAAATACTTTAATATTTAACTCAATTTTTACGAAAAATTATATCAAATCGATATGAGAGTGTAAAATGAGCAAGTGCGAGATTGGGTGAGGGCAATAAAAAATGAAAAGAAAGTTATAAAGGTCTAAAAAAGTTATAAACCCGATTACAACCTATTTAGCACTTAAATTTATATTTAAATCAATCCACTCAATACAACTAACCAATTTATGATTAATTTAACATCAAAATGGATGGATTAATAACTCATTTCGATGGGCCTAATTTTGTCTGATTGCTAAATCGATGTACTCTCTTTTCGATCTTCAGAATCGATGCTCGAATTTGGAGTCTTAATTATCTCCCATTTTGCCACATCGATTCACCCTTGCGCTGGAAAACCTCACCAAACTCCCCGAAGACAAATCACATGGGAAAAAGAATCATGTAGTTGGAAAGTCGACCGCCCCGGTCCAAAGTGGGAAGCCGCTCAAATCCACTGCACAGACCACGAAATCCCATCATCACGATCCGCACCATTAAATGCAACTGGGCGGTGGGCTTCGACGCAGACCGTTCTCCCAGCACGAGCCACGTGTGTGGTCGCGGTTCCGCCACCTAAGACCGTCCCGACCGAATACATGTTTATGCATTCGGCCTCAGTCCGCGAAAAAGCACGAGGCGAATGAAATTCCAAGAAAATGATTGGTCGGCTGCCATTATACGACATGATTGCGTCCGCGACGTCAGTTCCCCGACCCCACTCCCCAGCCTGGCTGGTTCCCTTCCGCTCTATAAAATCCAAGGCAAGAATCGTGCAGTTTCATCGCCATACTCGTTTTCAGCAGCGAGCTCCAGCTTGTGAGGTTTAGAGGGAGGGAGAGAGAGAGAGAGGGAGGGAAGAAGAAGAAGAAGGAGATGGAGGGAAGAGAAGAGGACGTGAGAGTGGGAGCCAACAAGTTCGCGGAGAGGCAGCCGATCGGGACGGCGGCGCAGACCCAGGACGGGAAGGACTACCGGGAGCCGCCGCCCGCGCCGCTGTTCGAGCCCAGCGAGCTCACTTCCTGGTCGTTCTACAGGGCCGGGATCGCCGAGTTCGTGGCCACGTTCCTGTTCCTGTACATCACGGTGCTGACGGTGATGGGGGTGAGCCGGTCGCCGACCAAGTGCGCCTCGGTCGGGATTCAAGGGATCGCGTGGGCGTTCGGCGGCATGATCTTCGCCCTCGTCTACTGCACCGCCGGCATTTCGGGTAAACTGGCCTAGGATCCTAACGAAAACATGCTTTGCTTTACGTGCTTCGTATGTTCTCTTGAAATGGAGTTTCGGATCTTGTTTTAGTCGCAATTGGCGATTTCCTTGTTAAAGCCAAGTGGAATTTGCTCCTAGTTTCAGGCATTCCATTCGATAAACCAATATCATGTAACAGAGTTGATTTTCTTTGTGGGATCGGTGCAGGAGGCCACATAAACCCAGCGGTGACCTTCGGGCTGTTCCTGGCGAGGAAGCTGTCGTTGACGAGAGCCGTCTTCTACATGGTGATGCAGTGTCTTGGAGCTATTTGCGGTGCTGGGGTGGTCAAAGCGTTCGGAAAGAGCCAGTACGAGCTGCATAATGGCGGCGCCAACATGGTCAGTGCTGGCTACTCCAAGGGCGACGGCCTTGGCGCCGAGATCGTCGGTACCTTCGTCCTCGTCTACACCGTCTTCTCTGCTACCGATGCCAAGCGAAGTGCCCGAGACTCCCACGTTCCTGTAAGTTCTACACACGCGCACACACTATCCTCGTTCATCATGATTGATGTCTATTTGCGCCTGCCGTGCTTACTGTTTGAAACCGCCAGTGATCGATTGCGCAATCAGTTTACCTACTTAGATCAGCAATTAGCTCCACGCCAGTGATATCATACCAGAATGAACGAATAATCTAGTTCTCTTTCTATGCGTATAGGTATTGTCGGTCGAATAAAATGAACTTACTGACCTAGATGCTACTGGGAAGTAGCTAGAATACAAGGGAGATCGACCTTGCGTTAACCGCTGTATTTTAATGATTCTAGTCTACTTACACCGACTCGAGTGAGCTCGATTACACTTTGGTCGGATCTAACATCGGTCCATGTCGTCCAGATTTTGGCACCCCTGCCTATTGGGTTCGCGGTGTTCTTAGTGCACCTGGCCACCATCCCCATAACGGGAACTGGCATCAACCCTGCTCGGAGCCTCGGGGCAGCGATCATCTACAACAAAGACCCTGCCTGGGATGACCAGGTATATGCACCTATCTAGTCGTGCAGATTTACACGTGATGAAGGATTCACTTCTCTTATTAATTATCTACTTTGCTTGGGGATGGATGCAGTGGATTTTCTGGGTCGGACCATTTATCGGGGCGGCCCTAGCGGCTTTGTACCACCAGGTGGTGATAAGGGCCATCCCCTTCAAATCCAGCTGAACGAAAGAGAAACGAGACGTGATTCCGAACCGGGAAAAGTAAAGAACATCATGGGAAAAGGTCTGATGGTCCCGGGGTCTCGGGAGATGATTAAAGCATGGTCCGAGTTTTTGTGTTTTCGCTTCAGTGTTTTTTAGCCCTAGAGTTGGAATATCTCTCTGTCTCTCTGTCTCTCTGTCTCTATCTGTGGCTTCTGGTCCGAGAGAAAATGGTGTGGTGCGGAGGGCCCATGAATATATGAAGATGATGGGCTTTCGTACGTATGGTTCTGCGTCTTTGTCTACGCAAAAGTTAAAAATGATCCTTCGATATGCAGATGCAATCCTTGATTTTTCGCGCATGCTTGTTCTCAATTATTAGGCCCCCGGCCCCCCAAAGCAATGAGCATTTCTCGCCCCTCGAGAACCGTCACACGAGCAATCGGCATATGAACTTCTCCTTCGAACAAAGAAATTTTGAGTTGTTAGAATTCAAGGAAAAGTTTCAGACCTTTGGGTCTGCCCATGAATTTATAATACATGCATCGGATTGAAAGGTCTTATGGGTCTCCAGTAAATACTTGGTGCTGAGCGAAGGAAGAAGCAGAGTACCTGACTTGGAATTGTCTTGCTTCGATCCCATCAAGATGCATGCGTGGATTATGTTACAAAAAGATCCATGTCAAAAAAATCTATGAGGTGTAGAGCAACCAATATATTATACTCAGTGAGGTGTAGAGCAACCAATATATCTTACTTAACTCATAATTTTTGCTAAAAAACTTTAGTCCCAACATACAAATCTATATGCTATTCAAGAGGAATTCTAGTCCAATTAGTATTCTTTGCATTTCTTTCCTAAACGGTTTGGTCTAATAAATCGATCTACATCTTTTAACTAGATTGGGTTTTGTGCACTTAATAAATTTAAATATGGGCAAGTTTCGATTTGATGTCTGGCTTGCTATTATCAACCGCTGTCGATAGCACTTTTAGTTCATGTGAAGCAGCCCATGAATCCAAAAGGAACATCTTTTGTAAATGCTCTTTCTCTAAGGAGGCCTAGGAGCGTCTGAGTTTAGCTGGAACTCAAAGATCAAGTGGAAATCTGAACTCTGAGTTTGCTTGGATTATCCAAAGTTTCCAAAGGCAAGTCCTTTAGGAAGACTTTTCTTAACCTTTGCTCGAGTACTCCGCTATATTTTCTATAGATGATTCTACTGATTCCCTAAAAAAATTTAACAAATTCTTTTCTCCGTGTTAGTAGATTTCTGAAAGAACTAGCAAGTCTCTTTTTCGGTTTACATTTATTAACTTTTCTTATCTACTAATTTTTATTTGTTTTTCTCCTCAACACTTTAGATTTACCGCATCAAGAAAAAAGAACAAGGATATTCATCGAATTGCTCATGCTCTTTCTTTCATGGTTGTCGCTTTCCCCTCACCGCCACGCCAATCCTACGGCTCGCTCATGCAGATACAGGATCAGCTCGATCATGACAACGTACGATTCGACGTTTGCTCTAACGAAAGTAGACGCGCATTGAGAACTTCCAATGGAATCTGACCCCAAATTTAAAGATCCAGATTATTTGAGGTTCAAAATTGATGAAATTACTCGACGCTCCCTGTAATATCGGAAATTGCTCCAACACCCTTCGATCGTGCGAAGGGTATGGTCGGATTCTATTTGCTCGTCGATCCTTTTTTATTGGATTTGATTACTCTTGACACTCGCCATCGCTGTTCACCCAGAATGGAGGGAAAAGGAGAAAAAAGAAGAAGATAGAAGTCTGATTTTTAATTGACATTGATAGAAGGGGGCCTATAGAGTGGAGTGCCCATATCAAATTATATATTGGGACTCCAATTTCTTATTAATCAACTTTTTGACCCTTGAACTCCTTCCTTAACCCGCCTTTTCCCGACTTCTTGAGACCACTTTTTAATTTTCTTTTCTCAGTTCTAAACATCGTGCTTCGTCCTTCCCTCTTTTTTGCACTTTCTTTCTTGTCGCCTAGGCTTGACTGTTAATGGCCTGCCTTCACGAACATGAATATAGCTTCGGATTCACATGTTCAATCGCAACTCGCAAGCGCTCCAAGTTCCAGTAAAGTTGATCGACTGGGACAGGTGATTAACAAGGGATTTGATGCAAAGCACGGGCATGGAAATAATAATTTATGGACCCTTTTGTGTTGCAAAGATCGATCTGGTTGCGTAATTTTCTTTTCTCCACTTGGATCCGAATCTCGAACTCGAACTCCCACGCTTTTTTGTTGCCTCGAGAAGGGTCCGATCCGATCGTTCTTAGGTTAATCCTTCAGGCTCGGCTCACTTATTTGCATGGTCTTTTGTTTTTCGATCACGCGTGAAAGAGAAAAGCGAAATCGAAGTGCTGTACGTGCTTAGCCCATGCGAGGGAATTAGTATATGCCACGACAAAGCGAATTAAAAGGATACCGATATCTCAACTGATTATTTTTCAGACCCTTAAGTGGATTCGGACACATCACTCTCTAATGCCATTTTTGTAAGCTTTTACATATGTTTTTCAAGAAAAGTTCTGGTCGCACTAACTAACTCGGTCTGTCATCAAGGATTAGGACATTTATCTATAAAAATCAAGCAAACTCTACAACTTCGATCAAGAAATCAATTACCCATTTTCAAACAGTGACCGTGAAATTATGTGCCACGTAGACGACTGTTTCCTTTTGTCAATTTTCACATGATTTGTGTATCATAAAAAAATCAGATGTGGTACTAATTACAACTTAATAGAAGGGCCAAAAAGAGTTAGGCGCCAGAAGAAAAAAAAAATCCTCATCTATTAAAAAATGAATCAACTAATGCCCAATGGCTTCATTTCAGCTGACCATTATAGATCATGGAGTTCCTCTTTTTCTGGTGGCTGTGGGGTCGATGGCTAGACAGCCTTATCATATGATTGGGGGCCTAAAGATGTTTCTTATGTCCCTGATAATTAAGGTTTGGTCTGTCACTTTGCTCATTATTATTATTTGTCAAGCTACCTCCCTCCCCCCAACTCCACTTCCACTTCGCCTTTTGTGGTTGTCAAAAAATATGCTGCTCGAAACCTTTTTCGCATTTAAAGAGACACCGACAAACGTGGTCCGGACAAGAAGGAAAAAGTCGAGCCCCAGGGGGGCTGACCTATTTGCTCACGCGTGCCCTATTTTTCCGACTGCATTTCGTCACTTTTCTTTTCTTTTTTCTTTTCCTTTTCCCACTGAAACCGCCACGTCTGTAATTGATTTCTAGGACATCTCCAACGCATATCAGGAGATTCATATTTCATCAAGATTTACAGGAAAAGAAATTTATGCATTTTTCCCGGTGTGATTAGTTCATATCAAGAATATCAACATTGCGTGCATAACATAATGTTGGGTCTAGTTTGAATATCGACCCTAATATAACAGATAAACAAACTTTGATCAATATGTAATTCATTAGGATTTCGTTTTAACTTTATATGTTATCAAGCTTTACAAAAGAATAGATGAAATTTATGCATTTTTACTATTGTAATTAGTTCAGATCAAGAATATCATACAAGAAGTACATTGTATGCACAACCTATCATAGAATCTATCGCGTTCTCTAGATAAAACAAACCCTAATCGATGCGTAGTTCATTAGGGTTTTGCTTTAGCTTTATGCTGAGATGGCGAGACCCGTTTAACTGGGCTACTTGTTCTAGGAGTTGAGCTGGTGATAGTTTGAATGCTACAGACAAACAATTCACTTGCTACAAGGAAATATTGATACATTATAATATGAGACATTCTTGGGAATTGTTGTCCCAACGGGCCATGTCTCTTGCTTTTTCCTTTTGCTGAAATTTGAACTAATCGGCCTCGAAATCAATTTGTCTCGACTGGAGATAGAAGAATAAGAATCAAAACTCGGACGGACTGCTCAGGGGATAATGCGGACAGTGAATAGGACGAGGCTGAAACAGATGCCTAGGTTAAATTTTGCTTGTACATATATTATATATATAAACACTTAATTTTGGTCAAGTCCACGGCCATTTCTTCCTTTCTTGCGTCGTTGTTTAGCCCTTTGGGACTCCCCAGATCTTCACCATCTAATTTGTAGTTTTCCCATGATTGTTTTCTGGTCACAGTCTCTTATCCCGTTTTGGTACTAGTAAAGTCTCACAGAGCTGAACTGTTGATTCCCAATATGCCCAGAAGTTCTCACCAGAAATTCCATGCTGTCCCAATAACTCCTCATTGATTTTATGTTCAATCTTGTTTAGGGGGAAAAAAGAAAGAACTGAATTGTATCATAGGGAAATGTTATCACATGCACATCCTGCTAAATTAGGATTGCATTCTTGGAATGAACTTTCAGAGAAGAAGCTTCATATTTAAATATAAGGAGTACTACGTTAAAAAAAAAAATGTACATATATATATGAGTAAAAATATTCACGATATTAGTTGTTTCACAAAACTTAATGAGTATGCAAAACGGCTAACGGCTAACGGCAAACTATAAGCTCATATTGGAAGAGGAGGGTCATATTCTAACATTCAGTAATAGTTCGTCACGTTGCTTGGTAAACAGTTTTGTAGGGCAATCGACATATATTCTGTCCTCATTTGTTAACTTAATATGCAGATGGAGCACAAGATTAAATGCTCCTCAAAATAATGACGATGTGGGTACCTAAAGGTCAAAATGACAAGCCGCTCTTGTTCTGATAATTCAAAATCGAGATTGTAACAGAAAGATGCAGAGATTCAGCTGAAAGACCTGGGAAGTTGAGGAGGGCGTGCAGCTGGGCTGATCATGAAGGAAAAAACCAAGGGAAAGGCCAAGTTGCTGCTTCTCTTTTGGTTGGTCACGAGGCTCGTGAGTCTTCTCTTAAATCACGATAATAATTTTTGGTGGCTTTGCTGTCCTCTTGTCTGTGTATCCACGCCCTTAAAAGATGGGTTTAGCTCAACATCATTTGACTGAACTGTACTGATGGTCAACCTAACTGGGAGTATCTCTGTCAGATGTCGAGATCGCAACCGTCCACGCAAGATCAGACAATGTGAACTTTGACTTTCATGACCCATCGATCTCTCGTTCTAGATTATTAAGGTAATAGTTTTTCGAGTGTAACCATGCCTTTTGGTCTTTAGCAGACAGCAGCAGGTTTAAAAAACTAGGTCTTGGCTTTCCCTTATGTCACTACAGGTTTGGACTGACTCGATAAGTCCAATAAAAGGCATGAAACACACCACAAATCTAGGCAATTAGCGCATATACAATAGCGGCATTTCAACTTTACTGAAAATCACAAACCCTATCTATAGATAGGCAGATCAGTTCCTAGACCTAAGTTTCATAGAATAAGTTTAGATATAAAGTGAGTTCTGTTTACAAAATCGAATTTACAAAATTTTGAGACGAGTTGCTTTTGAATTGTTGAACATGACCCGTTTCTCTAAATACCCCTAGTTATATAATGTGCCTCTTCTTTTAAAGATAAATTTTGCAAACCAATCTTAGCATCACTCAGATTATCCAATATAATAATGTACAGATTCACATAAGGAATGAGAATAATTTATTCAAGGGGTTGGAGAACTTCCATCTTGTCTGCTCGCAGACCAAAACGTTGAATGGTGGCAGCTTTTGCGCATGTCTCTCACTAGCTCTCTCTGTCTCTGTCTCTGTCTCTCTCTCTCTCTCTAACCAGTGCACAAAAAATCAGGGAGAAAAAAAAAGAAGCGAGCCCATCAAAATCCTCATATAGTTCAAGCTCTCACGTTCCCTAAATTCAAAGCACACTGGCATAAAATAAGGGCTTGATTCTGGTGTACTTCAATCCCCAATTCGATAAGGACAAAAGCTTAGTTACAAAGAACCAAATACTCATATAATTTAATGTTCCTGTTTGCCGCTTTATATAGTGCACACGTAGCACAAGTCTCTTTTTGAGTTCAGAGACGCACAGTCTGAGAAACTTCATCGCTAGAGAGCATTTACTTGAGGCTGAAAACGATGGAAGAAGGAATGTCAGGGTTTTACGTCAAAGCCGCCGGGGTTCGAGGCGGCCATGGCGGTGGCAACGGCGGCAGCGGGGGTACAAAGTGCGGGCGGTGGAACCCGACCACGGAGCAGGTTAAAGTTCTGACCGACCTGTTCAGGTCCGGGCTTCGGACTCCGAGCACTGACCAGATTCAGAAGATCTCCACTCAGCTGAGCTTTTATGGCAAGATCGAGAGTAAGAACGTGTTTTATTGGTTTCAGAACCACAAAGCCAGGGAAAGGCAAAAGCGTCGAAAGGTGTCGGTCGACGATCAAACGAAGGAGGCCATCCGCAGCGAGGAGAAGATTTCTTCTGCCAAACGTACTCACTTTTACCCACCTTCTAAGCCTTATCCAATATCACGAGCATCATCGAACTCTTGTGTTTCTATTCAGCATCATAGTAGTGATATTAATATCATTTACTTACTTAACAGACAAAGTAACACACCCTGAAAATACCACTTTTCGCTCGGTATTCATCATCATCTCTAGTCATCGTTGCTGTTATTATATTATCATTACGCGAAGATACTGCAGATTTGCAGCTCTCGTACATGGAGAATGAGGATGATCTCTTGCAACCTCTACTTATCTCTTCTTCTTTTTTCTGTTTTGTTGGTATTTCAGATTTCATTCCACATCATGTAGTGGAGTCCGAGAGGGTGATGGAAACCCTTCAGCTTTTCCCTCTCAAGTCCTTCGACGAGTTGGCGGAACCGGAGAAGCTTAGGCTGCGTGCAACCGAATGCCGAGACTTTGCACACGGTTTCGGGACGACGATGGATCATCCAACGCTAGATCTCAGATTAAGCTTCCTCTAGATACTATGAACTAGAACCCCACAAATAGAAGACAGATTGTGATCTTTAGGGTGGTTTAGCTAGGGTTTATGATGAACTGAGAGTAGGAAAAGGGGGTGGATCCAGGAAACGCATGGTGGTGCCTAGTGCTCTAGTCGAAAGGACCAATTATGTGGTGATGATATTTCTGGGGTTTAAATATAAACGCTGGTTTTTCGACATTCTCCTCTGCATGCTCGTTTCTGACGTTGTTCTTATCTCTCTGTGTTTACGCTGTTGGATTACTGTAGTCTTTATTGTTCTTATTTTTTGGCCCTTCGGGAGGCTTTGGAAATTGGGATTCATCTCCTCTCATCGAGAAATTGTGTCTTCTTGAAGTGCACGATGAAGACGCAACTTTACTATTATAAAAAGACAAGTCTTCCAAGTTTTGAATTTCATGCATCGACGCGTCCTTGAGCCCGGAACAGAAGACGACGCGGCTTTGAACTTGGTCAGCCTTCTTTGGCAGTGTGTTCCGACCTCGATATACAAATTTACTCCGTTGAATTTTAGACATCGGAATCGAATTTTACTGGACTGAACCAGGAGAGAGAAGTACACGGACAATGAAATATGATGAAACGGAGCTAATTAGACCGACGATGGTGAGGACACCACGCCGTGTCATTTAACGGCATCGGAGCGGGGTTTTCCATGTTATTCGTCGTGGTGTCCGGTGATCAAGCATGCGACGGAAACGAGGAAGGTTTCGCGACCACAGTTAGGTCTCGTTCTCAAGTCCGATGCCTTGCGAGAATGTGAAAGCAGGACACATTGGGTCAATGTCGTGTGAAAGGTAGGTGCGCAAGGAATCCGAATTGTCGGAAGAAAAAGTTGCTGCACGCACTGTCCAATCGAACTTTATGTGGAAAAATAGGTGCAGTACGTCATAAAATAATATCTATAGTATAACTTTTGCTTTGACAGATTTTGCATATTGATGTTTCGAGAATGTGCAGCCGATTTTGGACAGATGTTTAGCTCTGCTTTGTCTCCGCCGTGGTTCCCCCCCCACATCACCGCGCCAATCCCTCGTGAAGGCAAGTGTTTAATCAACCAAAAAAAAAAAGTAACTTAGCAGATAAAATATATTTGATGCTCACTTTAAAATAAAATATATATTTTTAATCACTTAAATACTACTAAAAAATATTATTTAAGTGTCAAGTCCAATTTTAATTTTTGAAAATCTAACGTGATTATATTTTATTAATTTCTCGAACTTACATAGCTCAGCAACTTGTCTAGTCAGCATTAATGATCTAAAACGACATTGGTTAACATATTTGCCCCGAATATAAACCCTGATTTGGACAAATCAAGTTTCTTGAAATCCTAATATTACGTACCCATCTTCTTCAAGTCTTTGATGAGCGAACTCTCACGTTGATCCGCCATGTTCTAACAAGCCCCGAAGAAGTTGCTCCACCGGGTCATCCAAACCTAAGCTGTCGTGAGGGCCTTGTCTTGCCCCTTTTCTGTTGATGTCTCCGCGGCACAGACGGTTGATGCGGCATTTGTGGAAGCATGGAAAAAGCTTATCCCCAATATTCCACGACAATCATTTCAGAAAATTATTTGGACGTTTGGTGATGTGCACACGGGTGACCTCCATTCAATTTTCTCGCCAACGCTCACCATGAAAGATCATCCGATTCGGTAAATATGTCCACAAACGGAACACGTGTAGGTTCAACTTTTGTTCAGTAACAATGAGATAGAGCAGAAAGCATTAACCGCACGAGACATGTTAAACGCGCTTCAAGTGACCAGAATCTTAGACATATTTAGGCCAATCTGGTTTTGACATATCGTCGAATGCATGGGGAGCGTCTCAGGTGAGGGTCTTTTATGCGAAACTAGAGCAAGGTTTCGATTCCGTAATATCACATCAGTAGATATCTATACCAAATTGCTAATAACTACTTCAATGCTATTTAGTTTTCACGCCAATGAAACTAGGATGCTAGTGACATGGTCCGTAAATCCTCCCGTACCCATGTACCCTTGTGAGTGAAGCTTGGGATTATTAAGTGAAGAGTGAGGATGCAAAGAGGATGAACATAACTGGTCCGTGAAAGTGGCGTCAGGACGGTTGGTGCTAAGAGTTCTAGAATAGAAGGAGTATATTGCTTAAGAGCTCTGAAGGTGGGGTTGGCCTCCCGTGCACAAATTGGTCGAGAGCTGATACCGCTCTCTTGATGAGGCCAGGGTAGGCCGAAACCAATTGTTGAGCCTAACGAGGGTTGCTGTCTCGCTCAATGGACTAGACGCCCGAGCAAAGTTGGGCGTGGTGCGATCTCGAATAAAAGGGTTATTTGCCGTATTGTTCACTGGAACAACTATAGGAGGAAGGCTGGCCTAGCAAGTTCTGCTCGCCAGGCGTCACACGGGTTGATCCACGGCCAAGGGATCTATCGACCCGTGACACTAGTCTTTACTTTCAACCATGTATCAACCAAGAGAGTACTTTGAATCCTACCTTGCCGAGAAGGGATTCCGGGTACGATTGCTGGCTACTCCAACACTAAGGGCCCGTTTAGTTCGGCTTTTGGGGAATGCATTTGCAAAAATGCAAATACCTTTGGGTAAATGGGGTTTTCTTAAATATAAATATCGTTTGGTAAAATTTGCATTAACAAACAACTTTGGCTAAAATACCATTTAGTAAAATTTACATTTGTAAAAAACTTTTATTAAATTAAAAAAAAAACAAAATAACTATTTGTATTTTTTTTTTTTGAAGTCCGATCACTGGATTTGGCGGCCGGATGGCCGGATTTGGCCCCCAGACAGTCGCCGGGGTCGGGTGACCCCAGGCGACGGCTGCCTAATTTTTTCTCTATCTTTTGTTGAAGCCAAATTTTTTTATTTCAGAGTTAGATGAAATCAATTAAGGATTTATATAAAATACACCATCAATGTAACGTATTTTTTACACGAGCAGTCATGAAACGGAACCCTCACTTATCGGTGGAATTAAGTGGACGTTAATAAAAATTAAAAACTTCACATATGTCAAAGTTTGAACCAAACGCTTTTGGCCGACTCTTCTCAATGCATTGCATCATTACACATGAGCTTACTTATTAACTAATATTTCATCTAGTCTTAATTATTATAAGTTGCCAAGAAAAGTGACGGTCTACTTCTCTCGCATTTCAACCAAGATAATTATATAGTATTTACAAGTTGGCCGTACATGACCAAGAGCCGGATGGCCGAATCTAGCCCCTAGACGGTTGCCCTACCCCAGCAACTATCGCCCGAGGTCGAGTGACCTCAGGCGGTCGCCTGGGTCGTGCGATTCAGGCCATCAGTCGCCTAGGTCACACGACCCAGGTGTCACCTGAGGTCCGGTGACAGTCCCCGGGGTTGGGCGACCCTTAAGCAGTAGTCGTCGCCGCGTCGTCGGCGTGCGCGACCCCTTGGCCGGTGGTCATTGGCCTCCGATCAACTTCTCCATCAGAGAGATGAACACTACTGGAACTTGCATTCCGAAAATGCAAGTTCCCAATGGACCTCTCAATTCCCCCAAAGCCCTTTCAAGCCCCTTGAAGATGCAATTGCATCTTCTAAAGTGCTCAAAAAATTGAACAAAACACCACTTACATTTGGCCAAACCCCTTTAGAGCTCCAAAGAGCATTCCAAATGCTGAATCAAATAGGGCCTAAGAGATTATGAGTGCCTTGCCAATGATGATGAAAGCTAGCAATAGAGGCTTTACCAAGAATGCATCACTTTGAGTCCTCTTGATCGAAATACAGAGTGAAACAGGGGAGATTTGGGGCCGAAAGTAATGGAGAAAAAGAACATCGGATGGTGTTCAATGTACAAATTATTTCGCTTCTTACTGATCAAAACATAACTTCTTTTTTCCTCCTTTTTATCTGCTTCAAGAAAACACACCGACAGAAAAAGAAAAAATAAATAAATCGAAGTTCAATCTGGCCCAAGATGAAAGCCCAAATCAGCGAGGTCTATTCCAGGCAATTTAAATGGGCCCGTTAGGCCCATAATGAGCCCAAGACCGACTACAATTTCTCAAAATCACCGAACTCGAGCGAGCCAAGCCTTTTTAAAACTTCGCCTTCGTCCCTTTTCTCCTTCGCACGCAAGAGCTCCACACAAAAAACCTGCGCGAGAAGCAAAGCGCCGGGAACAATCTCGAAGCAACTCCGGCGCCGGCGAGATCGCGAATGGACGTGATAAAGACGCAGCAGATATCGGCGAGGCCGATAGAGAAGGTGATAGTCCACCCCCTGGTCCTCCTCAGCATCGTCGACAACTACAATCGTGTCGCCAAGGACACCCGCCGGCGCGTCGTCGGGGTCTTGCTCGGCACCACCTTCAAAGGCACCGTCGACGTCACCAACAGCTACGCAGGTTCAGTTCCCCTCGCGCGCCGCGGCGCTCTCCTTGTCGACGCTCGTTCGGCTTTGCCGGATTCGGTCGGGGATTTTTTTGGTTTCTCCGGTCCGGTTCAGATCTGGATGCGCTGGGCGTTGGGATTGCTAGTGAGGAATATTTTCCTTCGTGGCTCGATTGAGTACGGCATTTGGTTCTGTTGAAGAATGGGTTTAGGATTTTGATCGAGCGAATTTTGAGAGGTTGCTGCTCTGCTTGTAGCTCCGTATGTTGCGACTCGGCTTTGATTTGATCGCTAAACGCTTAGGACTGTAGTTGCTTCGTGGAAACAAGCTTCGAACTTGTTTACATTGGATGAATTAGTTTGCCGAGTTTGAAGTAGAGCATTCGAGTGGACCATCTGGGATCTTTAGCTATTCGGTGGCGGTTCCTTAAGCGAGGATAAAACTAAAACAAAGATGCAAGGTGTTGAGTGATGGAAATTCATTGAAGTGAGGGCCATATGCATCTGGAGGGGCATTTCATTTAGTATTGTCCTCCTGAAATTTCTGTTTTAAGTGAGAGGAGACATCAATGGTTTAGTCTGGTCCTGCTGTTGCTCGATTTAATCTATTAGCTAGCATTTCTCTGGTATAATGTGAGTATTGGGCTTAGTTTGGTGGTGATGTAGATATTGTGTTGTTGTCTACCATCTGCTCGACATGTAATTCATATGAAGATCACCGCTTATTGATTTTGTCTTTTTTTCCTGATCTTCAGTACCTTTCGAGGAAGATGAGAAGGATCCAAGCATCTGGTTTCTTGATCACAACTACCATGAATCGATGTTTTCCATGTTTAAGAGAATAAATGGTACTTTTATGGAGTCACTTTTTTCTTTCATTAACTATTTGAATTGGTAATTGTTTAGTAACCTGCTCTACGTATTATCTTCCAGCGAAGGAGCATGTTGTTGGATGGTATAGCACTGGTCCCAAGTTGCGAGAAAATGACCTTAATATCCATGCATTGTTTGATGAGTAAGACTCTTTGCTGGTCTTGTGCATGAGATATAATTATTGCAGTTTCGTAATCCCCCTCCCTATAGGACCTTTACTGTCTAATTTTGCTTTTATTTATGAGTTAAGTGGACAGTTCGTCATAAGGAAGATAGTGACACAAGTTCCTATTGCCTTTGTTTTCTATTAGCATCCTTATTAGGCACATCGATGATGAATTCGGTACTGTTCTACGGGTTTCAGTTGGGATGTGTTGTGGGAGAGGCCTTGTTAATTGTGTTTTAAAAACTTCACCAGGAAAGATCACTTACCTACTGGGTAGAACATGGGCAAAAGTTTTCATTGGATAGAATAATGGAATGAGTATAACTGGTACTCTAAGGATGAAGTTTATCAAAAACTCCTTTTTCTTGCTACTTCTAGCATCTTTATATTGAGTCAAACTAATCTATTTGTACTTCTATTTCATGGGCTGCTCCCTCAAACTGATATAGTTCTAATCGAGTTTTACCTCTTATGTTCAGCTATGTCCTGAATCCTGTGCTGGTTATAATTGATGTTCAACCCAAGGAACTTGGAATACCAACAAAGGCATATTATGCTGTTGAAGAAGTCAAAGAGGTAAGAGTAGGTAGTTTCCTGCCGTAGCTGCCTGTTGTTGTCAAAAGTTAAGCTCGGTGTGCTTTCCATATAATATAACAAAACACATATGAGGTTCATTTAAATTTTCCAGGGTTAACCTCTTTTTCTTTTCTTTTTAGAATGCAACTCAGAAGAGTCAGAAAGTGTTCGTGCACGTTCCTTCAGAAATTGCTGCCCATGAGGTTGAGGAAATTGGTATGTTTTAGAGATGGGAAGACTACTGTCTTGAATTAGTAATATCATTGTTAATTCTAGTCCTAGATGTCATTGTAGTCACATGCTGTACTATGAACTGCATATATGATTCACTGATTGACAGGTGTGGAGCACTTGCTACGTGATGTAAAAGATACAACCATTAGCACCCTTGCCACAGAGGTAATCTGTCCCGATTTCTTTTTCTTTTTCTTTTTTCTGATACAGTGTCCCAACTCTTTTTTAGGCTAATATCTATGTGAGTTTCAATTGTAGTTTGTAGAATGAAGGTCCAGTGATTAAATCTGGTTGCCGATTGTCCTTAACTCGAGAGTTCTTTATTATGTACAGGTCACTGGGAAGCTCACAGCCTTGAAGGGACTGGATGCTCGACTTAAGGAGATAAGAAGTTATCTTGACCTCGTCGTTGATGAAAAGCTCCCATTAAATCACGAGATCTTGTATCATCTGCAGGTTCATTATTGTCATCTCATCTATGATGAATGTGTGTATATTTCTCATCTGCAAGATGCATGCTGACATATATGTAAATAGATAATTAAATAACTCTTAACTGCATTTGTTGGGAATGAAGTTTATTCCATTGGACGCAAGATAGAACCTGGCTCTCTGCTTCTGCTGTTTTGGCAGTTAACATTGCTGCCCCACAGAACTTCCAAGTTTTTGAACCATGTCTTTCTTGTTCATTTAAAGCTTATAGTTTCAGATGGAAATAAAGGAGAGCAGTCTTATATTTATTAGCAATTGCATTGATGGGCTAGTGGCCTGTCATGGAAAATTCTCAGTTCCGTGTTTATTCATTATCAGAGTTAATAGACAACTTCTCGTTTAATCAGGATTATTTTTCTAGTTCACTGGTCGCATTTATTTTGTTATTCAATCTGTATTGCTTTTGTCAGCCTGTCCTCTCCTTGCTTGCTTAATATTTTTATCAGATATTATAGACTTCAAACTGATTATGGAATATCAGTTGTTATTTAATTCAGTCGTTTACACTTCTTTTCTTCTGTGGTTCCTCTAGGATGTCTTTAACCTCCTTCCGAATCTGAATGTCAATGAGTTGATAAAGGCTTTTGCAGGTGATGGAAGGATATCTTGGGATTTTAATTTTGTTTCTGTGCGTAATATTTTTCACTTTATCCTTACTGGATACTTTCCTCTTTGCAGTTAAAACAAATGATATGATGCTAGTTATATATCTGTCTTCCCTCATCCGAAGTGTGATTGCGCTCCATAATTTGATCAACAATAAGGTTTGTCAGCTGCCTTCATTCTGACATTCTAGTTTTGAACTAGCGTTTTTCCTTGGGTGACTTGCACTTATTCCCCTTCTGGTTGTTGCATGACCATGCAGTCTTCCAGTACTGATTCTACCTGTCTAATTCCTACAGAAATTTAGTTTTAGGCTTTTAGCTCGAGAGCCCATGTTTACGCTTCCATTTTATATAGGATGAGTTCCTGACCAGTTTCCTTATTATCAAGTACTGAGAGCTTGCTTTGGTTGTGTCCTAAGAATCATCAGTTAATCTAATTGTGTGCGCTCCTTATTCGTGGACCTCACTAAGCTCCTCAAGAAGTTGCATTTGGGTGTAGTTGCTTCCTGGGATAAACATACTTATTTATGCTCTTATCATTCTAGCACACTTCGTTGATATTACTTATTTCTGTTTCTAGATTCTCAACAAAGAACACGAAAAGGCAGAAGACTCAAAACCTGTCGCTGTACCTCCTGGAGCTGGAAGCTAGATGGAGGGATAAATTAACCTCAGACTGGCCGGGAGTTTTTGTTTGGATGAACTGCGTGCCATGGGTATTTTGTTCTCCTGGTTTTGAAATTGATAAGAATGGGGATGAAGGGGAGACAAAAGGAATTAGATGCTGCTCGGAAAAATTGTCATTTGATCATTAGTTTGTGATACCCTGTGACTTTTAGTAGACTAACGATGACAACTGTGCAAGCGCCAAAATTCAAAACCAACCCAGGTTACCCTTAGCGTTCTTGGGTCATTTTCTTCTGCTCATGATTTTTTTTTGGGAGATGATGTAACGAGAGGCTTTGACTGAGTTCCAAGTTAGACCTTGTAGAGCGGTATTGCCCGAGACATCTCCGCGTTGAACCAGATGGAACGCGACCCAGCTACGCTCCACCTTAAAACTATTGCTCTCACTGCCATTCTCTTCATTTATGCAAATAATGTATATCCATAACAACTTCATCTTATGAAGAATTTGAAGCTTAAAGTTTCCGCTCTCCCCGCTGTTCTTTCAATCACGCGAAGAGTGCATAGCCAATACTCCAGATACTTGTGTCCAACTGAACGAGGCGAATTTGATGCGGGATTTCTTTAATCTAACGGTGTATGTTCGTTGAATTAACGTGCATCGGGAGCATACGAGTTTTGCTACTTACCTGTCTCGAAATGCAGGTCAATTTACTGAGTTATTGCTTTTCACGTTGCGATGATTGAGACCTAGCCTCGTGCTAAACTATGTTCCCATCTTAAAGAGGACGACAAAGTTTGACCCAACTCTGATTAATCCAACCCCCGTCAAACCGTCGAAAATTCTTAAAATACCCAATTTCTCGGAAAGGGAAGGGGAAGGGGAATATTCCCAACAGAAAGGCGTCGTCATGCGGGGGCGAATTCGTCATTCCCGCAACTCCATCCGCTTCCTTGAACGGAACAATCACCGAAGCCCCAAAAAAGGACATGGGGGATGGTGGGCGTGGCGCTTCTGATGCCAGTCGCCATCACGCCATCAACATGTGTCATTTACTCCGCTACATCCCAAACGCCCGGATAGTCTGCCTCTCCCTTTCTCTCTCCAGAGGGAAAAGCTTGACTCCATTTTCCCGAGAAAACCCGTCCGGAAAAGCAGGCGCCGCGATCATTTTCCCGGGAAAAAGAGAAAAACGAGAGAGGGAGGAAAGCCATGTCGGACGCTCTGATCAACGGCCTCGCGGGAGCCGGCGGCGGCATCATCGCTCAGCTCATCACCTACCCTCTCCAGACCGTAAAACCGCCCGCGATCTGCCCGTCGATTCGTTTCGAATGCTTTTTCTTTTTTCGTGTCTCGAGTCGCGCGCGCTTCGAGTTCTCTCGCGCGGCGCGTGTTGATCCGGTGCTAAAAAAAACTTTCGGATCGTCCTCCAGGTGAACACGCGTCAGCAGACGGAGCGCGATCTGAAGAAGGAGAGGAGGAAGCTCGGGACCTTCGAGCAAATGTATCAGGTTGGTGCGCCGCTTGCTTTCGCTTTGCTTCGTCCGCTTTCGTTTCCCGGGGGGAACTATGCACGCGCGGGGCGTGGAATTGTGTTTTGAGGTGATTTCGGGGGGTTGATCTGGGTCAACGCGCGCTCGAGGTAGTTGGAAGTCAACACAGCTTTCGCCGTTCGGTTTGGGAACGATTTGTGAGCGGAGGTCTTGGTCTCGGTTGCGTGTCCATCTGCTGTTTGAGCATGATTCCTGTTTGCTCGCTCGCTGTTTTAGGTGGCCAAACAAGAGGGATGGGAGCGGCTGTACGGAGGCTTAATGCCGTCGCTCGCAGGCACGGCTGCGTCTCAGGTGAGCTATTGCGCTATTGTTCCTTAGTATCAAATACGAGCTGCTCACGCCTTTGTTCAACTTTCCGTTCTCCTTGTATCTTTAAGTCCTTGTGAGGGACCTGGAGTTTTGTGAAATTGTTTTGACGGGAGGATTAGCATGAGTGGCTATGATTTCGATGGGTTTCCTGTTGTTTCATGTGCATAGAAGAAAAAGAAAGGATGTGGGATCTTAGACTTAACTTGAGTGGTATTAGTGCAGTACGATTAAGTGTGCTTTGATGTCTCGTGATGAAAATACTGAATATTTGGCATTATGCTAGATGTTTGGTCACATGACTTTCATTGCTGCTATCATCACATAAATTTGGCTGGGCATGTATCTAAAGTGGGCTGGGCCTCCTGAATCAGAGCAGCGTTTATATGAGATTTTGATTTACAATGCTCTTGCTATGATGTCCCATGAAAGTAAAGTTTTTGTCATTGCTTCATTCATTTTCTGTAGTCTCTTTGCCGACTTCATAGAGATCTTACGGTAAGTGTCATTGTTCTTAATTTATCGATGGCAGTCTTCCGTGTTTAAGCAATAAGCCTTTGTGTTTGTGCCAAGTTGAAGTTCATTAGATCAGTACTTTGCAAATTGGGTAGGCCTGCAATTCATCAAGCTTTCAGGTTCCTCTGTATGAGATAGGATCAACCCTGTTTAAGTGGGAAATTGAAAAGGCAAAAATTAAAAAGAAGAAGAAGAAAATCCACCAAGTTGTATTTTGTTTTACCATATAGTAGTATAGATGTGGATGTCTCTAATATATGCTGCTTATCTTGTTGGATTGGATTAGCAAGATGCCTAGAGCTGGGTTAACTAGGTTCTTTTTTTATTTATAAAAAAAAAAAAAAAAAAAAAAAAAAAAAAAAACAAGGGAAGGGTATGGTAGCATACATGCAGTACCTGGGCTTCTAGACTTCATCTATTTTATGAGTATAAGGCAACTCCTTCAAAGGATGTGATCGAGGAAATACCAGCTGTGTTGCTAAGTGTTTGCATGCAGCAGGTAAAAAAAGAAAAAAAATGGAAAGAAAAAGTACAGCTCCAAAACTGTACTCAGAGACTATTTAATAAAAGCAAAATCTTAGACAGACCTTTGGAAAATCTATTGCATGCGAAACCTTTTTTTATTTTTTTTTGTAAAGTTTTTTGATCTCTTATGTACCTGCAACTTTCATGCTACAGGGTGTTTACTATTATTTCTATCAAATATTCAGGCAGAAAGCAGAAATTGCTGCACTTGAACGGAGGAAGAAAGGGATGGGTGATGGAACAGTTGGGATGTTCTCATCACTCATGGTGGCTGCTTTATCTGGGTAATTTTTTTGTTCTCTACAATTCACGTTCAGGGTGAATGCCATAGATTTACCACATAGTCATTTTAACAAATCCTTTGTCTTTTTTCCCTGAAAATCATGATCAAGTTGTGAGAATACGCATGTGTGGTAGTGGGTGCTTGTTTGATACTTTGGCTGCTTTAATTGCTAAGATAGGTTTTTTCTGCTCCTATTTTAATTCTCATTGCAGTATAATGTGCTAAGGAATCAGAGGTGTTATTTTCCCCATTCTTTTGGCCGTGATAGTGGGGACTTTAAACGGAAATTTGAACATTTGTCAGCTTCTGTTGTTGGGGTCCTATTGGTTTTAGACCTGGCACTTCTCACTGATAATAGTCTACTTCTCGCTGATATTAGTCTACTTCTTGCTAGCTCTCTTTAATATATGCATTGAATTCGCTGTATATTCTTTTTCATAATTAACTGGTCGGCTCCTCTTTGCAGGTGCATAAATGTCCTGCTAACAAACCCAATATGGGTAGTTGTAACCCGAATGCAGGTGAGTGGTTTGTCCAGATTAGCTCAAGGTTCCTTTGTGCTCAAAAGTAAAATGTTTGGGTCAAGTTTTCATATTATAATGCCTATCCAAGCTACCATCCTTTTCATCTTAATTTCCTGTGAAATCTTGTCTTACATACCTTTTAATTGGAAAATTCTTTTTCCATTTGATGGGTAATATGTTTGGCTATGAAGCCATTTGGTTTGTCTCATTGCTGTAATGATTCAGGGGACCATTGCATTGCACTGCTGGATATTTCAACAAGAGAGTGCTTTTTTTCTTCTTTTGTGGGTGTGTATGTGTTGTTGTTGTTGTTTGTGATAAGGGGGTCGAAGGAGGGGATAGGGATTGTCCGAGGTAACTTTGAACTAATAGAAGTAAATGTGCATGTGAGTACAGACGTATGCTGCTTTGCAGTCCCTTTCTCAAACAACTTTTTGTGGACCTGCAGACTCACTCGAAAATCTCAAAGAAGTCTGAATTAGATACAGCTGCTCCAGATGATGCAGTTCTGGCTGCTGTAGAACCTCCTCCTTACGGAACTGGCCATGTGGTAGGTTCTTCTCCTTTTTGGCCTTAGAGGAATATTTCACTTAAAATTAGTACCCCTCTCGTCTTCCCTTATTGACTTCTCTCAGTGCAGACTGTAGCACCTCATATGCTTTCCTCTATCTTTAGAGCATGTATTAAATGCCAAAATCATCACTCGGGTAAAAGTTTTATAGTTTCTTTGTTGGAAAATGGCAACTTTTGCTGTCATTAAACCTAGAATACATCTATTGGTGTTAGTTGGAACGGGACTGCGTGTGAAAAATTTTTAGCTGGCAGGAGCATCATGATCTTGTCTATCAAGCCAATCGCCATGCGCCAAGGGTTGAATTTCCTTATTTCAATGCTTGGCACACAGTGATTCGGTTGGATGAAATGGAATGTCTACTCCAGAAGCAGCTAAATATCTTTTCCTGTGTGAATGTGGTCTTTGTAGTGTGTGCTTGTGCCCTTGCGTGCGTATAAAATGTTCATATATTCAGTAATTTGACTTTGTATGGAGCAACCTAATGCACAGCGGCATTCTCATGTTTGACTCTCTCCCCCATTGGGCTGTATCTTGCCAAAAGATGATCTTATGTATCATTTAGATGAACTAGTTGAACTCAACCTTTAATGCCATTTATGGCAGACTCAGTGATGAAGCGATTACGAGCTTCATTTTTAGTCTAGTTTATTCATCCATTGGTCCGGTTGAAAATCAGAGTAACCTTCCTTGCCCCTCTAATCCATGTGCTTAATTTAATGGCGGTATTCCACATGAGCATGCTGTCCCATTGATGTGAATAACCCTAATATTGTTGAATGCTGAGTGAGCTCAGAAGCATCTGAGCTTTTAGAGATTGTATGTTTACTATGAGGCAAATGGTTAATATAGTTTTGGTACCTGAAGAGAGCAAAATTTAAGTTTTCATTGGTAACCTTTTTGAGAGACATATATTTCATGCGAGACCTAATAAGCAAGAGAATTACTGTTGAATTTGGGAATTTATTTATCAAGAAATAGAATTAGTGGCGTTTTACTGTCTGTATTTGAATCTGACTTCCTTATCTGATGATTTGAGATTTATGTTGTAATTTCTCTTCTTTTTACTCTTCTTCTTCTGCCTATTAACATTGAACAGATTCAAGAAGTGTACGGTGAAGCTGGATTTTGGGGTTTCTGGAAAGGTGTATTCCCTACATTGATAATGGTATGAACGAGATGGCTTTTGTATTTGCAAAGGTGGAAATATTGATTTTGTCCCTCTGATATATACAGGTAAGTAATCCTTCCATTCAGTTCATGCTGTACGAAACTATGTTAAAGAAGTTAAACAAGAGACGTGCGTTGAAGGGCAAGAGTGCGCCAACTGCTCTGGAGGTGACTTTGATCTCCACTTTTTGCCAACTTAATGACTCATGAAAGAGTTGTCTTTCTTTGTATTGCCTTATTTCTGCAAGCACTCTCTCAGCCCTGATTAATAAAAATTTCTTCTTGCCAGATCTTCCTCCTGGGAGCCCTGGCTAAGCTTGGTGCCACTGTCGTGACATATCCTCTTCTAGTTGTCAAGGTTAGCTACCTTGGCTTGTATAAAGACTGAATAACTGTGCATCTAAAGTTTCAAGCAGTTTATTGTTAGCTCATGAAACATTTTATGTTTCCAGACATGATTTGAGTTTGCTACTTTTTTCATTGGTTAAGCAATTTAAGTAGTTATGTGTCTGCTTTTCTTTTTAACCACAATTAAGTATTGACTTTTCTATTTGTGGAGTCGGTCAAGTCTGAAAAGGAATAGCCATATTGAAAATGACCGGCTGGCTTTTATACACTGGAGGAAAATTTTGATTTTGGGTACAGGAAAATATGACTAGCAAACAGAAATTTAATGATTATGTAAGGAATGCTGCTTGAAGATCGAGGGAGAAATGAAACTTAGGAAAGCTAGTCTTCTTTTTCTGTTTTCTTTATAGTGATAAGCATGCTGATGAAGTTTATATGCTGCAAAATCAATTCCAATCACCTGTGTTAATTTCTTCAAAATATGAGAAATAAAAGCCTGAAATTTCTGACCGTTTCATTTCCTCATAGATTTCCCTTGTCTTTGCAGGCGAGGCTTCAGGCTAAACAGGCCACTACTGGAGACAAAAGGCATCATTATAAAGGTTATTATTGCGTTTTGCTGATGTTTCTCATACCATCCCATTCTTTAATTGGATTGCAAGCCAATACATCTGCGTAATCCAGATATTGTAACGCATTTTATGATTTGAAGGATTGTAATCATACAATCTTGTCATGCCCATCACTCTTGTTTTCTCCCCTCCCGTGACATGCCATGTGTACTGATGCTGCACTTGTTCATCTCTTCAATACAGGCACATCAGATGCCATCTTGAAGATGATACACTATGAAGGCCTCTATGGTTTTTACAAAGGAATGAGTACTAAAATTGTTCAGAGCGTGCTTGCTGCAGCTGTGTTGTTCATGGTCAAGGAAGAACTTGTGAGGGGGGCTCGGTTCCTGCTAACTGGAGATGGTGTTGATGCCTCGAGGTCGAAACCCCCATGACGGGAATCTCTCTCTCCCAGACTCTCTGCCTTCCTTTGTTGCACCATTGCTCATTCCGCGACTCATTTAGGTAAGTTATCAATTACACATGCGTAGGAGGGGTAGGAAGGGGAATGCGGAAATAATCCATGTCAAGGCAGATCTTATTGTTTGTACTTCGCAAGATGCTAACGATTGATTCCCTCTGCCGACGATCCGATTGTGGAATTTATGTGCGATTCCCCTTTGTTTTCTCAGTATGGCTAGAAAGACTTTACATTCTCATTCTTTTTCCTGTTCTTTTTCTCGGTTTTCATTCCCATACGAACCTATTGATGTTCTGGGGTGGCGCACTGCGTGTTTTATTGTTCTCGAAGGGCGCTCGACACCCCCTAGTTCGTGTCGTGATTTGGGAAAGTGCCAATTAGAAATTTGAAGTGAATGCGATAAACCTCGGAAAAGGAAGACGAGCGAGGGGAACAAGATGGGAACATTAGATGCGTGCTGATTTCACTCCACCAACAACTACAATAAAAAAAAAAAAAGGAGTAATCTCGGGGAGCGAATGGGGGCAGATACCCCAATGATCCTACTCATAAATGATGGATGCTAGGCTCTACGGGTATCGACCCATCTAGTGCTGTTGCTAAAGTGTTACTATCCCAATTGGAGAGATCTAACTAGTGTGTGTGGTGGAACGTTTTAAAACTACAACAGCTTAGTATCGGATGAAGCAGCTTCGTAGCAATTATCACAGATTAATGCTATTTTGAGTGGCGTTTATGAGTCAAATAGGACACTTTTCATAGTTGTATACTACGTTAGCAAAGTTACATTACATGACAATCAATATAACATACGTCATTAAAATGAGTTAAATATCAAACGAGTTAAATATCAAAAGTTTAGGTATTAATTAAAGTTTAGGTACTCGATTATAAAATAGACAAAAGTTCAAGTACTTAAGCTATCAATACTCCTTACTTCTTGCTATCATGACTCCCTACTTCTACTTCTTTTTCTTTTTCTTCTTCTTCTTCTGTTTTTTTTTACATGCTATATTTTAACTCTCAAATCACTTTCATATTTTTATCTTGTCTCTTTGTAGAGCGTGGAGGTCGATCCACTAAACGTCCCTATCCCCAACCCTCCTTGAGATAGTGGGAAATCAAACTCCCTACCTCTCCCTTTTCATATGGAAATGGTGGTCATTGAGGCAACCCTAGTGATTAGTATTCCTTACTTCAAAGAATGAAACTCACATAATTCACTAGAGCCCACACAAGCAATGGAGTATATGATTTAATATGATGCAAAGCGAATGAGCCTTAACAAGACTTGACATGCTATGAATCCTCTGGAAAGGGAAATGTGCTTCTAGGAAGCAGACTTAGGTGATGCATGGCTGTTGTTGGCTTATGTCATAAATTTTGGGTTGAATCTTGCAATGAGTTCAACCCTTGTCTTTAGTTGTAAAAAAAATTGGAGTTTGGAATCTTGAATAGACTATAAAGTGAATCATTCATTCTTTTTTGGGTAAATTATTTCTTATCCCTCCAAAAATCATAGGTAGGAAAATGACCAAATAACTCATAAACTTATTGTATTTGTGCCAATTCAACTTGAATTTTCAATTTGGCTAATTTAGTTATAAATATTTTGTGTCTATGTCAATTTAATTATAAACTTTTTAATTATGCCAATTTAGTTATAAACCTTTTGAAAATTTGTCACTTTAGTTTTTTTGACCAATTTTGATAAGAAATCACTGACAAATCAGTAATTGCCCATCTTACAAGGTATAATTGATATTGACGTGAACAATTTTTTAATTTTGTATTCTTTTTTCTTCTTTTATTATTATTATTATTTTTACTTGATCCTAGGCCACCGACTCTTGCTTGGCCTATCGGACGAGGGCCACAAGCTAGCCTAGGGTAATTAAAAAAGAATAAAAAAAAACACAAATTTTGGAAAAAAATTAAAAATTATCTTTATTAGCGTCGACTGCCACATAGGATGTCTAGCGCTGAGTAAATCATCAAGTAAGTGATTTTCGACCAAAACTAGTGGTAAAGACTAAATTGATAAATCATCAAAATGTTTATAACTAAATAGGTATAAATATAATAAGTTTAAAATTAATAGATTTATGATTGAATCGATAAAAACATAATAAGTTTAAGACCTTTTGTACGGAGGTCCAAAAATAATTCCAACCAATTCATTTTCGACGAATAACAATTCCTTAAAAAGCCCAGCATATCTTTCTATACATATATATGGAAAAGACGAAAACCAAAAGGTGTTCGGTGCCCATTTCGCATGCGTTATATAAATCCTCATCGGACTACAGAAACCCCCCGCTGACCAGAGAAGAAGCGGTCGCGAGTACCGAGTAACCAAAACCCCTCCTCCTCCTCCTTCCTTGCTCTCTCTGTTCGGACAAAGCAAGCGCTGCGCTCGAAGATGCCGGAAACCACGCCGGAAGCCGCGAGCAAGAACGCGAAGAAGGCGAATCTCCTGGATCAGCACTCCATCAAGCACATTCTCGATGAGTCCGTCTCCGAGGTAACGATCAATCGAGGCGTTCGCCAATTAATTGGGCCTCCCTCCGTCGTCCCTTTTCCCAGATCCGTTCGTTTTCGGTCGCTCGATTTCTTGGGCGCGATCGGTGATTCTCGTTGCCGTTGTTGTGGTTTGATTTCGTTAAGATTGTGAAGAGCCGCGGGTACGCGGAGGACGTGCGGATGAGCAACGTGAGGCTGCTGATGGGGGCGGTCATCATCGTCATCGCCCTCTTCGCCCAGTTCTACAAGAAGAAGTTCCCCGAGAACCGGGACTTCTTGATCGCCTGCATCGGATTATATCCTTTCTTCTTCTTTTGTTCTTTCTCGCTCGTTTGACGTCCTCTGTGTGTTTGATTTCCGGGACAGTGGACTGAAAATTGCGGATTTGATGGAACTGTCGCTGTCTTTTTACGCGGAGAGGTGGAGTGTTTGCAAATTGAGTGTTTTGTCGGGGCTTTTTTTTGTGCTGCGCTGAAAGTTGGGATTTTTTGATGTATGATCTTTTTAGTTGCTTGTTCAGTAGATAAATGCGAAGGAGGGAAAGGCTATCCTGCTGATTTTCCTCATTTTCTTCTTTCGTTTTTGTGGGAAAAGTTGACCGTTCTGTTTTCTTTCTTTCTGAATTGGACGAGGACTTATAGATTGAAATGCCTGAGCCGGGGGTGTGAAAAGAGATGCTCTTCAAAGTCAGGAATGAAGAGGGATTTTTTTCGTTGAAATTGTCACATTTTATTTCATTTAGAGTTCGTGATCCTTAATTCTGGCACGTATATAGTTTTCAATGGTATACTGCAGCTGCTCATATACACCAAGGAGAAGAATGCCATTATGTTCACCTATGCACCTCTGGTGAGTTTACTTGTTTCATAGAATGGATGACTTCTTATACACTGACGTTGCGAACATTCTACCTTATTCTACTTCATTTTGTTTTTCACCCTACTGTGCTGTGATGTTATTACTTGACCATGTTTTAAGTTATGAATTTTAGTTGTGGTTCTTGCATGTGCTTGTCTATTTTCATCTATGTTAGCCATTGGCAAATGTGAAACCTTGTGTGCATATATTGGGTTGTGTCTTGAATGTCAGATGCAGTATTTGACCTTAAGATGTTGAAAAATTTAATTTCAAATAAATATGAAGGTATTTACCCTCAGCAGCAGATCTAGTACTCCTTTTTTCTTGTGAGTGTGGATACACAGTGTATCCAGGGTTCTCTTGTTACTGTCAACTCTCTAGATTCTTGAAGAAGCTCGTTGGCAATGATGGATGAGAATTGGAACTTTTTTGGTTTGAGTATTCAAAAGGCAGGTTATGAAGCTTTTCAAGTTCAAATTATTTGAATGTTTTTTTTTTTTTTTTGGGGGGAGTGCTTTGGCCCTGATGTTTCTTTCCTTCTTTCTTAACAGAAAGATCTCTCGAATTTTCCAATGAAGATTATTTAGGTCCATAATTTTATTAGCTAGCATTCAAACCCGTGCTACATATGAGGGAGAAACTTAATTAATGTTATGACTCAAAAAGTTTTTATGAAATCTTGTTCATATTTCAACCCTTTCATGCTTTTTAATTATTTGAATTCTAGTTTTACTGAACTTCTGAAAAATTAAATGTATGTTTTGGGATGTGCTTCTTCTTGGCATATAGCTTTTTGAATTATTGAGTTGTATTCTATATTCTGATTTTGATGCTACCTGGGCATAAAGTAATTTAAGTTTGAAGATAATTAGTGGCAAATTGCCTATATTTGCTTTTACATTTATGTAAACTTTTGAAATTATTGTTGATGGAAAGCTTGCTTTGGAATTGTGTAAACTTCTATTCCCTCCTTACCGTGTCTGATTCTAGAGTAGAGATCATATAATTTACAACATTTCTGTGTTTCCTGTTTCATGAAAATGTGGGGATTACAGACTCATAGTATGGTAATTATCATTTGAAAGGAATGTTGTAGGGGCATATCTCTTTGAAATATGAGTCCTCAGCCAGTTTTGGTCAAAAGAGCTGAGCAAGTCAAAATATTAGTAGTAAACTCTGATTTGTATTTCCTCATAGAGCAAAAGACTCCATTTAACTTAGGTTAGTCTCAGCAAGAAGCAGGCATTTCACCTGGAAATGAGTATTGATACTAGGTATCATCCTTTACCTCTCAACTCAGGATTCAAGTACCTTCTCATGATTTGGGCTTTCTAGATACCCCCCCGACCAATTCTCGCATGTGCCCTTTTTTACTTTTCATGATAGATTGGCTGTCTCCGCACCTCTACCTCCTTTATCACTAAGTGGTCTTTGAGGGGCCTTAGCTGGTGACGCTATTGATGGATATATGGACCTTTGTCATTTCACTTGTATGTATCCCTCCTTTTCTTTACGTATGCAAAGCCAGGAAAACCCACCTTCATGTCTTGGCTGATGGAAGTCTGGTTTGACCTAGTGATTACTTTAAGATTCTTGCTTTTGCTATGGCAGGCAATTTTCTGCACATATCTGATGACATAGTAAATTCAACCGCCATTTCCTTAATTCTATCTTGAATTTTTTTTGCATTTGGCTATCCATCCTACGTATTAATATATTGTGGTTGTTGATCTTGATGATTGTTACTTGCGTCTTTCTTTTCGGTGAGTTGTAGAGATGAAATATTTCTTCTATGCCTATAGTGTTCCGTGGTTATCTTTAAATTAGAGAGTCATGTCTTCTTTTGTATCTCAATTTGCTAATCCACTTTTTACTGTTTTTTGGTAATCATATACAAGATAGTTTGTCAGAACATCATTCATTTGTTTTGAAATTGTTTGAGTAATATGTGAAGTGGGCATCGCCTGTTTAGATGGTGCTAGAGTTTGAATGGACGTAATAGAATTTGTTGCAAACTATGTCATGTATTTTCCACTCCATGGAGCGTTGGCTCGTCTGGCTTAATTTGAAGTTTCTTTTTGTTGTAGACATCATTATCAGAGTTTTGGTGTCCCTGACTTATTTAAACTTAAGGTTCTCTTTTATTTGATGCATCGGCTGGAATATTCTGTTTCCTTTTTTGCTAGGCCTTGTGAGTTGTGAACTTAGCCAGAAGAAACTGAAAACTTTATATCCCGAGATTATCCATTCAGTACTTTGCGGCAGAGAGGATTATCTGAGGCAAAGTATTGTTTTCTTTTACTCCATGCAGGGCTCCTTTAACAGCACTGGACTGGTGGTGTCTTCAAAATTACCAAGATTCTCCGACTTGTACACACTTACCATAGCGAGTGCAGACCCGAAGTCAATTGCATCAAACAAGCCAGTGGAATTAACCAAGAGCGTCACTCAGTGGTCTCTCTCTCTCTCTCTCTCTCTCTCTCTCATATATACATGCTCACACACGCCTGTATTCACAAAGCCCCTCTCACGCACTTTCTCTCATGTTATTGGAGCCTGGAGACAGTGCTTGCTGATGGGTGTACACTAACCATCCCTTGCATATCTACACTCAACATTGCTTTTGCTTTCACGGTATTCCTGCATCAGATATATTTTGTGGCTGATTTTCTAGTTTTCTTAATGCTTCAGGTTCACCAAGGACGGGATTCTGGTGGAGGGTCTCTTCTGGAAAGATGTTGAAGCACTAATAAACGAGTACAACAAAGAGCCGAAGAAGAGCAAATGATTTGTAGGCTTGTAGCTTATCACCTTATTTCAACAGGAGATTACTTAGACAGGAATTTGATTACTCGATTGTCCTGAATCGAACACAAATGTTCACTTACAGAATGATTTTGACTTCTGATCTTTTTTTGGAGCAAAGTGAAGTGGATTTTAACTTTTCAGCTACAGTGTTTACATGCCAGGCATTCACCAGCCTGTGAAAACCTGTGCATCATGTGTGGGCCGGCGCTGCACCTTAGTCTGATGCATTCATTTCTGTCGACTGCATTGATGGACGCCATCACATACATATATGACGACCATCAAGATGCTGTCTGGAGTGCGTCTTGTGCTGCATTTGCCCAAGTGTCTCCATGGTCTGTTGAGATGGGCTTTTTCTGCATTGGTTTGTGTTTCTTTAATCTGTGTTACTGATCGAGAGGTCATGTTGACGGTCATTGTGATCTGATCTGGTGATGGGTTCACTGGTATTCTTTATTTTGTGTATTGCTCTTTCTACGATGCTGCTATGACCAGAAATATCACACCCTCCATGAATACCCTCCATGAATGCGAGACTTGCGGAGTCTCGATGGGTTAGGGAAGAGTTTTTTTTTTTTTGAAATAGTTATTTTCATTTCTATTCGGGAATAATTTTTGAGTAAAAGAATGCGTTTTATAACTACACAAAATTTCTACTCTTGGAATAAAAAAAGAATATAAATGCGTTTGATAACGCAACAGTTCTTTATTTTTTTTTGTATTTATTCGTTTTTCATTGATCGCCAACCGTCAATCGTCGCCACCTGTAGGCAACCGTGGGAGGGGGTGGCCAATGGGCTGTGAGGTGGTGGTCAATGGTGACGGTCGGTAGTCGTGCAGCAGCTGATGGGCTATGCGGCTGGCAGTGGCTGGCGATCGGCGGTAGTAGCGGGCGGTTGGAGGTGGCCGCGGCAAGAGAGAGGGGAATAAAAGAAAAATAAAAAAGAAAATTGGCTTATTTTTAGAAATTATTCCTAGGAATAAAAAGCAATTTTTTTTTGTTTATCGTTTCTACTTTAAATCTATTCCCGAAAAAAAAAATAGAGAAATTATTCCTCGGAAATAAATATTTTACCAAAACTTCTTTTTTTTTTTTTTTTGGTTTCGGGGAACAAAAAACAGAAATCCGAATGAACAAAAATTTACCATGGAGACCCTAAATAGCCCTTTCGCCGCTTTCAGACTTCCCCCTGTCACGGTGCAAGCCGATGGCCATCGAGTACATGATCCTTTGCACACGATTGGCTACCAGATAGATTGGATTGATCCTTGTCACTTGGACGACCCTCGTGAGATTATCCTAGTGTTTCCATCTCGTCCTCTTCTCAGGGGCAGCTTTGACGAAAATTCCTTAATTCTAAACTGCCGTCACCAACGACCGGGCCTGAAGAAGAAGAAGAAGAAGTTGGGCCCGTCCAGGCCCACCCGAATCGTGCCTCGAGCCCCGTTCGGATCCGCTCGGGAGATCGCCCACCCCGGTTCACGAATCTCCTCTGAACCGATCGACCGACGAAACGGTCCGGTCGGCAAAGTTGGCCCTGATGTCAGCATTTACTAGGGCAATAACATCCGTCGCCGTCCGGGTCGGTCCCGGTGGGCAGATATTTTTTGTTCAGTTCCCGAAGCTGGGCCCGGCTTCTGTCGATTTCGGGACAGCGACGTTGGGCCCCCACGTGGACCCCGCCCCGGGACCCACACCGACTTCACCAATCCTCGTAATTTAGTCGCCTCGCGATTTCCATCCATCTGCCCGGCCGGAAAGAGAAAACCATAATAAATGGATTCCCCCCTTTTCTCGCCCCATTTTTTCTGTACTTTTTCCTTGTCCCGTTGTCGCCGCCCTATCCACCCACGCCACAAGCGGAGGCACTCCCCTCTCTCCATTTTTCTTTCTTAAATTGACGACGCTTCTTCGTTACACGTGACGAGGGAGAAAAAGATGGAGAACGTTAAGTATAGGTTAGGTCTCGTCTGATATGGACTTCTCTTTCTTTTTTTTTTTTTTTTTTTATCTTGTCAAGAACATCGACTTTCTTGATCAGTATTCAGATCTAATTTCCATTCAGAAACGCCATTGAAAATTTGTGTTATTTCACCAACTTAACAATGATCAGACTTCGAATCAATTGGGAGGGAGTCGCTACGAGTAACTCTATGAGGGGAAAAAATTACTCGGGCTAGAATTATGACCCGATCTGATCTATCCCTATATTCTTTCATGAGACAATAAAAAGTTCGAGTTACTATTAAAATCCAAACTAAAGTTGGTATGTTTATATAAGACAAAGTCAATGTTTTTTACGGAATTGGGCCTTGAAATACAATATCTTGATGTATTTGCAAATTTTCAAATGTGAATGGAGAAATGATTCGGGTGATAAGTTAAAATCATATTAAATAAGTAAATTGAACGAACATCATAACTCACAAGAGTAGTTATCTAACGTTGACCGACATGTTTCTATTCATTAATAAAGAGATTACTTGTAACAATCTATGAAATATATTAATATATTTATGATTCTATTAATAATGATTCGTTATCTCTCCGAGTAAATATATGTATTATGTCAATTTTTCATATGAGATGACTAATAAAAATTTCGAAAACGAGTCAACGGTTCCCGAATAGGAATAATCGGGAACCGAACCACCCCGTGGAAACTAATCAACAGCATCCCCTAATCAATCATCCCCCAAAACCTAATCGGCGGATGCGCGGCCGTGCTGAGTCAGCACAATATTTTCTCACGAACGACGGTTTCGCGTGGGGGACCCAGGCACGGACCAAAAACAAAACGGAGGCCGGGCCCCACCTCCCCGAGGCGAGCTGACGTGGCGGCACGCAATCATGCCCTGGATCTCAAACCCAACTCAAAACTAATCCCCCATTCCATAAACCGCCTCTCGAGTCCGTCCGATCTTTTATTTATTTATTTTTTCCCCCCGATTTTCCTTTTTTGCCGTTTCTTAAAATAAAAATTCGTGCCTCTGTTTTTTGCGTGTATATATATAAAACGAGCTTCCTCTCTTTTCTTCACGACCTTTCATTTTTGTTTGCGCTATCGCCAGGAAGGAAGGCGAAGCCCTCGAATATTCCCTGCCCCCTTTCCACATTATTCCCTCTCTCAATCCCTCTCTCGCCGGCGATTCTAGCCGTCGCCGACCTCGGAATCCGCGTCCTTCCGATCCGCCGCCGCCGCGAGGATCTTCGGCCGGTGCCGCCTGAATCCTCGGCGGAGCATATCGTGATTCGCCGCCATGGCCAGCGCCGGGGATAGAGAGAGCGACGAGAACCGCCGAGCGCAGCCGGGCCGCGAGGGGCTCGGCGAGTCGTCGCCGATGGATGCGTCCTCCTCGGCGGAGTCCGGGCCGGGCTCGAGGGCTTCGCGGCGCGGGGCCGGCGAGGAGACTGGTGTGGCGGAGCGGCTGGCGGACGTTTTCGCCGGGGACGGCGACGGAGATCTGCTGATGCAGCGGAGCGATCGGGAGGATAGCGTCCTGCAGTGGCTGCAGGCGCTCGATATGCAAGTGATGGGCGCCTGTCGCGTGGATGAGAGATTGAAGCCGCTGTTGAAGTCGACCGGGACGAGCAGCGCGGCTGAGGATCGGTTGTTGGCTCACCTCAGTCAGGTACTTGTTGTTTCGATCGGGATTTAGAGCCTATCTGGCTCGTTGTGTTAGGGTTTTTGCTTATTTTTTATGCGGAGGATTAATTTCGAGTTAATCGTGGCCTATATAGAATGTATGGCTGTATTTTGATGGTCTGTGAGGGATAAACGCTTTACCGTGCTACTGATAATAGGAGTCTCTTTCAATTTGGTTTAGAGATCCTTATGAGATAGTAGTGGATGAGTGCATCGTAATTGGTATGATGTGGTTAATTTGTTCGCGTTATCCTTGATTTTGGCTCATCGGATTTGCATTTGTTTTTTCCTAATCATCAGCACTTTGAGCCTGCGGAAGTTGGAATCCTGGCCAGATGCTTCTGCATGCCACTTGTTTCAATTCGAGTTGGCAAGATAAACAAGCGAGGGACTCTTCTTTGCCCCACCTCGACAAGGTAAATGAAGTCCCGATCTGTATTGTTTTTCAGATTATTGTATGTGAGTTGTCTGTTGGCTTGTGAGCATCTTACTTTGGTTTCTGCTGATGAGTTGCCAATGTTTTCCAGTAGTATAGAGCTGCCGACTAATTTTTCCAGCGGTGCTCATTGGTTTGCTATTGGAATTTTGTATGTCATCAAGTGGTTTTTCCTTTTCGTTTCCCAGTTGCTTTATGGATGCCTAGTACCTCTGGAAGTCTAACAAGCTTAGAATTGGTTTTATTAGGAGTTGATGTTTATGTTCTGCTGCTATTGCATATAAGTGCTGTGTTTTCCGTCTTGTATCCTTTTCCCTTCGTGTGGGATGTAGTTCTCATAAGCTTTCGTTTTGAAGTGAGTGCGTATTGTGTGTTTTGATTGAGCATCTGTTAGTTTTGTGTTGTGATAACCTTTCTTCTGATGATTTTTATAGAATTGTTTAACAAGGAGTGTGTTTGCTGTTTTTATGTTCCTATTGTTCCTTATCTTCATTATTTGGAATTTGCTAGTTTGTCCTGCCAGTTTATGTGGTGGAGTTATGTCTTTTGGCTTCTATTATAGCTAGCTATGTAATGCTAATTGTGGGCAGCTTATCAGGAGATCATGTTGTCAGACTTATCTGCAGGCAGCTGGTTTAAAATATTGTAGATGAAAGTATATGACACGTGTTGATATACCAGTAAGTTTGTGTAAAGCAAACCTCAGATGTTGGACCATAAGAGTTTTTGCGTTTTCTGATGTGGTTCTCTGCTTGTTACAAATTTTTTTTTTCTTTTGGATACATATGGATATAGATATTGGTGGCAGGAATATTGGCTGATAGACCGTAGTTTATGTGTACCCAGCTATGCTTTCTTCACAATGAAAAATTTACCCTCTTGACAATTATGTCATAGCATCAGAGTCTTCGAATTGAGCAGTTCTTGAATGTTGTTTGCTAGAATATATTCCAAGAAATGGTAGAGAATACTTGAATAATATCAACATTGTGTACGGTCCATGATATCACTGAAAATAATCTTAAGTTGAGGATTAATGTTGTAGCTTCTTGTTGGTAACCATGTTCATCCTCCCCAATAAATATGTCTTTTGACTTGTAGGTGAAGTGGGCGTATCTTATTATGATCTCTGAATTAAAGGGGAGTCAAGGTAGTTTCATGCTCTTATATTATAGTGTCGACTGTTGCTTTTTGAATGTATATAGGATCTGAATTCCACAAATATAAAATGATAGTGACTATTTCTGTTCTTATGCTTGTCATTTAGGTAGGTCTCATGATATTGCAACTCTGATCTCACCAAGTTCTCTTCAGTCAATTTGTTGTTATTGCGTGCGTTTGACAATTAAAAGTTATATGCACTGATGTTTTATATTACCCTTGTAATCTTTCACGATTACCTCTCCATTTCCTTGAACATTGATGGTACTTGCTGTTTATATCTATCTCACCGCATGGTGCTCATCCCCGGAACTGCTTGGTCCTTCCAGATATTGTTAGAATTTCTGGTGTTATTTTGGATGTTTAAAAGTTATGCAAATGAAATACCTTCTGTAAGATGTCCTGGGATCAAATCTTAGGTGCAGCCAGAATAAGCACGTACAGACTAGGTTGCAGTTAGAGGGATACACAATGGATTCTTTTTTAGGTCTAACGTTACCTGAGAAGTCAGCCAAAGTCTTGAGATATGCAGCAAAAGAGAAAAAATTGAAGAAGATCTTGAGCTAAATCCATGATGTATGTGACGGGCGATAAATAATCCCATTTAGTGTTTTTGAAGGAGATTTGTTTATTAGTCATTAACACATTGCTATAGTGATCTTTCTTTCACTAGCTAGCTAATTTCTCACCTGTCTCAGAGAAACTGACAGTTTTGATTGTTTCTTGGTTGTATGTCCGTTAAATTACTAGAGAATAGCAATTTTTTGTTTTTTTAATGTTTTCACCTGGAAAAAAAAAATGAATAGTCCAGCAAGTGCAATAAAGGTTATAATGGAATAAAAGTGACAGCTCATGTGAATGCATGTTGCATTTCATAGTCAAATCAAATTGAAGAGTTATAATGGTTCATCATAAGATGAGTTTTCCTCACTTAAATTGTACTTTCGTAAATGGGGTGGAATCTTTTTTCATGGAAATATATACCAATTTTTCCGCATCCATGCGCTTTTGCATCGATATTTTCCCTGGTAAATTTATCTAGCCGGACTGTTTCTGAGGATCCATTTCCTGTTTCGTTCTTTCATTGACACAGGGGGAACTTAAATCTGAGTCTTCTGCCAACGTCTGATTTGCGCTTGTCGTTTGTCGGGGACAATGGTCAGACAGAGAGGCTAGTTACTTTAAGCAGCTCTATCGAATCTTCTTTCGTTGTAATTGAGGAAATATCTGAAGATGCTTCGGGTAGATCATTTGTTCTCAAAGTTCCGGATGGCAATGCATTTTACTTTTGGTGCTCAGAGAAATCAAAGCTCTTGGGAAATGAATTGCTTAGAAAGGTAAGGTTTGCATTTAATTATTGTGGGTACGCTCAATTTATGTGTTGACAACCCACAGGAAAGTGCAAGTGAAAGATGTTCAGTTAGTTATGATGAACTTAAAGAGTGATTAGCTGTGGGGGCATTTGTAAATGCTTTATTGAGGAATAGCCGTTACCTTTTAGTGTTGTTGACACTATAATAAGTTGAAAAACCTATCCTGTTGTATTGGGGATGTGTAGCGCCTAAATGAAAAGGTTGAATCATGTCAAGTTTCTGTGGGATGTCGATTTTCAACGGTCATAGTTTCTTTGAAAAGTTGGATGCTAATCATGTATGTATTTCCTTGTTTTGCCATCACAGATGAGGGATTTACTCAATCAGAGACCTGCTGTTGCTGAGTTGACTGGAATTGATGGGTCACGTCTTGAGTGCTTTGCAATTCACCTTCGAGCATATCTAATGGGATCGGTTGTAAGTAAAAGCCAAGCTAGCTCTTCAGGCATACCAATCCTATCAGATGGTGTTGGGACTGATGTTCCCAATGCAAGCGAAAATACACAATCGTTTACTTCATCTAAATCCCTTCGGCCCCCCTATGCCAGCAGTCAAATGGTAAAAGCTAATTCATGCCATCAAGGCCTCAGTCCCAGAGCAAGTTCGTTCAAAGAAGGTCTTGCCAGAAACTTGGCCACAAGGAGCACGAGGGAGAAGTTGAGGAAGCTTGGGGAGAATCACTTCGCAGCAGTTGACAACTTGTCAGCTGCTTTACCAATCGTTGCTGATACTTTCAATTCAAGTTCTTGCAACATATTTCAAACTCAAGATTCACTGGAGAACAATTCCCTCACTCCTTCCGATGTCCTGGAATCACTAGGGAAATTGACATTCCCACCCTGTTTAAGCACATCGTCTCAAGTCCCTTCTTTATGTCAACCCATTTTCTCCCCATACTACTGTCTGTGCCCTCCCGGGGCATCGACCCGGGAATACCCAGATCCACCTCCTGAACTTGCTTCTGCTTCAGATGGATTTTCAATTCCATCTTTATCTTCTTTTCTACCTCCTGTACCTTCCAGTCTATTAATGGGACGCCACCTTTAAACTTGGGAGACCTTCCTCCGCTAGATTTTCCAACTATTCTTCCAGACCCGTTGGCCTGTCTACCAAAGCCTAGTTCCCAACAAATTCCGACCTTTACACCTTTGATGTGCGATTCGATTGTTCATATTCCAGTCATTGATGTCTGCTCCGCAGGACAAGGTTACCTGGTGAGCGCGGGGCCCACCGTCACGACTGCCATTGGGCCCCTGAACCCGAATTTTGTGAGTCCATTGATTCCTGAGACGAGTTCGGTGGTTGAAGAGGGTGCGAGAGAAACTCTGCGCCTTCTGATTAGTGGTTCAAGCCCCACGATTACTCAGTCGATTAGCATGCTGCCTGTTGTACTGAGTGGCGCTGATGAGAAGCAAAGTGCAGTCGTTGCTGGAAGCAGGGGTCTGTACAGCGGGATAAGGGATGTGGACGCTTTTTCGAGCAGAGGTCTTGCTGCCATGGGATTGTTCTCCCTGTCCGGTAGATCTGCAGTGGAGAGTGCGGTGAAGAGTTGTGATATCGTCAGCGGGATAAGGGATGTGGACGCTTTTTCGAGCAGAGGTCTTGCTGCCATGGGATTGTTCTCCCTGTCCGGTAGATCTGCAGTGGAGAGTGCGGTGAAGAGTTGTGATATCGTCAGCGGTTTAGATGTTCAGCTGAATGGATCTAGCAGCTTCGGCGAATCAAACGCAGATGTCGATGGTTCCCTTTCGGAGGATGCCGGGAAAACAGATTGAGGATGTTCGGTGCGTCAGATGTGTCAGTCGTCGATTCGTTTCTGTTAGTAGGAAAGTGTAGATATATGCAGCAGGTTTTTCCGTATTTTAAGCGAAATAAGTTCCCCCAAATTGGGGCTTTTGCTGCCTTTGACGCTCTGTTTTCGTCTCTGTAGTTGGTGTCTTGAAATGTGGACGTTAAGGGCTGCTTTTGTTGTCTTGATAGCTGTAAATGGATATCGAGTTTGTTTTTCTTTTATAGCCCCCTTATCTCCGTTGTATCTGGTGTGCATGTTGTTTCTCCGAACGGGTTACTTACATGCGAACGACATCCCTGCGCAGTTAAACAATAATCTTCTCTAAACCAGGACTAGGGACCAATACGATATGAGGTCATCGAAATTCTTTTATCAAGGTTAACGGCGGGAAAACCACAATCATTGCGCTTCAATTTACAGTATTTGCACAACCGTGGGTCCTTCCAGACGACTCCTTCAAGGCCCTACCCGACTCTAGAATAACCCCAGAACAACCGTGACTCCGCCGCTGCACGAGCAGTGAACTCGACGATCGTCCCATTTTCGTCCCTTGCCTTAAAAAGGAGGCAAGGCGGGGATTATGTTAAGGAGAATCTCGAGGGACAAAGGCATTATTGTGCTTCCGGAGTTTGCTCCTTTCTAGGCCACGTTATGGCATCTCGACGTGTTTAATGAATATTTTTATCTAAAAAACAGCCTAGCGCCCCCTACCATCCGTCCCATAGGCAGCCGATCTAAGAGCGCCCCGCAACAAATCTCGATGCCGCTCTAATCTCCCTCTACTCACCAGATCCCTGCTCAATTCGGATAAGGATTTTCCGCAGATGGGCCCCCGTACCCATCTCCTCAACCCCACCTTTTAACAATAAAATAAGATTTTATTTATGCAGTCCCTCTAGCTCATCCCAAATTGGCAGACCGCATCGAGTAGCTAACAGAAAAAAAAAAAAAAAAAAAAAAAAACCTCAATCGAAGGTTGAAAGAACGGCGAAAAAACAGCCTTGTTTTGTGCGCATTATTGCTACACATCAGGGCAACAGCTAGTGGACGTGGTGAGTGACCGCCTTATTGTCAAAAGAGGGATGAGGACGTAGCACCAGCACACAACCATACACGTAGATTCTTCTACTTAAAATTCCTCCCCCCCAGCCCCCCAACTTGGCATTAGGATATTTGCCCATTTGCTGCTCTGCCCACGATTCACCGGATGCTCTCTCGCTCTCGCTTTTGGCCCCAACAGCGACCCCTCCGCGCCTCCTGTGGATGGGAGGGCCAAATGATCTTATCTTGACCCGTGAGCGAGACGGAGTCAATTCGCAAGCTACCGGATCCACACGTCATCCCCGGTTTCGGATCGGTCCGAGCGAGCTCCCGGGCGGGGCCCTTCCTTCGGGATCGCTAGCCGAGGGCCGTCCCCAGCGCGATCACACGGCACGATCGCGATGGCGATGGGTGAGTTGAGTACGCATTTGGGCATCCTCTTCTTCTGACTTCTTACTTGTTTGGGTTCAGATTTTTCACCTCCCGTGTTGCAGTCGTATTTTAAAGTATAAGGCGCGGTGCACGAGCCCTTAAAATTAAGTTTCCCTATCAAATAAGGCACGACTAGGAGGAGATATCGATCCTGGCATGGGATGTGCACTAAATCTGCTAGATCTGCATCATATATATATATAATATATATTGTACCGAGTCAGTATCATATACATATATGTATATATAAATATGTACGAATGAAATTTGTGGTTGACCTTGCAAGCCCACCTGCCCCGGAGAATCTCCATCGCATAGACACCATTTCTATATTAACCGATTCCTTTCCGTTTGAGGAACCGAGACGATACTCCACTTCTACGTCGCTTAGAAATTTACGAGATATGATTCTTCTTGTCCATCTCGATTCGCCCCCGCCACGAATCCTTGTTCCCCTTTAAACAAAAAAATAAATAAATAAATAACTCGAGTGCTCTCGAGACATTGCATCGTATCTCCCATTTGATTAGCCACGGAGTATCAAGTCTTACCGACAGGCTTTGTTGCTCGTTCTCAAAGTAAAAAAGAAAAGCCTAAATTGAACTTTATTTAGATTTTCTTTTTTTTTGGCTCGAGTTCCATTTTTCTCCGTGTATATATCTTGAAAGATTTATTGAGAGATTAATGACCCGAAATGACACAATTTATTAGTCTTTTCGAGTTTCCAATCGACAATATTCCCCTGACAAGACCATGAACTCTTTGTGTTCGTGTCATCATTTCACTTGTCAAGTGACAAGCGGTTTTCGAGAATCAAACATGGCGGCTACACTACAATTACAAGAAATCGAATCCATGGCAAGAAAAAAAGAGAGGAAAATGTCATAAATAGTTCCTGAACTTTAATCTAATGTTTAATTTCATTCATGAGCTTTCGATTTGCTCAATTTGGTCCATGAACTACCACTTAACGTGCAATCTTGTTCCCAGACTTTTAATTTGTTCAATTTGATCCCTGAATTATTGATAAATATCTGATCTAGTCCATGACTATTTGAGAATTGACCAATTTCATCATTCTATTAGTTAAAGTTAATGAAATTGGCTTCCATGGCTTTTAGTATCTTAAATATAAAATAAAAAAGGACATGTGGAATATCCACATGGAAATTACCTTTAAAATAGGTCAAATTGTGGCCACCGTTCAAAAAAAAGATACATAACCACTTATTCTCTCTGCTTTTGTGATTAGTGCTCTCATCTTTAGCTGGGCCCTAATTTGTTGTTTTCCTTATTTAAGATATATATTGACTCATAATTCTAGTAATCCAACTTAGTTCCATGTCATCAATTAACGTTCCATGTCATCACTTAACAGTTTGAACAAACGGAAGGACTAGATGAAACATTTGTTAATAGTTCATGGATCAAATTGAGCAAATCGAAAGCTTATGGATGAAATTGGTCAATTTTCAAATAGTCATGGACTAGATCGGACATTTATCGATAATTCATGGATCAAATTGAACAAATTAAAAGTCAAGGGACGAAATTGCACATTAAGTGACATTTTCCCAAAAAAAGAAAACGAATAAAACGTTTAAGGGCACGATGATCAATAGTCCAAAGAAGCATTGCTACCTCTTCAAATAGTTTTTCAGGAGATGAGTCCCATATAATTCCTTTTTTTGGCTTGAGTTTCATTTTTCTCCACATATATCTCGAAAAGCTCTACCAAGGAATGCACCGATCAGTTATCCAAAAGGGCATGGCTTTTAAACCTTTTCGAGTTTCCAATCGACAATATTCCCTCGACGAGACCACGAACTTGTTATGTCCATGTTATCATATCGCAGTTTTTTGAGAATTCGACGTGGCGGCTGTGCGGCGCTCGCAAGAAACCGAATCCGCGGAAAGAAAAACCGAATAAAACGTGCGAGGGTACGATTATCACAAGGCCAAAGAAGCATCATCATCTGTTCAAATGGTTTGCGGGTGATGAGTCCCATCTAATTCCTGTGGGTGGTGGTGGTGGTGGTGGTGGGGCGTTGATGGATCTTGGAGATGCATAAGTACACAGGGCAGTTCTCTCTCTCTCTCTCTCTCTCTCTCTCTGCGGCTTCTGGCAATAGCAAAATAGCAATGGAGGGAGCTTTGACTTTCAACGGACGGTGATTGGATTTTACAGCTGTCGGACATGATTTTCTTTCCCGGTCGCTTTGGTCCATGGAAAAAGCTTTCCCTTCCCACGATGCCGTCCACATCCATCCGTCCATCCAATCTCCCCCGGTAATTTTCCATGACGCAATGCAGAAATTGGCCCTCGCCGGAATCTCATTCTCATCAGGAGAGTATCTGGCGCCACCCTCTTGGTCCTTGGCACCTAAAAAAAAAAAAAAAAAAAAATGTCCTTTTCCCTCTTTCTATTTTTCCTTTTTGTGGAGTGAGTTGTATTAGATAAGCTGGCCGTATAAACTCTTTCAAAAGATTTTCGGTACACACGGGTTAGATGCAATGAATTCCATGTTCGGGATGTACTGTACCTATACGCGCGCGCGCATGCTCGGTGCACCTTAGAATGTTTCTGTCACTTCAACCCTAACGAGGCGTGATAAATCCGCAATTCCGTCTTTATTTTAGATTTTTGTAACCAAAAGTAAGCCGGCAAGCACTGTGGCTAAACCTGCGACCTCGCGATCGAAAGATACCGAGTCGTCTAGTCGGACGACCCATCATGGTTCCACGCATTCATTTCCCATGTTGAATATGCGAACCTCGTCCTGTTCGACAATCAAAGCTTTTCTCCCCACGTTCAACCGTCGCCGATATCGTGGAATGAATGAGGACGCGGTTCCGGATCGAGAATCAAACGTCAAATCGTCGCGCCCACCTTTTGCGTTTTATCCATTTACCGGCAGCTTTCACATAAACCGCGACTCCCAAACGTCAAGAAAGCAGAAAAGGCATCGCGAATTCGATGTCCCTCGAAGCTCCAAATAAAGGAGGAGAGAGAAAAAAAAAAACGAGTCTACCAAGAAAAACGAAGCACGAGAAATCGTCGTCGGATTTCGACGCGCCGAGGAAACGCTGGCGACACGAAAACAGGAAACAACAGAAGAGATCAGAGGAAGCGAGGAGCGACACTTTAGGACCGTTAAAAAGCAGAGGAGATAGAGAGAGAGAGAGAGACAGGAAAATGAACGAAAGAAATCCAATCATGAGGCGACACCAACACCAACTACCATCCCACACCGCACAGTGCCAACATTCGTCACAATAATAATAATAATGATAATAATTTTTCCTTAATTAATGGAATAATTCTAATTAATTGATTGGTGATTTTAATAATTTGAAGAAGAGAGCTTTTCCTTCGCTTGCCCCCCTCCTCCTCCTCTCCGCCCTTCGTTTCCTTCCCTTCTCCCGAGTCCAACTAAAAATGTGACGTCGATTGGGGGCTTTTCCCCCCATCAAATCCGGTGCCTCCCTTTTGTCGTTTCCTCCTCCTCTGCCTTTCTTACATCCCCCACCACCCATTAACATATTAATAATCATCATCAATTAACAACATTAACCCCCCAAAAAAAAAAAAAAAGAGAGAGAAGAAAAAAAAACAACAAATTCCAAATTTTCCTTTTGCTTTTCTCAATAATTGTTTTCGACCCTCTCTCTCTCTCTCTCTCACTTTCGTCCTTTTTTTTTTTTTTTTTTCTTTTTCTAGGGTGATCGGAGCCGCATTCTCTCTCTCCTCGCAATAAAACTGTCCCAACTGTCGCCGTGTGATGCAATTTATTCCTCAATCCCAACCGTCCGTCCCGCTCTCCCACCCCCCCCCCCCACCCCCATCTCTCTCTATACACACAGCAAGCTCGCGTACACATCAATCGTTGTTCGTCGAGCCCCTCCTCTCATCCTCTTTTCCCGATTGTTCTCTCCTCCCTTCTCCACTCCTCTTCCTTCTTCCCCATACCGTCCGTACGCTCCTCCATCTTCATCTTCATCTTCATCTTTCTTCCTCCCTCGTCAAGATTCCCTTTCTCTCTCTCTCTCTCTCTCTCTTTCTACTTTCTCTCTCTTGATTCGAGAGCAGTATTGAGGAAGGAAGGGAGGGAGGGAGGGTTCTTTCCGCGCTTCTGCTCGCGCGTCCTCGCTCGAGGCTTTCCGCTTCCTTCTTCCGGACGCGCCGATCTTTTCGGCCCCCTTTTAAAGGTCGGGTCTTTTCCGTCCCCGGTCGATGGATCCGGCCGCCGGCTCCGGCTCCGGCTCCGGGCTGATCCGATTAGGGTTCTTGGCCGGCTCCGACGAGTGAGCTGTCGCCCGCCTCCTCGCGGGCGGTTTCCGGCGGCTGGTTTAGGGTTTCGCCTTTTCCTTTTTTCCTTTTTCTGTTCTTGAGAGAGATAGATAGAGAGAGATAGAGAGAGGGGGGAGTTTTGATGGAGGATCGGAACGCGAGGAGGCCGGGCAGCCCGGGGCTTTCCGACGTCGTGTTGACCTGCGTCATGCCGTACATCGACGACCCCAAGGATCGGGACGCGATTTCCCTCGTCTGCCGCCGCTGGTACGAGATTGACGCCCTCACGAGGAAGCACGTCACCATCGCCCTCTGCTACACCACCAGCCCCGATCGGCTGCGGATGAGGTTCAGGCACCTCGAGTCGCTCAAGCTCAAGGGGAAGCCGAGGGCCGCCATGTTCAATCTCATACCCGAGAATTGGGGCGGGTACGTGACTCCCTGGGTGACCGAGATCGCGCGGTCTTTCGATTGCTTGAAGTCGCTTCACTTTCGGCGCATGATCGTGGAAGATTCGGACTTGGAGGTGCTCGCCAAGTCGCGGGGACGCGTTCTGCAAGTGCTCAAACTCGACAAGTGCTCCGGTTTCTCGACGGACGGGCTTTTACATGTGGGACGTTTTTGCAGGTAATTGAACTGACTATGCCCTTGTAGTAGTAATGAAAGACTTGCAACTGCGGTACCCTGTTGATTTGCTCATTGAATTTTGCGTCTTTCGGTTGTCGATGAATTTATGTATGGTGCATTTGTGAGGTTCTTTCGTAAGTTCATGGCTTTGTTTTACTCCATAGTATTCTTTTCTAGAGGAATTACTCAAGAGATGGTGGCGATGTCTTGGTTTATGCACTTCACGTGGTTCTTATGTAATGCTTCAATTAGACTCCAGTGTACCTGAGATGTGTCAAAGTGCAGCAGATTCTTCATCTGTTCATATTCTGTCTTGAGATTTTGGTTAACTTTTAAGATGGAATTTGATTGTTGCTCCATGCTGGAGATGATGGAATCTTAATTTCGACAGGTAGTTTGTAGAAAAATCATAAGGATCGACCATAAACCTGAGGCGGAGTGAATTATTAAAAAAGAAAAAGAAAAAAAAAAGATGGATGACAAAAGCTTAACTGACAGAGAGAGGGAGAGAAGGACAACTAGACAGTAACGATAGAAAAGCTAAGAATTGCAGAAAGAGGCAATTTGGGCGAGCTGTCTCTTGTGAAGATTCTGCCCATTGTGTCATTTCTAAGCTTATAATGAAGAGTTTCACCTTTGCATATTCAGTCAATTCTGTTTGCCCTTACTTTTTGTTCTCTTCACAAATTTCCCCTTTTCATGTCGTGCATGATTACTGATTGCTATTCATATATTTTAAATTGGCTTCTGCTTTTATGAACAATCACAGGTGTGAATGAAGGACACGTTTATGTATATAGAACAGGTGGACATGTAGGACAATAACAATTTTCAGTTGGAGGAGATAAAAGAGTTTCACCTTTGCGTATCCAGTCAATTCCATTTGCCCTTGCTTTTTGTTCTCTTCACAAATTTTTCCCCTTTTCACGTCATGCATGATTACTGATTGCTATTCGTATATTTTAAGGTGGCTTCTGTTCTTATGAGCAATCAGAGATGTGGACATGATAAGTGTGTGAATGAAGAACATGTTTATGTATAGAGAACAGGTGGACATGTAGGACAATAACAATTTTCATTTGGAGGAGGTGAGGTATTGTGAAGAGGGAAAAAAAGATGACAACGGTCTTATTCTCGGAGGCTGACTCCCTGGTTCCTAGTACAATGGGAGATCAACTAGTCGAAGGAGCTTCTTACAACCAAAAGAAACCTTGATGCATGATGTAAAATCACCTGAAAGAGATGTGAGCGCATTTGTTAGAGATGCAATGAGAAATAGCAGTCTAAATTGTTAGTTTAAGGATGCTTCAAGGCCATGCTAAAGCATAGTATCCCTCTTTGGAAGCTATGGGGTTGAAGTCTGTGGAAAAATGTGATTCTTCACTACTTAACATCATTTAATCTCCAGTAGAGGAATATAACAAGAGAAAAGATATATATCAGTTTGACACTTTTCTATCATGTCGAGTCCCATGGCTTCTGGGTTCACTCACATTTATTGTCTGTTTCCGTTTTGTCAAGTATGAAGTGACATTATTGCTGTTATCTGTGATGCATTGTTTGAGTCCTTATTGCCTGGAACATGTTACTCAAAGAACATTTATGCTTCTGAGTTTGCACTTTAGATATGGCAATTCAAATAAAAAGAAGCTTTTAACATAGTCATCTACGACCGTGTTATTTTTCTTTTGTTTTTTTTTTTTTTGCTTTTATATTCGTGTCAAGATGGATGTGGTCCACATGTAAATGGAAAGATTTATTTACACCATTTTCTCACAAGCTATGCCATCTTTATTCCAGGAATTTAAGAACCTTCTTTTTGGAAGAAAGCACAATCATTGAGAATGATGGTGCGTGGCTTCATGAGCTTGCTTCGAACAACACCGCCCTCGAGACTTTAAATTTTTACATGACAGAGCTATCCAGATTTAGTGTCCAGGACCTTCAAATTATTGCCAGAAATTGTCGATCATTAACATCTGTGAAAATTAGCGATTGCGAAATTCTGGATCTTGTGGGTTTCTTTCAAGATGCAGCTGCTTTAGAAGAATTTGGTGGAGGCCTTTTTAATGAGGAACCAGAAAGGTATGCTGCTTTAGCGTTCCCAGCAAGATTATGCCGTTTGGGTCTAACCTACATTTCAGAGAATGAGATGCCTATTGTGTTCCCTATCGCATCTCGGCTAAGGATGTTAGATCTTCTCTATGCATTTCTTAGCACAGATGACCTCTGCTTGCTGATTCAGCAATGCCCCATCTTGGAAGTTCTTGAGGTAAGATTACAAACTCCTCTCTGTATCTTTTACTGTTGTAAATATAAATCTTTGCATGGGCTCTCAATCTCTAGTCTCTAGCAATATGCACCTTTGCCTTTGGTAGTCTTGGAGTCTGACATATATCACAGGAGAGAGTCAAAAGATCTTCCCCAAATTCCTCCTTATCAACACTTTGCAGCCTCTAGTTTCAAACTCCTACAATCTGCACACCTATGTTCTAAAATACGTACACTTTAGATCCCATAATCTTTATGAAGTTAGAAAAGGTAGAAGCTGCAAATGGTAGGTTTTCTTTGAAATCTCAGGTTGTAATGTAGAGTCTTGATAATAGAGGATGAAGTGTGGGTTTTAAATCAAAGGGTGGAAATTTGTAGCTAAAAAGATAGTCAAGGACGGCTGTGGTGTTTTTCTCTCTCTATTTAGGTTGTCATAACATTTCAATGAAGACCTTTTCTGGAGAACAAGCCATCACTTTCTGCAATTGGTGTTGTAGTCACTGTTCACTGTTTTGGTCTTACAAGTTTTAACTTATTGTCTAAGCTTCTACTGTTCTCAGGCAGAAGATTTGTAAGGAGTATATATATAGAATGGGAAGAAGGGAGGATTGTCATGCTTAATGTACTTTAGTGGAGTATTAAATGAGTGTCAAATTTGGATGAAATCCTGACATGTTCTTTGTTCTTTATGGGCAGACAAGGAATGTCATTGGAGACAGAGGATTAGAGGTTCTTGCTCATAGTTGTAAAAGGTTGAAGAGGCTTAGGATTGAAAGAGGTGCTGATGAGCAGGGTATGGGGGATGAAGGAGGCCTTGTTTCGCAAAGAGGATTAATTGACTTGGCTCAGGGCTGCCTAGAACTGGAATACCTGGCTGTTTATGTATCTGATATCACAAACTCATCCCTCGAATGTATAGGAACTTATTCGAAGAACCTTTGTGATTTCCGTCTTGTTCTACTTGACCGCGAGGAAAAGATAACTGATTTACCCCTGGACAATGGTGTCAGGGCTCTTTTAAGGGGATGTGAAAAGCTAAGAAGGTTTGCTCTTTATCTGCGGCCTGGAGGCTTGACGGATGTGGGTCTTGGTTACATTGGGCAGTATAGCCAAAACATAAGATGGATGCTTCTTGGATATGTGGGAGAGAGTGATGAGGGCCTTAGGGAGTTCTCCCGAGGCTGCCCGAGTTTGCAAAAACTTGAAATGCGGGGTTGTTGCTTCAGCGAACAGGCACTGGCTGATGCTGTGATGCGGTTGACTTCTTTGAGGTATGTCTGGGTGCAGGGGTATAGAGGATCTGAGACCGGTCGAGATATTCTGGCGATGGTCCGTCCCTTTTGGAACATCGAGTTGATTCCTGCTAGAAGAATATCTGTTGCCAATCAGAATGGGGAAAACGTGCTAAATGAAGACCCAGCCCATATACTTGCATATTACTCTCTAGCAGGACCAAGAAGTGATTGTCCTGAGAGCGTTATACCTTTGGCTCCAGCAAGGCTGGTTACCTCGTAGAGCTGTATATACACCCTTTTGCCGAAGATGTCTTTTATCTTCTTAAGTGCTCTAGACCCCCTGTCACACGGTTCTGTATCTTATCACTCCTCCCTGAGAAATTTCTCCTCTTGCTTTACTTTTCGTCTTCCGTTTGTTGGAATTCCTTCTTTTCTCTTTTATTTTGTTGCAATAAGATTGTGTACTTTGTAACCATGTAAGAGGTCTGCATCTAATTCCATCTGTTGTACAGGGCAACTAGTTTACGGTTTTTCTGCCACACTTTTGTACTTATTTTTGAATGGTTTTGGTAGTTGAATTTCAACTATTTTGAGGTGATTGCATTGGGTAATCTTTGAAGGCAAACGGGCAAACAAATTGGATGGGGACGACAATTTGATTTCTGAGTTACGAAATGCTGCTGTCCCATTTCTTGTCTGATCTTTTGTCGATGGTCCTCGCAGACAAGCAATTTTCATCGGTAGGTGGGCGATGGGGGTGGCAAGTGTGCTCTTGAGCAAGCTTTACGCCGCCTTGTGAAGTTTGGAGCGTACTGCCGGTGTTATAGACGAGACTTCATGAAAATATATGCTATTCATAGAAAGAATCCACAAGGTTCTTCTACAGCTGCCGTCACTGGCAGGTGGTCACACACATGATAAATGGCATCAGTAGTATGGTCCATCAGGGTCAGCAAGGATGATATCTGTAACCCTATCCTAGTATATCACTACTTGGCAGCGGGATGAAGCCGATTTCAGTCTTGAGCGTTGTATAATTACGAAGTCTCCACACTTTCTCTGCTAATGTTGCGATACAATTGCAGTTCAGCTGATATGGATCTCTCTCAATCTCGATTCTCAATATGTAACCTGCAAATTACGGAACTTGTTTTGCCTGAGCATACAGTTTCTCGGAGCAAAGGCATGACTTTTCCTACTAAAGGATGGAGCTCTTTAGAACCATATAACAGAAATTGTTCCACAGGCAAGCATAGGGACATATCATAGTCCAAGAGGTACCTGATTATCTCCGCGTCTATGATATTTACTCAAGCAATATGAACGTTGCAACCCAATAATAGTACATGTTAATGGAGATTTCCCTCTTTTCTTTGTCGTACAAAATGAGTGGGAGGAAGTAAAGTAAACTTTTTATCTTTGTTTGTGATGCTCAGGAGTAAGATCAGATTGGCATAGTTTCCTTGGGAACTTCCAAAGCGAACATTCCCGTTACACAAAGAATTTCATTATATCTTGAACATTTGAATGCAAACCCACAAGAGGAGAGGTCGATGCAAGTTCAGATTGACTGATAATACCGCCCCAATCAACAGAAAGAAAAGGAGAATGGCAGTCTGTACAGAGAACAGCCAAAGTGTCCGGCGTCTTGCATGTACCTGAGATAAGTAAGTTCACAGATGCCACGATCGTTTCCTACTGCACAACATGATGGACATAGATTTCGCAAGCCAGGAAGTGAGCGCGGTAATTTCTGCTGGTCAGGGTCTGGGAAGGATGATGCCATTTCACGTCGACCACAGTCCATGAGTCAGAATAATCACATATTGCTTCTTGTTCTTTGGATGATGAACTCGGTATCAGATCCTCATAATCGCAAATTCACAAATGTAGAGAAATTACAAAGCTTTGTCACTACGGAATCTTCAGGTCCCCTTTGAAAGGATTGATTCCACGCACACGGACTTCTATCTCCAAACCAGCAACTCTTTCTCTGCTTAGTAATTTCTTCTTTCACGCATGCCAGAGAGTAACTGACAATGCATGTCGTCGAATGTCGCTGTAAGGACTAAATTCCATCTGATTCCCTCGTCTTATCTGTGATCCTTGAATCGGGAGATGGTCGTCCCATTGAGGGTCTTCCAAATTTCTTAGATGTGCAGCACTAAACAAAATCTTTTTGCAAATTTGACTCTCTTCATTAATCAAACTCATCATCGTGGTTTCGCCTTCCAGATGAAAGCTATGTATCTAATCTTAGCAATTATCAGTACTTATCAAATGGCCTTGCGTACGGAGAAGGCACCTGTTAACTAGTATGCGGAAGGCTTTAAGAAGATCAAATCTGCATAGAAGTGTCTATGCATTCTCATTCTTTACCGTCTGAATCTGACAGCAGCTCACAGTATTTAATATGACCTTGATGTGGCAATAGCATTTTCTTGTCCAGTGCAAAATAGTTTTCTCATCCACCCCTGCGACCCGAGGTTAGTTGATTGCAGATAAACCGTGAATGGAAGGGGAGAGGAACACCTCCCCTATTGGTCCTATTCCAATGGAACCTTTGCTTATCGTTACAATAGCTAATGGATAAGCAAGTTGTGGATAAGTTACTATCTTGGCAAAGTTTTGTAGACCCGATCGTTGCCAGCTTTGAAGGATGACCATCCCTTTACAGATCGGTGAAAATAGCTTTATCGTCCTAATGAATGAGTCCGCTAATGAAGACCCTTAAACATGTCTAGTACATGTCCATCAAGAAGATTTGAGGATCTACAATTAGAATACGGGTGATAGCTTTCCTTTCTGATATGTTCTCAATGTAAACTAAGGAAAAATGACCTTGCAGGCTTAAAAATAAAGAAGGGATAATGTGGTGGGAAAACATTTTATATACACAACTTACGGAAAGGCATCCCATGTTGAATTTAATAAGCTGAGGGATTTTGTCATCTCTTGGAGGGAAAGGGAAAAGAGGGTGTAGATCAGTTTGTAATTGTGGGCTGCTGACGCTCAAATTACTTGAAAACTTTAATCCATGTTGGGCGATTTCTATAGGGACACGATGATAGAATTGGTAACGACTTTCTAATTAAAATTCCAAGTTTCATTCTCTCTTATCAATTATGGTTAGAGTTTCCCCAATTTTCACTCCTTCGGAATTAAAAGACCATGCCTTAGGATGGTAAGTTCCTCTTTTGCCTAATTTTCGAGCTATTAAATTATTGTACTCTCTAGAAAATCAATCGCTTAATCTTGGGCTGTTCAAGAAGGATTGCTTTCATCGAAAGAATAGTTTAACTATTGCAATATCTTAGCATCACCTTAATTTGCTTTAATAGAAGTGCTTGTGATCAGTGCTCCAACTTTAAAGATGCAACTCTGAAGTCACCCCTTTCAGAAAGAGGAACCATAATGATAATCTTTCAGATAAAAGCAGAAGTCAACATGAACTTGTCCACCTCTATGAGCAGCATTTGCAATACCAAACATTGTGGAAATACTAAGAGCCTATTCTAAACCACAGCTGGAGCTTAAAAGGCAAAGAATTAAGAATCACAGAAGAAAGCACATGATGGATCCAGAGACTGATGTGAAAAGTAGCAAACCGAGGGCACTCACTACTCATGCTGATGCAACAGTCTTTCCACCATCGATGACTTAATTGGCACAAGGAGGAATATCAATTTAAAAGGAGCAAATGCGGATTGGACAAGAAAAGGGTAACCTAAAAGAATCATTTTGGTAGTGTAATTGTTTTTTTTCTTACGTGGACCGTCCTATATTCCTAGATGGATTGGAGCATGTGATGCTCAAGCAAAGTGGAATGCAGAGTCAGATCCGACTGAGCGACGCCATGGCACAGTCAAGTTGGGCCATATTGGGTGCCAATTAGATTTGACGGGCAAAAGAGGATGAAAGGAAAAGGTGGGCAGCGAGATGCTGAGGAATGAAAAAAGGAGTGACCTGTGAATCAGCAAAGTTCGGCCAATGTGATCATCTGATACGGCTTTGCATTTGCACGGGTCCAACATCAACAAAGGCATTCACACTAGCAAAACAGTTCCAATCCTGGCCTCCATGAACTTCTTTCAGGACTATAAATCCCTTATATTTGGGTTCTGTGTGATCTAATAATATTGAATGGACGATCTTCAGACTTTCCAAGGGTCGTCAAGACAACAGGCAAACCATGTTCTCCTGATTAAGAGAGGAAAACTTAATCTCGTACACTGAAGATGGAAGTACAGTTCGAAGCTAATCAAGTTTAAACAAGAGAGATCCAAGCCATCACCTCATAATTCTAGACGCATTTCCCACTCCTGCAATTATCACATACGTTCACACGTGCACTTATGTAACGAACACCGTCTATAAACGAGGAAATGGCAGAGCATCCCATTCAACATTCCCAACTACCGGTCATAGGACCCTTTAAGAGATTAGTCTCTAAATAGGACTTCAAATCCTTAATAGAGGGCCAAAATTAAGTCAAATCTCTCCTTTTATTCCACAGTTACAAACCCAGAGAGACATACATCAACATTTTTTGTTCTTTTCATTCATGAGTACTTAAATATCACATAAGCAACAAGCTACTAAATGTACAGGAGATCACTAGTCATAACATTCGATCCTGTCATCCCTGAATTTGATGTCTCGAAGAGTGAATTCCAATCAATGAACTGCGGAACCCTGCACTTGGATAAACACCGTCCAGATTATCCTTTTCCTGCCATCTCTTTCCATTCAGACCAAACCCATACGCGTCTGGCATCAATAGATGCCCATGGCTCGAGTCAAAAAACATAAATCCTCCATAGTTAGGGAGACTATGGTCAAGGGCCAGCTCTGGTGCACCGATGAGCTTCTGCTGTGAGGAAAGCGCATTGAGCTGATCCAAAGAGGAAACCCTATTATTCTCGGAAGATGAAGCCGGGTCTGTGAGATTAACTGTAGTTATGTCATGTATACTTGGTCTCCTCTTGTCTTTCACACCAGAAACCTGTCTCATGAAGTACTTCTGAGCATGGCTTGCGACTTGAGTGGGTGTCTTTGACACCACAAAGTTCCGTGAGATGTTTCTCCAGTCCCCTTTGCCGTACTTGAGGAGCCCCATCAGGAACCGCCTGTTATTTCAGCGTCAAGCTTATATGTCAAATTCTAAAGACGGCATTAGTGGCTGAGAAGCATGGTGAATGTCTTCATAAAGCAATTGCAACCTCCCATGACGAGAGCTCCCCGTACACACAAGCTGAGAATACCCTAAATCTCTATAGGGAACTGTTTTTTGCTTGGTTTAAATGCTGATTAACATCTGAGTCACCATCAACTATAAAGTACAGATTTGGCGATAAGGTAACACAAGCATAATGAAACCCAGTAATAATCTACATCAAAAACCTTTGTTCCTTCACCATCCTCCTTACTTTCTCTATGCCTTAAAAAGAGCAACTTTGTGAGGTTCATATCAGTCATGATGTTCAAAATGCAGCTACTTGATAACCCAGCAGCCGTACACTTCCAATAAACTTCTGAAACTCCTTATTTGTTTTCAAAATAGGAATCATCACCACTAATTATCAAGCAGAACTCTAAGGAGAGTGCTTTCATGAGATCATAAAGATGAAACCACCAGCAGTAACAAAAGTATGCAAACTTCCAGCTCACGACATATGTCAACAAAAAACAGGCGGCCAGTTCTATAAAATCATAGCATAACAGGCAAAGAAGTTCTCAAGAGAATTAGATACCATGACAACAACTTTTCGAACGAAGTCGATGTTCTTCGGGAAAAAAAAGGAACTAACCTGTGCTCCTCCTGCGTCCAAGGCACTCCCTTCTTTCTTTCGTGATCGGCTCCGCGGCCAGCCGAAGATTTCTTCCTGCACGCATCGAAATCCCTTTCATCGAAGGACTCCAGCGCGAAACTCGAGCACAAGTACCCGTGAATCGGGTCCCGACCGGCCTCGATTTCGCACACATCCTCTTCCAATTCCCTGTACTTGTTCGCCACGTCCAGAACCGACTTCCCAACGATCGCGGCGATCTTATCCCACCGATCGGGCGTGTCCTTATCGTGTATCGCGAGCGCGCTCTCGAACCTCTTGTTCTCTTCCTTAGTCCAGCTGGTGCTGAACCAAGCGGAATCGGACATACAGGAAGGTGGGAACAGAGTCTCCATTGCCACTGGTCGTAGTACTCTTCGAAATTCGTCTCCAAAAAAAAGACTTGGGATTCCACCGAGAGAATGCGGAGAATTTCCACGACTTATAAAGAAACGACCACAGGGTTGCTTACTGGAAACAGGAATCTCCCCTTTATTCTCGATCTTGAGAATTCAAATTCAAATTCTAATGTGGAAGATCAAATTTTTTCTGAATCAAGCAGAATCTAGAAAGGGAGGGAGAGAGATATGATCAAGAGGGAGGCCCGGGCAGGGAAAGTTAAATAGTGAGGAGAGGTGAAGGTAGGATCTCGCCCACCCTTTCAGCGAAAGCAAACGCTCAAATTGCAACTCCTCAGAGCATAAAAAAACAAAACAAACAGGAACCCAAGAGAGAAAAAGGACAAAACGACCCAAAAGAAAAATCACAACCAGAAGATTAAAGAGAGATGGTGGTGGACGGACGGGGATGGAGAGAGAGACCCCAGTTGAGAAAAAAAGAAAGGGTCGGCCGAGGAGAGAGAGATAGAGAGAGATAGAGAGAGATTCCTGAAGAATCAGACACGAGGAAAAGCAAAAGGCGCGGGAAAAAAGATGGGATTTTTATTGTTCCCCTCCCCCTCCTCTCTCGCTCCGTTGCTTTGGAGAGAAGGAAAGAGCTTAAAGCGGATCGATATAAGAAGATGGGTCATTGGCTCTGGGGCGCTCTCCACTGTAAATTTCCGACCTTGATAAGTTCGATCGTGGGGGTGACTGCTGCGTCCGAGCTCAGCAGTGTTCGGTCGGAAAAAGGCGACCAACAGTGGAGGCCGAGGTGGCTGCTTTTCTTTTTCTTTTTTAATGATTGGCGTGCGAGCGTGCGAGCCAGGATCTCCGTACGACGCGATCGTCTATTCCATCTTTGGTTAAAAGCGGGGAGATTTTACCCTTCCAATCATCGCAGCAGATCGGGAGAGATGCTTTTCGAGATCGCCCCCCCCCAAAAAAAAAAAAAAAAAAAAAAAAAGACAGACAAGCCTATATTCTGATTTTCTCAAATCTTGGACTTTCGTGTGTGTATATATAATTATATAATAATTATATGAAACGTTTTTTTTTTTTTTAATTTTGCTACTTATGAAAACTCTAGCAAATCTCTTATTTTTCTCTAATTCACCGTCTCTGATTTTTTTATTATGTAAATTTTTGTTTGTCGGAACGTTAGAAAAAGCATAATGACTTTTATGTAACCTCATAGATAACTTTTTTGTTTTCGGAACAAAAAAGCATAATGACTTTTATGATGAGTTTTTTTTTTTTTTTTTTTTTTTTGAGTTATACTTGAGAACTACACGTCAACAAGCACGAAAACTAAAATTAAAGGTGTTTTATTCTAAAATCTTAAATTATTAAGATGCGGTTATAAATGTTATCGGGAACGACTATCGCTCTACTCTATAATTAGCGAGAATAATATTCGAATTAAGATAACAAAAAAAAAAGGAGTCTCATCATGGTGGTTTCTTGTTTTATTTCATTCGATGATACATAGAGGAAACTGTCGATATCTTTTACGTCTAGTTTTAATATTATTTCTTTTAATTGTTTTTAGGGGCCGACGTGTATTGGTCCACTTCACTCGTTCGAATTAGATCCTTTATTACCCTGAATTTTATGCTTTGAAAATGGGGAATGAGTATCCACACGGTACAATTCCAAGATCAAAAAGGAACCACTTGGCCTGATTGGACCGACAATGTGCCACGATCCTCCCAGATGGAATAATTCTAATTTGGACTAAACTCCCCATCTTTGTCAACTGGACATTCATTCCCCGTTTGACTCCCTTTGACTTCTCTTGGTTGGTGTGATCGTGAGATCTTCTAACAGAGGGTAGTCTCCACTCCAATTCATCAGTCTCCCCTTTGATTTATAGGTGGAGATATGCCACTAAAAGGTCTAGACGACTTTTTAGAAAGAGCTTCTCGTCCATTCAAAATTTCTATATTGGAAGTTGCGAAATTTTAGGAAGTTAAGCGACTTTAATCTTTTAATGAAAATGATATGATATTACACGAAATTTCTCTGAGTAACGACAAGGACAAATATGCTTGAGCATATGCTATTTAAATAGATATGGACGCTTGACTTAGTTCAAAGACAACGAATTCACCTTCAACCCACCCCGACTAAATTTAAAAACCAAGAAGAATTCTTTAATGCTCTGTTTTTTGTGTTTTCATCATGAGGTCTCAATCTCTTCTTCAGACACTCCCGAAGTCTCCCGGCCCGACAGTGCAGCCCCGCTGATTGGTCAAACTGTCCATTCTCAAACCACCAAATTGGAAAGCCCACCCCACAAAATTTTCCTAACATTTCGGAAGGTCAGCAGGAGGAGGCAAAAGGGACTCGTTTGGGCCATCGCCATCTTCCACAATGAACACCATCTTCAGTCCCCATGTTGTGTGCACTTCCAAATGGCAGTGCAGAAACCAAACACCTGCAATTCCATTGGAAAAAAAAAGGTGGGCATAGATTCATCGGGCTCTAAAGGAAATGGGTCACTGTGGAATAGCCTATAAATTGACACTGGTCCAATCGTATTCTAAATTGAATATGTCATATTGACTTGAGATGAACGCTTCCCACTTCCTCCCATACTAAGAAACTGCATGAGTTGCTGTCTCCTTTTCATGAAAAGGACTAGTTTTCTAGTTCCATCCACAAAAATGGAAAAAAAAAAAACCATTTCCTTTCACTAATGTTAAGCCAAAATCAAATTCGGCAGCTGAATTGACAGTCATGTGCTCCTGTTTAGAAAATAATCAGAAACAGGATGTCTACCTGGATTATCTGCTCTGAATCTGATCGCGGTCCATCCGGCAGTAGGCACTCCGATTGTGTTCCTCTCGACCGGGTCGACCAGATTGAAGTTCTTGGGGTCCTCATTCGGGTCGAAATTCCCCAAGCCTTTCCCGATGGCAAAAAAGTTGAAACCGTGCAAATGAGTAGGGTGGTTCTCGGGTGCTATTATAGAAGTGCCCTGAAGAACAACCTGAACTGTCGAGTTGTATGCAAGCTTGTAAACTCGCGTCCCGTTCGTCGTCTGCATGTTACTCGGAGGGGTCCCCGTGTAATTGAATGGCGTCGGGGGGTTTCCAGGGAAATCATCGGTGTAAACCCCTTTGATCTTGTAGTAATGTGCTTCGAGGATGTCGGTGCTCGGCATCACGAAACTCACATTGTTCAACGCTGCGACCAGCTTGCTCCCGTTGACACAGGTGGGACACGGGTTCACTCCCACACTCATTGTGATGAAAAGGGAATGATCGACCGTCGACGGGACTTTTGCAGGGTATTGCTTCGAATTGAGGCTCCGAAGCGAGTTAATGAAGCTGAATTCAACCGAGGTGGCATTGATGGCAGGAATGCTGGCTTGGACCGTAGGAGCAGAGGCGAGGGTGCCCTTGTATTGCACAATCCCAGTTGCGGTCAAATTGTCGACTCCAACAACAGTGTCCATGAAAGGAGAGATGGCCACAATGTAGCTCCCGCCACTCTTGTCGGCAGCTAGGAGGGCGTTGGTGGTCTGTCCCGGAGCGATAAATATCGTGTCGATGCTGAAGGGTTTGGTGTAGGATGCATCGACTTCGACCACAGTCAAGTTGTGCCCCGCGATCTTGAAGAAAAGCTCATCGTTCACTGCAGCGTTCACGATCCGCAGGAGATAGGTCTTGCCACTTTCAACCTGGAGTGTATAGCCTGACAAGTTCAGAAAGCCAAAAATAAGACGGTAGCCCAGTATTCTATTGGTTGATTGTAGTGCAAGCTAATGAGCTTTTCTGGGGTTATTCCAATCCGAATTTCGCTAAAATAGAGGCTATTCGCATCTGTAAGTTTGATTTCGAGTTTGATACAATCGAGTTGAAACCGGATGCACGAGATAATGTATACCCCATTTTCAGTACCCTGAGAAGAGCAATTAGGCAAAGGCCCCGGATATCCATTGATGGTGTGAGAATCTGATGTATTTGGCGGCATCCCCGATTGTACTGACTGACTGAGCACGAGCTCGGTATTGCCTTTCCACCATTCACCTGTGAGTTTTCGCAAGACACGAAGACATAATTTCAGCCAAAATTAGCAATGTGGTCTCGGAGAAATTCCGGGCCGAGAGCAGCCTAAGTTAAGGCTCTTAGGACAGACCGAAAATGATTGTCTTTTCCTTGTGAGGCTTTGGGAAGGGGTAAGGGACTCCTCGCTTGGGCAAGATGACGATGGCGCCATGAAGGGTCGACCTGAGCCAAGTGATGTGCGCATGCCAAAGCAAAGTGCCTCTCTGGCCTATGAGGGTGAAGTTGTAGATATAGCTTTGTCCTGGCTGAATCGGGCACTGCGTGATGTATGCCGGTCCGTCTGACCAGCCCGTCCTTCGCTGTCTCACCCCATGCCTGAGCAAATTACACGCATTTAACTTGACCCAATTAGAAGGTCCGAAGGTTTGACAGAACACGAGCCGAGAATCAACAAATGAAGCTTACTGTCGTTACATAGGTTTCACTACATTCAAAAGACTGGAATGGAAGTTTCAGAATGAAAATATCGCGAGACTGGAGTCGAGATCTAAATGAACTTTTAATCAGCTGAAGAGTTGTATTCAATGATCACGGACAGTACAGCAATTCAGAAGTCATAATGCGTTGAGAAAACGTGAGTTAAGATGTCGTTGTATCATTTCGCATGCGTAGGAATGCCACCGGATTATCAAAATGCGCATGATCGAGAAAGTACCAGTGAATGGTGACATTGTAGGAAACGTGGTTGACGACCCGGACGAGGACGGTGTCGTCCTCCCTGGCATAAAGCGTAGGCCCCGGGAACTTGCCGTTGACTGTCACGATGGGCTTGCTCGCGCACAGCTTCGTCACGTTTTTCATCACCACCTGCACCCATCACCCCCCACCTCACAACATTAGTCTTCCGTTATCTTCTCGTTCGTACTTATCTCCACTCGTGGATTGGTTATCTTCTTCTTTCATTTATAATTAACAGCTCCGGAAAGTTCATCTTATCCCCCACGGAAGGTAAAAAGTGTAATCTATTCACTGCAACTTAGACAGTTCACTGGATATGATGGTATCATATTGAAGGCAAATCTTGATTACCATGCTCCCGAAATATGCTGCATAGTCAGTGCAACCCATCGGTCATACTGATGGATATCTAGCTCACTTTTTAATTAAATGATCTTGGAAGATCAACCATAACTAAGATAATTCAATGAAACCTCGTATGTAATTTTAGATACTTTTGACATGTTTACGTTCAACTTAAAGTTCGGACACGAATTTTTGTGGTGTAAAACACCGATGTTTCCATATGACGAAAATGTACTAGCAAGAAATGCACGGTATCGGACATTATTCAATACCAATCTTTAAGGACCTGCTAAATAAACAACTTGGATCCGCTCCAGCATTCTTTTTCCCGTTTGGCCGTAATGTCAATTAGGCACGTCGGTAACATTCGGTTCTAAATGAAAGGAAAAGCTAAAAATGGAAATGGGCGGAAGGAGAACCGGGGTGACCGAGCGCGCTTTACAGGTGTGGCCAAAGAAGGCCTCGAGCGCCCGTGAATGGCCTGACACGTACGCGGTCCGCCTTTATCTGCTCATGCACGCGTTACTTACACTGAACTTGTAGTGACGGACCAACCCCTCGGCAGCCACCGGAAGCATCACGGCCACCACGAGCATGGCCGGGAACCACCGCTCCATCTCCGCTCCCTCTGACCTGCGCATGCGCGTTGGACTAGAGTTGAAGATAAACGCGGGCAGGGACAGAATTATGGACAGCTGATTCGCCTACGGGTGCTTTTTATTCGAGGTGGCTCCGAATTGGAAGAAGAGTCAGAGAGGGGAGGGATGGGACGTCGTTGTCGGAAGGTGGTTAGATGACAACGGCTCTTTTAACTTTTGTTTGAGAGGTGACAAGCTTTGAGGTTTATATATTCCCCTTCCTGCAGATGGAATGAGATGAAGAGGATGGATCCGTGCCAGCCATGGACTTGCTGGAGCTTCCTTGCATTTTACTTAAAGCTCTGGCCCGTATTCTCCTCTCTCTGAACACCTGCATTTGCAAGTAAACCACAACGCTTATCACCTCTCATCACAAAAGTTGAATGAGCCGTTTTCATCTTGGATGTGAACCCGCATATCGGTTCCTCTCCCCTTCTTGACAGATACTTGCCATCTCTCTCTCTCTCTCTCTCTCTCTCTCTCTCTCTCTCTCTCTGTTGAAAGGGTTTTGGCATGCCGAAAATATGGGGAGAATCAGGGGAGTTACCATTATGATGAAGGACTATGAGACCCTCTCGTACGGAACATAGAATGTGTTTGTTGGGACTGATAGCGGGCGGAACAGAAGGAAAAATTACTGCTAGACTCTTTTCTTAACAAGAAAAACAAGATCAATCTATAAAAGGAAGAGTCATGTCAAAGAAAAAAGAGCTATGGAGCAGGAATTCTAGAAGTATGGGAAACACAAAATGTGATATTTGGAAAAAAAAAACAAGATATTGGGTGAAAGATGACGGGTCCACGAATGCATTTGCTGTCCACAGAGCGAGATGAAATATAGTTGGGACGAGGTTTTCGGACTGGAAAAGCTGATGAGGTAAGATCAGGACTTATGCTAACAGTTCAACTCGCCCACGCCTCTCAGAAGATTCCACTTTCTTACCTTTTTCTTATCGTTCACCGTGATTGTCGGGCCAGGCGTTCTTGTCAAATCTTAATTCAATGATTAACATGCCGTGCTTATATGATTTTCACCTCATCTGATCTGATATTAGCCCATAATTTTGTCGTGTCACCAGTCTTTTTTTCCCTTTTCTTTTCTTTTTGGTCCTTTTACCTTGTGAAAGAGGCTTTCCTTGACCAAGACTCTTTTTGCAGAAATTAACACTCGTTAAGGAATCGTCAGTTTTCACGCTTCCTCCGTTTCTTTTTGTTTGAACTCTAGGTCCATCTTCAACTAAATGAGACTGGAGATTTGTCAAGACCAAACTTTTTCTTGTAAGGAGCAAGACCAAAAATTTATCTGCTCAGGTAAAATTCATGTTTATTAGACAGATTATCAGATTCTCGTCATAGTTCAATCCTGGGATGTTATGACATAATCGACAAGATATGTCCTGACATGAAATTAAAAGGGTCATCTACTGCAGAATAGACATGGAGTTGCTTTAAACTGATCTTTCAGACGTAGCTTCTATCGCACCCTCAATCTTATTTATGCAAGATTTATACAGGAATCCTAGGTAATCAATGATGTTTTCCTCACATGTTCCTTCAACCGGGTTTATTTGAAGGACCACCGAACAAGCATTGAATCGTCGCCATAATCAATAAGCATTAGTTTGTTCACAGATCCATCTAATCCCACATTGTTTGCTTCCGTTCTGTACACGTAAGTGTGTGAGAACGGGTCCATAGAAACCAGCATTTCCTTGATCCGTGACCTCTCTCCATCCGGTTGTGGAAACATGAAGCCTGAGACCAGCTGAACGTACCCCGCAATGCCCTCTTCTCCAGCTAGGTTGGTGCACCGTTCGACCATCGGCATCCACTCTGATAACCTCTTTGTTTGGGAGGCCACAGGCCACACTTTGTCTAGAGGTGCGTTGACAATGCCACTCACCGATCCGCGCCATTTTTGGTTTGTTGCCTCGAGTGCCCGAAGCATGTAATCTAATGATTAACTAGTGAAAATGAAATGATATGTCATCATTGGAGGTATCACGGTATGATTGTGATATGATTTCCAGATTTTTGATAACTTTTCAAGAGTCTACAGGCATACATATTCATAAATATGCAAAAGCTGTGTTCATCCACCTAAAGTTTATAAAAGGATCTATATTTCTACATTTAACCTAGTCAATACTTGGGACATATGAATGTTGAACTGGTCTAGACTCTACTGCTATCTTGATATTGATGGCAATTTGAGAAATTTTTACTCGGGGAAAGCTGAATAAAGAAGGGTAGAACCAAGAAAGAGGACAACAACTTGAAATCTCGATCTGACCATGAATATCTGCTTCTTCTCTTGTGGATAGCTGTATCTGTACGGAGCCAATGTGTTGGAACTTTCAGCTGATGCGAGTTTTTAGAATAACCTTCAGATTCAGATCATCTGCACTATGCTAGTATGATGTTGATGAGATCTCTCACATCTATGTGAGATGTGAGAGCCAAACGAGGTTGCTTAATATGCAAATGCAATTGGGATGGAATCCCAAGAAGCGTAGGGATGCTTGTATCTGTTTCTCAAAATGACAAAAGCTGTGATAAGTCCAAAGCTTTACCTTCTTAGTGATTTACAAATTTTGGATCTTGTTGCTGCTCTGATAATACCTATGGGTTGTCATCATCGGTATTAGGATTGGAATTGTTGCTACCAATACAAGTATGAAAACGCATCGTGGTTAGTATCGAGATATGTTTAAAGCATGGAAGTGCTCGCGTGAATGTGCATGCTTCAGAAGCAGAAGTGCCAAATTTAAGCGACTTTTCAATGCGGTCGCTTGAGGATGCACTTTCTTAATAGACCAAAATCAATATTCCCCATTGTGTCCGACTTTTTCTCTGTTTCTAGGAGCGTGGCGGAGAATGTCTGTTTGTCTGTCAATGTAGATTACCTATCACTTTGTTCTAGCAGACGGGTTGCTTCACTGCTCATAACCCTCCACCTATCTCAATCAAAAGCACTGGAGAAGCTACATCAGATGGCTGCCACCGTTCCTTCTGCGTTCTTGGTGCATATCTGTCCTCTCTTACATATGGTCTACACGCCGTTGATCAAAAAGGGCGTTCCTATCGAACATTACAATCTGACAGATGTGTATGCCAACCTGCATAGCCAAGCCACCAATTGATTGACGGAAAAGAAACATCACAGTCATCCAGTGTGAAAGCGTGCTACATAGATTATACATTTGCTTCAACATCATGGTCAGGCTGGCTGCTCGTGGCTCTCAAGCTTCCTGGACAGAACATCTTGCCTTCACCAGTTCACGTCACCACTTTCCCGAGCAACCGCCAATAGATGATAAGAAAAACGATGTGCACACGCTCGATTCATTCTGGAAAACGGGATTCCTTTTAAAATAGGTATCTGTCATTTCCGAACAGCGTCCATAGACAGTGAACGTTTGTGAAATCTCAAGTATTTGCAGGAGCATCAGTTCACGTCCTGCAAAGAGATGGTCTCTTCTGTTACACCAGTTGACTTAATTTGCTGCAACGTAATGTGCGTCGACGATGCTGGAGCTCGACGAAAAGCGACTCTGAGTCCACCCGTTCAGGTTCTCTGTTCAAAGGGCTCCCAACTACTGTTCTTTTAACAATTCCTATATACAATACATAAGACTTGAGTGAACAATAATGATGTGAAAGACCTTTTTACTGGCCTTGTCCATGTCTCGAAGCTTTAGGACTTAGAAAGTACCGACACTCTTCGAAAGTTTTTATGTCGTGTCGGACACTTCCGACATGCGATTTCAATACGTATAGTCAATTTTAAAAATTTTCAATAAATGAGAGGTCAAAATGTAAATATATAAAAAAAAATGATAAAAAGAGAGAGATTTCTTGTTTTATTTGACGATGAAATGTGGATGGTTTTTTTTTTTGGAAAATATCACAAATGGTCCCTATACTTTTATTTAATGTGTAATTTCGTCATTGAACTTTCAATTTGCTCAATTTGGTTCCTAAACTATTGATAAATGTCCGATTTAGTCCCTAAACTTTCGATCAACTCAATTTGATCCTTAAACTATTGATAAATGTCCGATCTAGTCCTTCATTACTTATTTTTCCTTTTTTCCTTTTTTTTTTTTTTTTGCTTCTTCTCTCTTCCCTCCTGCTCCGTCGGCCGAGGAAAGCCGACATTGGGCGAGGGGCTCCCTCATAAGGAGCCCGCAGATTTGGCGAGGGAGCACCTCGGCGTCGGATGAGGGCCACCCTCGCCTGTGTCCGGCGAGGACGGCCCTCGCCTGACATCGGCGAGGGTCGCCCTCGCCGGACGCCTGGGGGAAGAGAGAAGAAGCGCAAAAAAAAAAAAAAAACAAAAAAAAAAAAAAACAATAACAAAGGACTAGATAGACATTTAATAATAGTTCAAGAACTAAATTGAGCCAATCGAAAGTTCAGGGACTAGATCGGATATTTATTAATAATTCAAGAATCAAATTGAACAAATTGAAAATTCATAGACAAAATTGCATATTAAGTAAAAGTATATGGACCATTCGTGACATTTTTCTTTTTTTTTAACTTATTGTTAAATGTTAATTTAATAAGGAAATGTGAATTACTTTTTTTCTCTCTCAAAGTTTTATGAATAATTGGGATGGAATGTAATTGAATTTGTCAAATTAAAACAATGAATGATATTTACAAATGATGAATTAATATTTTTAGTGTAAAGTCATTATAGGCTATTTTTTTTTTATTTTTTTTATGAATTTGAATCAAAGTATAATAATATATATTTAATAGATAACATATCTCAACATATCGAAATTTTCATTTTTTTTTAAAATGTTGTGTCGACGTGTCGTATCGTATCATGTCGTGTATAACGTATCAGTGTCGATACTACTCAATCTATGACTATGTCCAACCCTTTGCCAACTTCCTAATAAGTAAATCTCATTTGATGTCTGGAGTCATTTCATTTTCATTGAAAATCTTATCCGTGCGAAAAACCGTAGCCGCCATGTCTTTGTCCACCACGTGGCGCGGGCTTTCATCCGGCATCTGAACCTTGTGATTCAAGACGTGCTACGTGGTTCGAGGTCCATCGAGTGATGTGCCGTGCATAAATTGAGAGGTTGTTTGGTTACTTTCACATAAACCATTTTTATGCGTTCTAAAAGCCAAAAAGATAGTTTTTCACATGGAAAACGCTGTTTTACTGACTACGGACAAAATCAATTATTTCAAAAGGTACGACCAATCTAATTTGTTATTTTAAAAGGGAACACTCATTATTCATTATAATCAGAAAACCATAATTATTAAGGCTGTGCAACTAGACCGAATATATCCAAAAACCAAATCAACCCATCCGCAAAATAAAGTTGGGAATCGATTTTCATTAAATTCGATCCGAGAACCGATTTCCAAAATTTAGAATCGGTTTGAATTGGCTTCAAAACCCTATTTTTTTTCCCATAATTTCTATTCTTACTTTCGTAGTCATTTTTTTTCCCATAATTTCTATTCTTACTTTCGTAGTCACATGGCGTTTTTTCCTCTCGATGCTCCTCCTTCGTCATTTCTTTTCCTCGCTCGCTGGCTCACCATCGCACTATCCATCGCCAGCTCACCGTCACATCGTCCATCGCGCGCTCTCTCTCGCATCATTCGACGGATGGCATCCATTGCCATCAAATTCCTATGATCCAATTCATACTGTTGTAGAACCAATGTGGCAAGACTTGCCTCGCCAAGTACTACTTCCCCTCAAGGACTCCGAGAAGCACACGCTTGAGTATGAGGGGCCGAATTGGTGTTTTGCTTGGCTACAATCTTTTTCTTCTCTTGAGTGCGTGGTTTGATGGATTTCTAGGTTCATTGGTCCGTGGTTAATAGAAATTCCAAGTTCATCAATTTTATTGGGGTTAGGAATCTTTGATCTTTTTTATCTCGCATTTGTTAGGCTCTTTTGTACAAATACATTGTTTGCGTGCATTATACAAATCGCTTTCATTGATTATTTGTCAATTGGTGAATCTTTGCACAGCCACTCTAGAATTTGGTGTCGATCTCAGTCTCCCCCTAAAATATTCTCTCGTATTAATGTATAATTCAAAGTCGTATAGGATATCAAATATTTATTAAATAGGTTTTAGTGGAAATACAGTTGACTCTAGAATCAGACCAGAAAAATAGGGTGGTTTGGGTACAAGGTCCAATGCAAATAGGGTCAGGTATAAGATCCAAAAAATGAGAACCGATTATAACACGATCGGATATTGAGTCTAGACTTGGAACCCTACCTCGGATTACCCCTAGTGGTTATCTCTAATTTGGGCAGAGTCCAAATCCTACCAAGTCCATATTTCCATGGGCCGAACGGGTGGGCCGGCGGAGCCCGTCCGGCCCATTAACCTCGGCCCAAAATGACCGGCCTCGTCCGCCCTCAACCTCGCACCACATACCGAATTGGATTAGGGTTCTATGTTTCCAACAGTAACCAACGAAAAAGTCGAAAAAGACCGCGAACTCGAGCCAGCTCCGTCGTCGTTGTCGAGCTCGACTGGTAGTGTACTCCCGCTGCTGCAAGCTCCGCGCTTCGAGGTCGAGTCTCGCTCCCCTAGTCCGCCGATGGAGTTCGGAGCGCCTTGCTCTTGGGCGCTGGACGGTGGTCGGCCTTGCGGAGGCGCGGTCGGAACGCGAATTCGGAGAGCGGCCGTCGAGTCGCGGCCCCGCTTCGGCGCCTCGTCCTTCCGAGTGTCGCCGTCCCCGGTGGCCCCGCGGAAGAATCGCGCCGTCAAGGCTGTACTGAAGGGCCATACTGTCTCGGTCGACAAGGTATTCGATTCGCGTGGTGTGTCCGATTATCCGAGGTGCAAAGTTTCGGCTGAGGCTTAGCGAGACGAAGGATGCGAAGGAGAATGATGATAATTTAGGAGAAAAATCTGTTCTTTTTTCTTGGGATTGCGTTTATTTTTGCTGTTATGGACAGTAGGAGTAGAAACGCGGCGGCTTCGGTGTTGAACTTGGACCTTCGATGTGGTGCTTTATCTGCGTCTTCTAGAGAAAAAGAGAATCTTGGCTTCGATTTATCTCTCGGTTTGTCGCCCATTGAGACTATTGACTTGAGAATTCGAGATATATAATATATTTATTTTTTTATTTATTTTCAGGTAGACAAGATGTCTAGCCAGAGTTCACATGATTTTGAGCTTTCGAGTTTGACAGCCTTGTCGCCTTTGGATGGTCGTTACTGGAGTAAAGTGAAGGACCTTTCTCCTTACATGAGTGAATACGGCCTAATCTATTTTCGTGTCCTTGTCGAGGTACTGTCACATCCCACTTGTGACTCTGCAAACGTGTATGTGCTCTTCAGTTTTATCTTGAATCTGCTTGATGATGTAATTGGTTAATTGCATCCGATGAATACTGCTTCAATATCTGTGCAATAGTTCTACCAAGCTGTACCATTGAGCTTAAATTGCCTTTGCAAACATATACTTAAAATCTGAAAACCATGATTCTGTGTGCAGTAGATGCATACTGGGAATCTGTCTGATATTTCTCCAGGGTGGTACATGTTTGAAATTGATTTTTAGATGTCACATGGCAAAAGTGTAGGACAGGCAACTGGTGAATTCAAGTTCATTCGGTTTAGAGCAAATCTATTACTTGGTATAAAATATCTAATTCTGTGAAAAAAATGAGCCTGTACTTGTTATTTTTGAGTTGTATTTGTTTTCTTTTGCTAATGGTTGCCTTCTGGTGTCACTAGTTATTTTCTCTGTTCTTTCATGGTTAATAGCATTTTGAGGAGAATATTCAAATTAGTGCTCCCTTTCAGATTAAATGGTTGCTGAAGCTCTCCCAAATCCCTGAACTAACAGAGGTTCCAAGCTTCAGTGAAGAAGCTGAGTCTTTTTTGCAAGGGCTAATTGATGGTTTTAACTTGGAAGATGCATTGGAAATCAAAAACATAGAGAGAGTGACAAACCATGATGTTAAAGCAGTGGAATATTTCTTGAAACAAAAGTGTCAATCACATCCAGAGATAGCGCAGGTTTGGAGCCACTCTTTACTTCTGTATTGGTCAGATAACCTGCTACGTCTTTTTCCTCGTTCACTTGTCTGGGATTATCCTTGTGCAAAGTGGAAAGTTGATGCAAATTTTCTCTCCCTCTGTGCAGGTGCTTGAGTTTTTCCATTTTGCTTGCACATCTGAGGACATCAATAATCTCGCTCATGCACTGATGCTGAAAGAATCGATGAAGAACGTCATGTTTCCTGTCATGGACAAATTGATCAAGGCTATATGCACCGTGGCTAAGGATAATGCTTACATTTCTATGCTTTCTCGTACACATGGTCAGGTAATTTGTCAGCTTTGGCTGGGTAGATTTAACAATAATCTTCTTGGCACTGTTGTTTTTTGAGTGCCGTGGCTACAAAAGAGAAAAGTGCGCTGCTTGGACCGTTAAAATACTTGATGTCATGATTAACATGGTGGGATGTTCCTATGATGGTGCATTATTTGATTATCTTATCCTGATAATTCAAATTATAGCCTGAGTTCCATTTTAACCATAATGGCAGATTGCTAAATCTGTACTTGTTATCTTGTAGCCAGCTTCACCAACGACTTTGGGGAAGGAAATGGCAGTTTTTGCTGTCAGGTTGAGTAGAGAAAGGAAGGAAATGCATCAGGTTGAGATTATGGGGAAGTTTGCTGGTGCAGTGGGAAACTATAATGCTCATCTAGCTGCATATCCTCATATTGACTGGCCCCATATAGCTGAAGAATTTGTGAAGTCTCTCGGGTTGAGTTTTAATCCATATGTTACCCAGGTGTGTTTGGGGAGGTTTTATTCTCCAGTTCTGTAAATTAGTAGTATTATTGCCAGAGTACCTGAAAATATGATCATTTGTTGCTATGATACTTATGAAACAAAAGAATAATCAGAACTAAAAAAGAATCCATGGGTTGCTGTTACTGTTAGCATTTTATTCCTTATAAACAGGCTCATACAGAACTGTAGGTGATTGGTTAAATGATAATGACATGGCAAAGGTTCAATGCAGAGTTTCAGTACTCATATTTGCAGAGAAGTCATGACAATGCTTGGTCAATTCTGAATGTTCACATATAAATTTCTTTTCAAATTTACAGATAGGTATATTCCGAATATGTAGATTTTTTAGTAATAGTTTTGTGTTTGACATGTGAAACAATGTAATGCATATTGGGGAAGGAGTCTATCAATAATTTATATAAGCCCTTTAACATTGATGGAAATATATCTTGGCAGTGCTTTTTTTGGCATATAAATATGGTTTTATCTTGCATATGCCACTAGTGGGAAAAAAATTCTCCACAATCTGCCTTATTCATCTTTGATTTGATGGTCAGTGAGAGAGTGAGAAGTTACTACTATCAAATCAATGATGGAGAAAGCTGCCTTGGGAAAGTTTTCGTATACTTACAGTGTATCGTATAATACTTGATTAACATACACGAGCCTGATGTCAAAATTGTTGTGCACACTAGGTTGGTGTTGCAAAAGTTTTGTCTTGACAATATTTATCACCTAGGGTCTTCTGTTTACAGTAAGAAAACCCATTATTGGACTTGTTAATCCTTAAACTTATAGATGTTGCGTCTACTTATTGCAGATAGAAAATAATGATCATATGGAAAATCTATTGTGTTAAATTCTTAAACTTATCGATGTTGCCTCTACTTATTGCAGATTGAAACTCATGATTACATGGCGAAACTTTTTCATACACTTATCCAGTTCAATAATATACTGATTGATTTTGATAGAGATATCTGGGGCTACATTTCATTAGGCTATTTCAAGCAGGTGAGAACTGCGATGCATCTGCCTTTCTTATAATTATTTTAACGCAGAAAACATTTAACTTCTTAAAATACATTTTAACAGATAACTAAGGCTGGTGAGATTGGTTCTTCAACCATGCCCCATAAAGTAAATCCCATTGATTTTGAAAATAGTGAAGGCAATCTTGGTAAAGCTAATGGAGGTCTATCTCATTTAAGCATGAAGTTACCAATATCACGTTGGCAGGTGAGACCAGTCTTCTATTCCCTTTCAAGCAATAGATGCTATTAAAAGAAAGTATCATCTACTTGCTTGTCACCAACAATCTTTTTTCTCCACTTACCCAAGAAAAGACATTTTTGCTGATCATTATAAAATTTCTGGCTTGTCTTTCATTGCAGCGTGACTTAACTGACTCGACTGTACTGAGGAACATGGGTGAAGGATTGGGTCATTCTCTTCTTGCCTATAAAAGTGCACTGCAGGGCATAGGGAAACTTCAGGTATCTCATGAGTATGATGTTAGACTGCTGCTTTCCCTTTCCGTTTCCGTTTCCCTTTCCCTTTCCCTTTCCCTTCTTTCTTTCCTTTTTTCCTAGGGTGAATGTAGATGAGCAGCTGTTGACCAAAGCAATATAAGCGTGTCTATAAGCAGTCTCTTAATTACTCTCTAAGTTGAATTTCGACTATCTTATTCTTTTCCTCAGACTTTACAGGCAACCTTCTTTTGCGTGCAAGAATGGCTTGTTTAGTTTTAGTCGCAAAACATATACTCTTTAGCTTTCGAAAAGAATACATGAATGCTGTAGTTGCTTGTACAAGGATGATTTATTCTGTTCAATATCTCTTGTTTCTAGGTTAATGAGGCCCGCTTGAGCGAGGACTTGAATCATTCATGGGAGGTTCTTGCTGAACCAATACAAACTGTATGTATCTTCTTTTTTTTTGGGGTCTAAGTCGGTGAAAGCTATTTACTTTTTCCGATCCATGTTTTTATCTTCTTGCCTGAGATGACGGTGTCATGGGGATTGTCATGATTTTATTCTTGAAGATAATGACATGGCTTATCATGAAAATTTTCTTACCTGAACCAGGGAAAAAGAAGAAGGCATCAAGAAAGGAGAAGTTTCTTAACCTTTTTTTTTTTGGTGTGGAAATAAATACCACCTTTTTTTGATAATGTAGGAGTGCCCATATTTCTCTATCTTTCAATGTGGTCTAATACATAATATTTGATATCATTCTGCACTGTCCATTCTTGCATAATTATGTCACATCTTTCTATTTTCATCCAATTTTGTACCAAACTACAGTCTTTTCTGGTTTTGCAATATGATTTGCCTTCTCTTTCCACGTCAACTAGTAAATTCGTGCCTTGCTCATCTATATACTTAATATGCACAGGTCATGAGACGATTCGGGGTCCCAGAGCCTTATGAGAAGCTAAAGGAATTGACCAGGGGAAGAGCAGTTTCACGAGAAAGTATCACAGAATTCATTGAAGGTCTAGAATTACCTGAGGAAGCAAAAATTAATCTCTTGAAGTTGACTCCACATACCTACATTGGCGCTGCTGCGGAGTTGGCCATGAATGTAGACGTAGCTGTAAATCTGCTGAACGGTCTGGAATTTTTTAAAGGGGGACACTCGGGATGTTGGCATGATATGCAGTATAACAGCATCAGTGCCATGCGTTTGAGATGTCCTATGTTTATTGGTCAGCAACTTATTCAACTTGACCTGTATGTGGTACTTCATTGGGTGAGAATTTTGTTTCCTGCATTATAGAATGCAGAGTGGTATTCGGTGCTAAGATATGTCGTGTTGCATCGAATGAAATTTTGAGGGTGACGCAGTCCAGGCGTGTTTGACTCAGATGAGATTGTCTTCTCTCGGCCAAAACAATGTTGGCTGGGATGTTTATCGGCACCATTACATGTAACATAAACATGTTGTTAGCTTAATAATTTGGTTTGGAAATATGAATCTGTTTATAGGAATGGAACTCGATAAAGTGAATTTGATTTATCGAGTGAGACTAGGGGTTCACCTGGAGAAGTGTCCTTTTGCAATGTGTATTATACTCTACTGTCTCGAGATTATCTCACAGGGAGCTCGGACAGGAGCTCATATGAGAAATTTCGGCTTCTGCTAATTATTTCAAGATCTGGCAGTCAGAAAAGGCTACGTATTATGCCTTTCGAGACACACAAGTCTTTTTCATTATTTTTTGAAATTTGAATAATATTTTACATTTTGACAGGAAGTAAAAAGATAGTTTTTATTTAAGAGGATGCAAAGTGTAAGACAGTAAAAAAATGTTTTGTAGTAGGGACTGACGGGGCTCGCGTGCGTATGAAAAGCTTATTCTTGGCTAGGCCTTTTTGTTTATGTCATGGTTTTCTTGAATCTTAAGGTCTAGTCTCGGGTTTAATACATTGTCATTGTGGGGGTAGTATTGGCTAGGGGTGAGTATGGTGAAACTTGATGAGAATCTGTAGGTTTTCTAATTTCAAAGTATGTAGAATAGGTTTTAGGTTCCAAAAAAATGAGAAACTTGTTTCGATAGGTAGGTTTCAAATTCTTAGTTGATGACTTTGGAACCAAGAATCTACAGGTTCTTGGTTTCAAAGTATGCAGGGTAGTTTTTAGGTTCCAAGTTTGTTTCGGGTGGATTACAGGTTCTTAGTTGGATGAATTTGGAACCTGGAACATGTAATCTAAAGTCTAAAATAAGTTTTAATGTTTTTTATGGTTTTTTTATGGTTCGATGATAAATGTATAATTTGGTCTTTTGCGCGATCTTGCAATATCCCATACTTTTCGATGATGAATGTATAATTTGGAAATACTAGTTTGAGTTTTCATTTTATAATCGAGGCTTTTACTTTATTAATGTTCATATTTTTCATGTGTTTTTATGGTCTAAAAAATTATAGTAGCAAATGATGATTGATTTAAATTCACTGCAATTGTTCAATTAATAATATAGGTAGTAGAACGTAACCGAATAGATCATGGTAGGTTCTAGATTAAAACTGTTTTAACGGGAAGGGATTTTATAGGTTCTAGTATCTAGTGTCTTTTTAAATCTATATACTATCATTTCAAAAGAAAAGAAAGTGTCTTTTTTTTTTTTTTTTTCAGTCACTACTTGAATTTACATAGAAAGTAAGAACATTTCTCTTAGCAATACTTTGTGCAAAAGGGCTAAACTATGGTAAAACCATCAAGCGCAAGAATTGCCAACTATCTATCTACATCTATGTTATATAAAGACAAACTCAAAAGAAACTTTGAAGTTCAAATTTTTATTAACTAATAAGAAAGCACACGTTCATGTGACTAACTCTCACACACATGCAATGTGGGTGCACATCACTTTTGACATCTGTATTTGTTAAATTTTGTTTATTGATAGCATTTTAAAGATAGAATGAGAAAAATATATCACTGAAATAAATTTAAAGTGAGGTAAAATGACATTTTTGACTTGAATATCGTCGTATATATACATATATTTTCACGTAAATTTTAATATGAATTGTAATTGTGCAACATCAATGGAGGATAAAATCATATGGCGACAAGGCGATTCCTTAAATTCATCAAAATTGCTCAGTTTTAAATTGTAATTGTTACACGCGATGCGTGATGATTGTTTGTCTAGTCTCGTTGAGTACCACGGTACAATAATTGACAGGTCCAGTTGTCCGTGTCGTCGCCGTCATCATCATGCAAACGAAGGAAAAAGATGAACCTTCTCACGAGAAAGGATAGAGATCAAGTCGAGTCACACACGAGGGGAACGATCACGGCGAATCTCTCTCGCCTTCAGCAGGAAGGTAATTCATTACCGCCTCTCCTCTGGCTATTTCCCTCTCAGGTTCCTCACAACTAGCGATCTGTTTCTTTTTCATTCTTGCGTCATCTTCTCCCAATCAGTACACAAGTTTCGTGATCCTTCTATCGACCCATTTGAGATTCTGCCACCCCCGGTTTCATATTGTCGCTGCATCATATTCGGACATTTTCTCAGTGATAAGGGTAATTCATATTTAAAACTACTATGATTTTCTTGGTATGTGAAGCAAGGGTGACTGGTATGTGTTCAGTGTGGGCACTAAGCAATAGTTTGATGTCCTTCTGTTATTTGGCGATCTGGGCTTCTTCTGCTGTAATTTCTCCAGTACAATTTGCCAGCGGTTAGATGACTATGTTGAGATTGTTTGCCTTTGCGTCGCAGATTGTGGTGGGGCTGTGTGAAGATTTTATTCAAGATTGTTTTTACTCGATTCTGTTTTTTAGGAGTAGTCCTATCATTTGACCAAGAGGGCTCTGCAAGATTGTCTTGATCTTCACTTCAATACATTCTTGAGTTGGAATAAGCAAAGCAAGATATTCTTGAGCAAAAGACTTATTAGTAGCTGTCTACTCTAAGAATAAACGTGACCAATTTATCAAAGAGCAATCAGACTTTATTCTAGTGGTTATGTATCTAGCATTTATGTAACTCAGGATGTCACTTAAAAAGAGTACTTGCGCTGGAGAATTGGGCTTCTTGAAGAATTGGTTTCCTACCGCTGAAAATTTGCCAGGAAAATTGAATCAGCACCATCTGAGGTAATGTTGTGATATTTCTTATTGCTTCTTAGCAGATGATGTATATGGAAGATGTCCAAGCTAATTTTTGTAGCATAGAGGAAGAGGATGTCTCCATTCATTCCCTCAGCTGCCAATTTCACAAGCTATCCACTGCTTGTCCAAATCCCCGGTGACCTTTGTTTGCTCTTATTTTTGGGAGAAATTGAAACGTCCCTGGGAGGGAGTAGTTGAGGTATGAACTACTAAGGAGGTAAAAATCATGTCTGATAACGCCCATCAAATGGAAAGAAGCTATTCAATCCGGAGCCTTTCAAACAGAGGTGGTTCTGGTATGCAGCAACTTAATCACATCTACTGCAATTCGGTATATAAAAGTCCTATCTGTTAAATCTTCTGCATATTTCATTGTGTGAATGGCCAATGGTGTCTTAGCTACTATCATGTGATCTTTTATGGATTCAAAAGTTGCATCCCCAGAGCAAATGATAGACTTATCCTTCTTTTCCTTATTTACCTGTTAAAGTTTTTTTGTCTTCCAATCTTATTTCCTGACATCAGAATTTTGAAACTAGGTAGAAATCACCGATGTGACTAATCGACACATCATATTCATATCAGAAGAATTGGGATGGGATAGGAGTCCTCTTATTGTTCAGCAATTAGTGTAGTGTTCTGTTATACTTTGGACTAGAACATTTTTTTTTTTTTTTTTTAGGAAAAGTTGTGGCAGACAGTTTAATTAGTAATTTTCCTGTATGGTTTCTTTGTTGCAGAGAGGACTAGCAGTTATATGGTGGAATCAGGATTCTTTGTGTCATCCTTCACTGCTACTATGTTCATAGGTGCATTGGCAACGGTTGGGATCTTGTTAATCAGCTTGCTGGTTGTGTTAGCAGTGATGTTGCAATCTTGCGAAAGTAAAAATTCAGGGGTTGTTCAAAGTCAGAAGTTAATTCATTATCACAGAATTTGCAACATATATGCTCAGCATGCGGAGCTCAGTGGCTTGAAAGAACATGACTGTCCTCCCTTCTGTGGGGTTCTTGCTAAGCAATACATCAAAGGAGGTCTCTATGCTAGAGAATTAAATGTCACAAATGCAGTGATTCAGAATTACCTCGGTGCTGTTACAGCAGTAGATGGTGGTCTAGATGTTGTTTTGATGGATGCAGATGACATTTTATCTCTACATCCTCTTAACGTTGATCTGGTCACAAACAGGTAAGTTCTTGTCTTTTTATGTTCTGTGCTGTTTCTTACTATTAATCCTCGTGAAGTGCCAACATATTAATTCTGTTCACACATCAAAGGGCCAAGTACTCTGATAGTTCATCTTTTCTCTTTTGGTTCTCTCTAGTGTCTCCTTAGGGAGTTCATTTTCCTAGTTATCGCTGTACAATGGCTACTTTCACATCCCACCAGCAGCAGCTGCATCCTTCACTCTACCTTGGAAGTTTTAGATTACTAACTTTTGTTCAATCTAGGCAAGGGAAGTTAATGATGCATCAAAGTTTACACTCCTCCATTGAGTCCCTTGATTCTCATGTTCTTTTTCGTGGAACAGATTTGAAAATTTTGACAGTGAGAGTTTTGAAGAGGCAAATCATTTAAAGCAAAGTTATCTCCTTCAATTGTACACGGAGTTGCAAGCACGTGGGTGGACTTTGGTTTTCTTTTCTAGAAAATCCCAAAGAGAACAGAATGTCGCCAGGGAGATCATATATTCTGCAGGATTCAGAAGTTGGTATTCTTTGATTATGAGGTACTTCGGCTAATTCACAGACAACTCTTTTGATAATGGACACCGTTTAGTGTTGGCCCACCATCTTTCAATATATAGTTGCAGTGTCTTGGAATTTCTCCTTTATCATCATTCCCCTCCTCCCCCTTCCTCCCCCCCCCGCCGCCCCCAAAAAAAAAAAAAAAAAGAAAGGAAAAAAAGAAGAAGAATACTTTAGAAGGGTCATACGGCTACTTTAGAATCTTGTTCATAGTTGCACTAGTGATTGCATTAGGCTTAATATATCTGCTTCGAATCATGTTCATTCTTTGTTGCTGTCGTCTCATAAGTTGGTATTCTTTGATTTTGTGGTACTTCGGTGAATTCAGAGACAACTCTTTTGATAATGAACATCATTTAGTGTTGGCCTGCTATCTCTTAATATATAGTTGGAGTGTCTTGAAATTTCTCCTTTATCATTCCCTCCCAACAAACACCCCCCCCCCCCCAAAAAAAAAAAAAAAATGAATACATTAGAAGTGTCATATGGCTACTTTAGGAACTTGTTCATACTTGCACTAGTGATTGCATTAGGTTTAATATATCTGCTTTGAACCATGTTCATTCTTTGTTGCTGTCATCTCATGGAAAATTGGTTCCACTCTCAAAGATTCTTGCTTACAAGGTTGCATCTAAACTCTTCCATATGTTTGCTTCTGGGTGAGAAGCTATTACAAGGAGAAAGAATGGACATAATGGGCATATTAAGTGATTAAATTCAGCAGATCTGCCAAGCTCTTGAACTCTGGGGTTGAAAAATGGCCATTTACTCTCGCAGTTTGATGAAAGAGCAATTCTTCATAGCCTTTAGCCTTCATTTAATATAGGTTGAATTGGACATGAGATTTTCTTGTCTGAATTAGTTTACCCTCTGACAGATCTGACGATGAACTGCAAATTGATAGCAGAACATACTTTTCCAGGCGAAGGGAAGCATTGGAAAAGGATGGTTTCCGGATCGCAGGCGTAATTAGTAGCCACATGGATGCTTTAACAGGTCCATTCTCAGGGAAGTTGATATTAAAGATTCCAAACCCAATTTGTTACAAATATTCGTCAGCACATTGACATCCAAATGAAGCAGTATTGGTATTGCTCCATGTTGGATGACTGTTTCAAGTCACTGATGCTTTGAGCGTCAATCCACTCCACTTAACCATGCCTAAATTATGATTATCTCCAGAGCCATTATATGGTGGTGGTTGCTGAAGTGATCAAATTTAGTCTTCGCCGCGTATGAGGAGACTGAAGTACCTATCTTCAATTTTTCATTTCTATCTCTGGTTAGAATCCACTACTATTTGCGTCCCTTCTCTGGCAGTACAAAGGGAAGGAAGGTAGATGATGCTGTTCATGATGATTTCTTTTATACCGGTTACTGTAGGTTTTATGTCTAGGAACTCATATACGAATCTAAAATGTGTATTACCAAAAACATACAGCACGACTACATTTCAGCTACTGTTATACTAAACTGGTTTTTTTGCTTTTGAAACTAGTGGATGAAGTATAAGCTCTACCTTCAGTGTCTGCTTCCTACAGGATTCCAGCAACTTGAATGGCACCAAGTGTGAATAATGTTGCATTAACTATACTAGAATAAAATGAAGTATCCACGACAGCCATTCCTTTAACATGTAAGATTCATCCCTTCTTGAAGAAGATAATTAAGTAGGATTCCAGGGCCAAGTCTTGTAAACAACGGTCTCTGTTGCAATTTCTATATTATATGCTAAGTTTGCTTCGGTTCACCTTTGGAAAGTATGTAGAGCTATTTCCCTTAACTGGACGTTCAGTGAATCCCAACCAAATGCAATTTGAATGCTAGATCGTTGGGTTCCTTTGAACTGGGACTGGGAGGACTCGGGTACTAATTTCAATAGCGGCATGTAAATAGTCGAAACTAAACACCGTAACTGACATAAATCAAGACGAATGCAGTGGATCTGCGATGGTACATGCGATCCGCATATCTGCAAATTTCTTAAGATGAACGACATTCAAGAGAAATGGCTCAAGCAATTAGAAATAGAGAATTTAGCTGAGGCACAAGCCATGCAAGGGGGTGATTCGAATCCCATCGGCTCATACAGTTGATGACTTGCCTCATATCCACAGGATTTACGCGCAAAACTAACACAAGATCCACACCGGAATGGACAGGCACACCACACCAGGACTACAGAGAGAATATCTACAATGTAGAATTCAAGTCATCAGGGTAGAATATATACAAAGGCTTTCGAAACTATGGGTTAGTGTAAAAGCTCTATCTAAGCCCCTACTAGTCTTATTCTTATGATGCCGTAGGACGGTCGTAGTTTCGGAAGCTACAAAGCAACTCATTCACACATAAAGTCAGAACTCGATCGCTATCTCCTCTCTTAAACAATCCTATTCCCTCAGCAAATTCGACTTCTTTGTTTATCAGGAAGTGCAGAAAAGAAAGTACTTTCCAAAGATTGGACTCTCATGAGGTACTCTTCTCTACTCATTCCGCTCTTGCCTTTGTCCTTTAGTAAGAAAAATCAATGAGTTCTTAAACCCAAGTCAGCTTTAAACTTCTGTCTACATTGCACCAATACGAGCAATTTACATCACGAGGCTCGCTACAATTGCCACGTATTGAACTTCTAACAGCTGATTCTGTTGTTGCCCACAAAACAAAGGCATGTAAGAGTTTGGTTGCACTCAGTCAATAGATGGATCAACCGACCGTAGGCGCCGCAACCATGCAATCCGCACACTAGGCTTCTTCAGCTGCAGGAAGATTTCCCTATATTCCCTCTTCAGGAAGACCTCCAATGCGAACAGATATAGGTCACTTCCCTGCTCCACATCCTCCATCTCATCAAGACACTCGATGCATTCACCAATACTATAATTTAGTTTGTTTCTGGGTGTTGCAAGACTCGCAGCATTCCTCTGCATGGTTGCAGTGCTCCTCGATTCAACTGCATCGGGCAAGTGCTCCTTTCTCGGTTCCGATTTGGCAATTTCTGGCTCTGCGGTATGCACAGTCGAGGTGGTTGAACTATCATTTAGCCTCCTATGTTTCCTTGGCGGTTCTGGCTCTCCAGAGTCTTTTCTTCCACCAAAAAGGACTTCCAGCTGGTCAGTCAGATAAAGTTCTTTATACCGAAATTGTGCAGAGTCTGGGTTTTCCTGCATTATACCTAGCACTATCAGAAATCATATAGTCGTTCCAATTTCACATAAGTAGGACACCTATAGTGAGCTCATCAGAATACCTGTATATAGTTGTTCCAATCATCTTCAGTCGCACCAAATCTCTTGGTATTTGGATCCCATTTCATCCTACTATCACCAACCAGCTCACACCAGATTCTCCATTGCTGCTTGGTTAGGTCCCAATAATCCTCCAATTGCTTCTTGTCAAGCAAAAGACCAGTCTTGCGGTTAAATGATCTGATAACATGTCTCCAGCCTTCCTTGGTAATACGTTTATTACCCTTCAACGTCTGTTCTGTGCAGAGATCAACAAATATCTTGTGACAATCAGGTGTCCACTTAGCTTTTGGTTTAAGAGCCGGTAAGCACGAGTTTTGTCTACCAGGACTTGTTTCGCTGTATGTATCCAGGTCGCCATCTGACCCACTGCTTATATCAAGTTCATGTACAGCCTCAATTTTGGGCGCCTTCATTGTTATGGCTTGACCTTCTGTTTGCAAGGGGGAGTTCACTGAACCACCTTTGTGCATACATTGAGTGAGAAGTCCTGCATCTTTCTTACTTATTGCTCCATCAAATATGATTTCCAATTTGTCTACAAACTGGAGTTCCTTAAACTGAAATTGCGCAGCTGCTGGGTTTGCCTGGGATAAATAAAGTAATGTATGTCTTTATCTCTCCATTTTCCGAACTGAATGGTAAGGACAAAAGAGTGAGTTAATTTCCATACCTTAACATACAAAGCCCACTCTTTTTCAGTAGCTCCAAACTTGTTGGAACTCCGGTCCCATTTCATAGAACCAGTACCAGTTAGCTTGCACCATACTTTCCACTGTTCCCTCATCACATCCCAATGGCTCTTCATCTGCTTCCTATCATAACTTATTCCTGTTCTTTCATGAAATAGTTTAACAATATTCATCCATCCCTCCCTTGTAAAATATGTCCCTGGCCTGTACCCTCCATTAACCTGCTCCAGACAAAGATCGACAAATACTTTGTGGAGGTCTGGCGTCCAGTATGCCTTTGACTTTGGCACCGGATGTGATGAGCTTAACCACATATCTTCACCACAGTTGGGATGGTTATTGTAAAGTCTAAAGTTGTTGACTTGCAGCAGGGGCAACAGCATGGAGTAAATTTATCATTTCAAATGCATCATTGATGCTACCGATAACTCCATAACACCACCCATTTAGAAGAAGAAGGAAAGAAGATTCTGCAAACAGAAGAAACATATAAGAAAATAAGACTTTAGCGAGACATGTATAAGAGCAGCATAATCAATGCGAACAATGACCAAGTTATGAAGGAACACGAAAGCGTGTCAACCGATAAAGACAATCTTCAAAGCATTGTATAAATAGAGTTTCTACTACATGATAAAAGATAAACGAAAAGGTCCATGTCCATTCCCATGTGCGTGGAAATCATGCCATGGACATGCCAAATGCATGTGCATGGAAGGAGGAACTGTGGTTCATAATAATGCATGAGTAATTCAATTTGAGCCCAAGGAAACAATAGGAAAGGTTAAATTTGAAAACAAAAAACAGTTCCTTGCAACTTATAATTGTCCACATTGTTAAGCCGCATGTTCAACTAGAGATTCCAGTGTTTCCATGAATAAGGCATGTATAGTTTGCAAACAATGCTCTTCCGGGCACAGCTCAGTTAGTGGAATCCTATACAGCAAATTGAATGTACCACATTTCCTAACTTGGCATGGAATGTCTAGCGATTCATACAACGAGCAGAACTTATAAAACCCCAGATCACAGAGAACAGCTGATTTGCCCATAGGATTGCATCATTTTTGTGTCTTAAAAGACACGGTCAGGACACGTAGTTCCTGAAGTAATATGGAAAATGGACACCTCCTCATCGTGTTGGCCATTTCAACTTATATCGGTTTATGCACACCAACAAACAACCAATATTAAAATATGAGGGGCTTAAATTAAACAGGCAAAGCAACAAAACTTGCCACGAAGTCAGAAATCTGAAAATCAACGGAAAGCAACCAACAGACAACTATAAAATGAAAGAGATACAGATTTTAACATGACAAATTTGTCCAGGCCTGCTCCAGACGCACACATATTATCTGACCAAGCAACTATAACACGCTCTCTCTCTCTCTCTCTCTCTCTCTCTGGAAATGGAATTTTACAAAATACACACAGACTAATGCACTTAGCAATGAAAACACAAAAAAGTTGAGATTTTTCTTACAATCATCGCATGCGAAGCAACCGCAAACTGTCACGAGGGGAAGTGGGTCTCGATCGAACTAGGCACGGACACGAAAAGCTGCACACTGCGAGCAACCTCATCGAACATCATCACGCTTTGAAGCTCCTAACCGACGTCGTCAAAGGCCAGAAAACGAGAAGGAAGAAGAGAAAAAAACATACCCAAGTGAGCGGATTCGAAGGAGCTCAATTTGGTCTGCTCGTCGTGTCTTCTTCCCATTGAGACTCTGAGAGAGAGAGAGAGAGGTGGGGGGGGGGGGGGGGGGTGGACAAAGAAGAAACTGAATTCGGGTTGTGAATGGGGCTGAGTCGGATCTTCACGGGCAGTGGTGGGCCTGGCCCAGATTCTTCAGCCAATCTCCTTACGAACCCCCCATCCGACAACACATGCTCAGGTCACTGTCCTCAGAATGTCCACGGCTCGTCAGCTTTCGTGAAGAGCACACGGCTTTCGATGGGTGTGTAAAGTTGGTGGGCTGCATGCACTCATGTTTCGCCTTTAATGTGCAGTGAATTCACGCACGACAGTCGAGAGTTAAACCCGAACTTTACAGCTCACGTAGGCTCCATCGCAGCAGCAGACGGTAATGCGCAAGATAATTTAAGTCCCTGTAGCCTCGTTGTAAATTCGACTAAACTTCAGCGATCACAAATGAAATTACCTCGTAATTTCGGGCTCAATATGCGAAAAGAATGGGAGGAAAGCAAATCAAATGGGCAACGTGCTCTCAGGCAGGGAAGGAAAGGCGATGATGGACGGACGGGGGCATCATCACGTACGGGAATGCGCGTGAAAAACAATGTTTGGCCGCATCATCATCGTGGACCGGCTCCTCGAAATGGAATGTCCGTCCCTTCGAGGGAATGTCATGCGAGCATGTTCCTTTTCGGTCAAAGGGTCGCATAAGACCAGGTAAGCGAGCCGAACCTCGGCTCGGCTTTGGCTGGAGACTGGAGACTGGAGCCGAGCCACGAGATGCTGAGGGAAGACGTGATCTTGGAGAAGTCTTAAGGTATATTCATTGCGAATTTGAAGTGATTACGGAAGACGAGGATTGGAAAATTTTGTTGGTCTCCAACCATCCCGTTCGTCCGTCCGTCCGTGCAGAGAGCAGTCAGCGATGCGGCTTCTTCTAAATTAGACGATTTGCTGTCTAAGCGATCTGTATAATTCACGAGGTAGGATCGACTGCGTATCATCCTAACTTAGGATAATACAGGAGTTGATTTGGGGGACCCCACGGGACAGAGGAAGAAGACAGAGATCCAACGAGAAAACAGGGAAGCCGCGTCAGGGAAGAGAGTTGGTTGAATCAGATCGAGTGTGGGAGCCATTTTTTGCTTCCGCCCAACTTCACGGATATTTTCCTCCTTCCTTTTCTTTTAATTTCTCTCTCTCTCTCTCTCTCTCTCTCTCTCAAAAGAAGAGAAGGCCAAAAAGGAAAAATAAGAAAAGAAAAGAAAATTATTACCACCATCATCAGCATCATCATCCACTTCGCTGCATCCGCTCCCCGCAAAAAAGAGCGACCAGTCTCTCTCTCTCTCTGTGAAGATCCCCTCTGGCGATAAATCACTGTTGCCCATTTCTTCCTTGGCTCCGTTCTGGTGCTTCCTCTCTCTGTCTTCGACACTTCAGCTCGTACGAGCCGAAAAATCGATCCTTTTCTGCTTCCTTTTGCCTCTGTTCCAGGTACCCATCTTTAATTCTTTAAAGTTGTTGATGTTTATCTGAACTTTTCGGGTCAGATCTCCATCCTTATGGGTCTAGTTCAAACCCATTTCACATGCATTCCTATGCCCTGCATATTGTTACTTGTTAGTCACACGATTTGGTCATTTGGTCAAAGAACCTTTTCCCCTGCGGGTTTTACAAGCTTCAGATCTTTTTTAGAGAACCCAATCCGTGACAAACCCCGTGACTTGACTTTATGTCAAATGGGTTCTTGCACCTGATTCGGATTGTTTACATGTCAAAGTTTCTTCATTTCTTTGTTCATGACTAGAGTGGTAATTTCTTTCGTCAAGGTTGATTAGAGGGACTTTTTCCATTAGATGGTGTGGTGTTCTTTGATTCTCATTGCTTCCTCGCATTCTGAATTTTAATCTTGTTTTATCTAAAAGTACAGCCGTAGTCGAGTAAGCAGGAGTCAATTGATACTGGGTCGATCCGGTCGGCAACTTTTGTTGGAAGTTTGAGGAATCTGATTGAGAGAAGAGGTAGATCTAAAGGATCAAAGGATGTCATTTACCGGCACCCAAGTTAAATGCAAGGCTTGCGAAAAGACAGTTTATCCTGTTGAACAGTTATCTGCGGATGGGGTTGCATACCACAAGTCTTGCTTCAAGTGCAGCCACTGCAAAGGCACATTAAAGGTGTGGCATTTTTTCATTGGCTTACAATCTGCTGTTTTTTGTTCGATGAGTTATTATATGTGGATGCAATGTCTGTCTTGTATATTTGGTAGACTTGAGTCTAGAAGAAGAAACTTTGATATTGCATTTGTTGCAAGTAATTACTCATTGTTCTGTGCACATGGAGTGAGTATATAAGCATCGTGTTCTGATGGATTAAAGTTGAGTTTAAAATGAATTCCTTTGATCTCTGCTATGCTCCTATTTATGACTAAGTTCACTCAACAATTCTTGTCGGGAAACGAAGTCAACGTTATATAGTCATTGTCTGCCACAGATTAGAGGTGCATTTTAAGGATAATGAAGCAAATGCATTTGCCTTATAAGGATCCATGTCATGATTTCAGCTGAGCAGCTACTCCTCAATGGAAGGAGTTCTATACTGCAAGCCTCACTTTGAGCAGCTTTTCAAGGAGACTGGTAATTTCAACAAGAACTTTCAGTCACGTAAGTCGTGTGCTTTACTAAAATCATGTTCTTTATGCGATCGACCGGCTGTTGTTTAACACTGCTTAATTTGCAATGATTCATGTTCAACAGCTGCAAAGTCAGCTGAGAAGTTAACTCCAGAGCTGGTAAACTTTCATTAGATCACTTGAGCCAATTATGAGTGTGTAAATTTAACATAGAATGTTATTAGATATCATCGAGTGTCATTGCTAGTGCATTTGATTTTGCAGACAAGATCACCTAGCAAGGCTGCTGGCATGTTTTCTGGTACACAAGATAAATGTGCAACTTGTGGCAAAACTGCCTATCCGCTGGAGAAGGTACATTTTGCTTGTCTCAAAGAGTCTTGATATTGGATATCAATTACGAGGCTATTGGTTTGATAGTAATGCTTTCTGTAAGAGTCATTTCATGCAGAATCCTAGTTTTCACATTGTTGGTAATGGCATGCATTATTTCACAGTTTTTATCTATCTTGTTCTCGAATGGACAGGCCTATACCTTTGTCTCAAGGTTTTTGACATTACAGGCTTCACGACTTCTTTTGCTTTATGCAGTGTTATAAAGTTAAATGTAGCAGTCCTTTCCTTACTGTGTTGCATTCTTGATCTATTTGTATGAGAAAATATTTGCTAGTCAGGCATTACAAGTAAAGGCGTGATGTGTTGGTGAGTAATCTTTGAATGTGGAGACTGTGGTGGCATGAGTTATCTATGATATTCTGTCTGTTTGATGAGGGAATACAGAAAGCATGGTTGTTCTTCTATAGAGTTATTTTCTCACCTGGAATTCCAATTTTCTGTTTTCCCTTCTTGTAAAGCTCTAAAGCACCCAAGGAGAAACTTCTGTTCGAGTTGTTGGACACCCCGAGCAGAAACTGCTCATTCACTAATGTTAAACTTCTGCTTAGCATGAGCCTTTCTTGCAATCGATTTCACATCAGTGTAACATTGCTTCTTGTGGAATACTTGTAGGTGCTTAAAGTTGCATTATGACAGCTTTCTAGTTGATTTTTTTTGTTCCTCAGCTTCGATAATTTTTTTTTCGGTTCTAATGGCTTGACTTATATTTCCTGAAGAAACTGCGTGGCTAACTCTGTTTATTAACAAAAATTGCAGGTAACAGTGGAGAGCCAGAGCTATCACAAATCATGTTTCAAGTGCTCTCACGGAGGTTGCCCCATAACCCCATCAAACTACGCAGCTCTGGAGGGCATCTTGTACTGCAAACACCACTTCTCCCAGCTTTTTAAGGAGAAAGGAAGCTATAACCATCTCATCAAGTCTGCATCAATGAAACGGGCTGCAGCATCAATTCCAGAAGCTTAAAATGACCTTTCTTATGATGTTTCTTGTGCGGTTATTGGGTCGGTCTTGATGTGTGCCTTTTTGTTTGTCTAGCTTGTTCATCTTGGGGGAGCTAATGAACTTGGTTCCTTCGTTTCTGCTTTCCGCAAATCCTGTGACAAGCCCTTTCTTATGTTGTGATGGATAATAGAGTCCGAGGTTGTGAATTGACATTTTTATTGAACCGCAGATGAGTTTCGGACAATCTTGTTGCAGTTTGCTTTTCCGTTTGCAAGCTTGTGCTACTGAAATTACGTGTCTTATTTCCCTTTTTCCTAACAAGCTGTAGTTTCCCAGATGAGCAGCAAAGTCCGTGAGGTGCCTTTTCCATGCCTACTTTACAGTAGGCAGTAGGCCTATTAAACGATTTGATCGGATCGAATCGGGTCATAAATGGTCCGATGTTAATTTTTTAATTAATCCGTTTATGATTCTTTTATTTGTAATGCAAATCTATTGATCTATATTTGATTCTATTCATATATAATTCATACTCGATCCAATTCATATTATTAAAACACTTTCATATATTCATATTATTAAAACACTTTCATATTTAATTTAATGTAAGAAAATTTATATCCAAATTAAAATGTAAGAAAATTTATGTCCAAACTAAAATGAGAGTGGAGTGGAGTGAGCGAGAATGAGAAAGTAGGGTTATAAACGTGGATTAGGTTTAAATAAATTATAAACCCATTTATGATATATTTATGATCTACTTAACATTTATATTATATTTAAACCCATTTACTCAATATTATTGATCTATATAGCAATTTAATCCATCATATATGGGTTAATAAGTTTATGACTCATTTTGACAAGTCTATTTGATAGTAGAGGAGCCCCTATAATGTCAAGTTTCTTTACATTTAAGACCCTTCCTTTATTGATAATCCTACTGGGTGGAGCATCAGGTTACAACTGATCGCTATGAAAAACAGACGGCAAATTCAATAAGAACGGCATCTGTGTTACAATACAGATAGAAAAAGGCTGTATCATTGGAGCAGACATCACTCTGAATCTCATTCATTATGATCGAAAAATAAATGACGGAAGGTTATGCATCAAAAGTTCCGAGACAAGAATTGGCCACTCCAACCATTGTACCTTATGACGAATCCAACTCAACCCGATCACAAGCATTTTGTGAAAATCTCAAGATCCTATCTGGGGAGCATGTTCGGACTTCTAAATGTTTTGACTTGTGCTCCGAACGTAATTAACTGTGCTGCAAAATTTCCACAAGACCACAATCTGTCTGAAAGAAAAGAGGAATTCAAAACATAAATGAGCAGACGAATTAAAATCATGAGCTCCTTTCATTAATTAATCACTGTAAGAAACGTCAATAACAGATTGGTTGTGTTGATACACAATTCTACAGCCACTATAAAAGAATATAAAAGAAAATGATGTATCTCCACAACCCCAAAACTGGAAATATAAGAGACAAATCATTCACTTATTGAATTTTCTACTTTGGACTAATCTTGTCTAATTGTTGCTAACACAGTGGAAACCATCTCCAGGCTTCCAGGGGGAAAAAATAGAATGATAGGCGAAACCTTCACCAGCTGCTAGCACAAGCCCAACTTGCCTCCACTAAATATCCCGTGCTGGAAAACAAATATAAGGCTAATTCTTCCTTGAATAATTATGATTTGCTCCTCTTTTTGGCTTCACTGTAGAGTATAACTCCTAAGACGGTTAAGGAGTAGCCTAGCATTCCTGTGACGGACACAGGATTCCTGAAAATCAAGATTGACACCACCACTGCTACAGCACCTTTTGCATTTCCCAGCACCTGAAAGAACAACCAATTCTTAGAAACTCTTCCACTCAATCCTTTCGGTCATTCCAAGTCTAATCAACATCACTCAAAGAATAATTAAACATCAGTAATGATGGTTATCCCAGGCCTAGTCAACATCATTAAAGGATGTTCGTTATATAAAGAAACAGCTTGTTCAGAGCAAAAATATACTGATAAGTCGAAACAACTCCCCTGCCCTTCCTTCCTCTGCTTATAAAAATAGAAGTGAAATGGAAGACACACAAAATTACAGAATGTGAATAGAGAAGGAAAAAAGTCCCCTCCACCAAATAGCTCACAACAGCATATAGCCTCATCCATTGGACATGATTGAATACACAGTACATTTGAACAGACATCTATATACTCTTAAAAGAAGAGGATAAAACTGGAAATACTATTTGGCCCAACATAACCTACTTCACTGAACAACAATACCTATATATAGCCCAAGAAGATAATTAAAATCAATACTTTCGATTGACCATAGCACTGAGAAAATGCTGTTCTTAGAACAAAACCATTTATAGGTTAAAGACTCCGCAAGATTGGGGACGTTACTTTTATCAGATCCAATAAAATTCAGGCTGAATTATAAGACCACAAACTGCCTAATTCATTGATATCCTAAAAGAATGTCTGGCCATGAGGAACAGAATTAGCTACACGAAGATAGGACCTTACACAACAACTCATCCCTAGTTATGAGACATGTAGTGCCCAACAGGACAAGTTTCTCCCTGTCAAGCTGATGTTTAGCCAACAACTCCATTCCCTATAATACATACTTGTCAAGGACCTCAACAATCTAAAATTTAGCCAACAACCCCATTCCCTATTGATACATACTTGTCATGCACCTCCGCAATTTAAAATTTAGCCAGCAACTCTATTCCCTATTAATACATACTTGTCAAGGACCCCCACGATTTAAAATTCTCCTAGGTTCAGTGGATAAGCACTCTCCATGAACTTTTTTTTCATTATTCACATCAGTAATCAGCTGATAATATGAACAAATCACCTCTTTACCTCCTTTAGATAGGGTCATCAAGTCCACTTAATTGATTGCATAAAAATGATACAATCAGTTCTTTGTGCCTGTTCATACAGTATTTATATGTGATCGGTCTATACCAACAAGGATACAAGTGAGATAATCTGATGGCGCAAGTGCTCACACCAATTTCTCACCAATGAATAGTATCCACAGAAAATAAAATTTGGATGCATACTAGGCTTCTTATCTGGATTCCAATTGATCCTTTACAATCCAACACAATGTTTTTGCACCAATGATCTCTTTCTCCTTTTCAAATAGAACAGCATTGAACAAGAGCTGAAGGTAGCCAATATCTAAACATAAAACTAAAAGAATGCATAATAAGAAGAAATTGGTACCTGGAGAGTCAGAGCGCTGGTATGTTTTGTAACCAAAAAGTTGGTCAAGTTGACAAAATATGCGAGTGATGAATTGAAAAGCAGATACCAAATGATCCTAAAATCTTCTCTTGCCAAAGCTAGGGTAATGCCGACCACATTTTCTTCCATTAAAAGTGTTGCAGGGAGCAGAAACACCACAGCTATGGGAGCCATGTACAATAACAGATTCATAGAATTCAGCTTCTCCCTGTAGAAAAGTCAGCTTCAGTTCTATTTCAACTACTCAAACAAGAAGGGAGGGGGCAGTGGGGGAGGGGGGAGGGAGAGCCTACCCTTCAGAAGAAAGGAGGATTCCTTGCAGAACAGATTTCAATGCCCGTGCTGCAGTAGCTGCCACACACATGATAAAGCCAAATAGATGGAAACTCGGTTCACCCTGAAGCCATATGGAACTAAAATTTATGAGTATTAAGATGATTCCACTCAAAAAACAATGTTCATGACAAAAAAAAGAAGCTCTACAAATTTATAGGTTTTCAAATTAAAGATTGCAAGAGTAATAAAGGCCATAAGCATTTTAATGTTAGTTTTCATTGGAACCATGAGTTCCTGTGAACTAGGTAAAGCCAATCTGAGAACGTCATCAGGATATGGAACACAAATCTTTCACATTAGCAAAAAGCTCTGCATAAGCATATGCCATTGCTGGTGGAAAAGAGGCCTTTGTCAATAGCATCAGGCAACATCACGCGACTTTATGCAATTGGGGAACACACTTTGTTGCTATCTCTGTTTATTCGAATGAATGAAAATTTTAGTGGCTGGGACACATGAAAAGAGACAAATATTGAGCGCATTTTGCATCCATCAGAGCTCCCAGACTCAGCCCACATTTCCTCACAAGACAATTTGCATTTTGGCATACAGGCAAAGACAAACGTATTAACATGAATCACCCATAAATCTATTTATCTCTTCCCTTCTCTTCTACTTGCCAAGTAAACTCGCAAGAAGGAACAATAGAAAGACATCTCTTAAAATAGGCGAATGCCTTCGCATCTAGGACTATAATTAAGAGGAAAACTGTGCATGTGGTTAAAAACCATAACCTATCTGTTTTTCCTGCTTTAAGCAAGGTTTGCAGCGCAAAATCAATCCAGTCGGCACAATGACCGATCCTTTCCTTAACCCCCTCCCGAAGTCAAAAGAATGACTACTGTTGTAAAGTACCTCTGACGACCGACAAGAAAGACTATAAATCTACAGCAGAAGCAAGAATAACTTTTGATCCAACACAACCTTCTTTATACCGGAAGCTTCCATCGTGCTATATATCCCACCTCTCACAATCATAAATTCAAATTCCCAAATCTCATCATCTGAAGTATTGCTGCACAGGCTGCCTGGCCCCATCCTAATCGTTTCGGTATCTACTAACTACCGACCCTTTCCCACCACGTAGCAGATATATCCAGATGAAAATGCAGTTTCGGGAACTCGAGCTAGAAAAATCACCAGACCCACGTCATCGATCACAATTTCTTGAACACACGACGAACAAGGCAGCGCAAAAAACGGCTCAACATACCCCGCTGGCGATGATGACCCCGGTGACCACGGGCACGAGAGTGAGGTAGGTAAGCCAAGCCTCCCGCTTGAGCGTCACGAGGTAGGCGAAGACGGCGGTGAAGAAGGGGGTGGTGGCGCCGATCGCCTGGTTGAAGGAGACGGGGAGGAAGCGGAGGGAGACGTTGCCGAAGACGACGGAGACGCAGAAGACGAGGCTGAGGGCGGTGATCTTGAGGAGCTGGACGCGGGATCGGATGGTCTGCATCGGGACCATCTTCATCCAGGCGATGGCGATGTAGCTGAGGAGGGAGCAGGCGGTCATGTGGCACATGGTGAGGAAGATCGGGTACTTGAACCCGTAGTTGCTCAGCAGGTACTTGTTGAGCAGGAGGACCCCGATGTTGGAGGAGTACCACGAGGTGACGAGCCCGATCGTGAAGAATCTGCTGGTGGGTTTCATCGTGGAAGACGGGACGGGACGGGGCGGAGGAATGAATCGGGCTTCGATTCGCCGGCGGGGGAGGACGCTAGATCGGCGTCGGCGGGAGGGCGGGGCCCTGTCGGTGGAGGCGGGGAGATCTGGGTAATGCGGGAACGGAAGGCGCGAGGAGGAGGAGGAGGAGGGGCGAGTTACGAGGAGGCTCCATGGATCTCCGGAAGGAGTTTCATGTGCGAGAGAGAAGAGGAGAGAGAGAGATAGTGAGAGATTTCGCCGGAGAGAGGGAAGCCGGGCGAGGGATGGATGGAGAGATTGGTGTCGGAAAATCGAAGGATCGACGACGAAATGTACGTTCCCCCTGCAGACAGAGAGAGAGAGAGAGAAGGAGAAAGAGAGGTGGAGCAGGGGAGGGACGCGTTTTAGGAAATGGATCGTCTTCTTCGTGGTCAAGTTTAATACATTTGGTCATTTAATTTAAAAAACCATTTTTGTGTTGTATTATTATTTTTTTTTTTTTGGAGATTTTGATGTGGGCTCTCTCCCTCTCTCTCTTTTATTTATGTTTTCGAGGGGTTTTTTTTTTTTTTTTAATCTCAATAATTTAACTTTGCATATATTCGGGATCCAGCAAGAATAAGAAACTGAGTACGTTGTGGGAGGGCATTGGAGGAGGTGTGGTGTGCGACTCAAGGAAAGTGGGAGGAATTCGATCGGTTTGACTAGTATTCAAGAAAAATCCGTGAAAGGGCCTTTATATTTCCGATCGCCAAAAATCCAAAATCTTGATCGAACTGAGAAACGAACATCGCACGGGCTTCAATTGACATAACGATACAGATTCCTGGGTTATTTCGAGAAGTACCCGAATTCGATCTACCCATGATGCTAGTCCACTATTTCGTCATGCGAAAAGGATGTCGCACGACTCCTTTGTCGACCGAGTCGACGGGATGGGGGTGATTAATGGCGTTGATTATGCAGCAAGAGAACGAGTCAGTCACATGGCCAACGGTAGGTACAGCCTAATTAGTCTTAGTCTTCGTAAAAGGGAGAGAATCGTTGACCTTTCTATGTGCGAAGATGCCGAATAATGACTGAAGGTGCGTCCGCACTTCTTCAATGGTTGGCGCTTTGCTGCTTTAAGTCCGCCCGGACCATCTAAAGAATAAACGAAGCTCGAAGCTTCGTCCTCCCATAATTGATATCAGATTTATTTATGACTTCACGTTTGTTTGGAGTCCCTACAAGACATGTGAATCAATCAAAAAATATGGAATTCACATGGTGCCCCCTTGTGTTTGCACCAATTTGCCACTTGGTCCCTCGTTTGCCAATGTGAAAATTTGCATTCGAGCCCTTCGATTTCTCGCTAATTCGAAAATAAGAACTGCCCTGATTAATAAAACGAAAGAATTTTTTCACACAGAGCACGTTCTCAAAGGTTCATCACGTTCATTGCCATCTACGTTGGACAGGCCTTTATAACGGTAGATCTACGGCAAGCCATGTTAGCGTTGTGAGTCGCGTTTGACCTTTAACGGTAGTTCCGCGATGTTCGTGCTTTAGTATCAGCTTTGCTTGCGTGAGTGCCTTCCTCACGCTCTGGAACTCCCCTTACAAGGCATCGATCTATTGACTTCTTCACATGCTTTTATGATGGAAAATGTTAAGCGCAGATCTCAATTACCTTTTGGCCGAGTCCCTAGTTAATCAAGCAAACGACTTGCCTTCCCCCCGCTTTCCTAGCTTCGCACCTCAATTGTCCTTAAGAATCACGACTCGCCAAATTTACTGACGTTATCGTGCCCAAGAAGTAACAAGAGTTCACCGAAGAAAAAATGCCGAAGATTGCTCACACGGAAAGACCGTGGGGGTAATTGGGATCCTTTCAACTATGCCATGGACGGTTTGAGGATCATATCCATCCACAGAAGTCCTCCATCTTTTTGTGATGATTTATAGGCCGAGAAAGCTTTCCCTTTCGGAACGGAATGAATAGAAGGTTATATAGTGATAAGATCTTTAGTCTTTTAGCTATACCAGTCAAGGAAGAGGATCGAGAAAGTGAGTACAAAAAGGAAAAGCACAAGAAAAGTTCTGCTGCTGCTATTTCGCTGAATGGCCTGGGCCAGTTCTTTGTTCCCTAGCTGCACATTATGGGTAGCTTCCACTGCCTATTAAAGAACCAAGGAAGTAGAAAACAGAGTAAGTAATGACCAGTTGCATGCATAAACTATGGATGACATCAGACAAGGGATTATATGAGAATGTAATTGGAGATGAGTCCTGATGTCTTCTGAAATATTCATTTAATGCTGTTTATACAGAACTCATCTTGAGATCCTTCTCTGAGAAACTACAAAGCAGAAATGCAAATTGCAACTCAAACATTGTGGAAAGGCGAGATGCCTATAATATAGAACTGGCCCTTAGTCACATCAACTCCTGATATAAGTGATGAGCTGACAGCTAATTGAGACACAGGATAAAATAAAGCTACAAATGACATCAAATGAAAGCTCAAATGGAAATTTTCAGTGTTTGGACATTAAGAAACAGTTCCATATACGTGTTTTGAGGATGAAGACAAAATTAAGAAGTTGAGGCCATTCTTTGAAGTGTAAACATGAGAAGCAAGCTAATGCAGAACATCTCAACTATTTACTCGATATAACAAGTCTCTTTTGTAAAAAGTACTTTCCATGTTTTTTGTGACTACTTAAGAGAAAATTGGAAGAAGAATGCATCATCTGGTTGGTCTCGGAAAGTACTGTCATAGAACAACTCCAGAAGCAGTCCTCAGATTGAATAACGAATATGAAAAATTATTTTTCAAGAAGTTTCATCAATGGGCTCTTAGCTTTCGTGAATTTGAATTTCTTTATGAATGGAAGTGTACATCGAAAGTCACAATGGTCAATGAGAACAGAAGTCCCATTCAAGAAATGTGTTCTGTCTATCTTTTACTCATACTAGTCTGCTAATGCTATAAATCAACAGGAAGATTGAGTATAGACACATAGCCTTCCAATTTAGATTGCAGTCTAGTATTCAGGAATTATAACCCCAAACCCCTAAGCCGCGCCCCCCCCAAAAAAAGCAACAAAGGAGACATTATTTATTGTTCACATCTAAATACATCTGAATAATTCAATCTAGTGGGTCCCCCAGCTTTCCACATCAAAACAACTAATTCAATGATCAGATGGATACATCCACCTAATAATTTTTTCCCTCAAAGAGAAAGGGAGGCAATCTACAAGAGGGACATTTGAATAACCTAGTTGGTTTAGAAGTCAACTTCTCCAATTTGAACACGAGTTTTACCACTTTTGACATTCACCTACTCAAAATTTATGATTAATAGTGATATAGTTGCAATAAATCTAAAGGATAGCATACGCCACCAATAAAGGTATTATTATAACATTACCTAGTAGCTGTCCAGGTTAAGCTGGAAAAATCCAAATCAAAAGGCAAAATATATGTGCGACACAACATACAGTAGACACCAGGGTATATAAACCATGCAATGACAAATGTGTGAACCAAGAGAAACAGAGAAGATGGGGCAGAAAATGATGCATTCTTAAATCCAACTAAACCCCACAAGAAACAAGGAATGAAAGAAAAGTCCTCACCTGATCATATAGATGCTCTATCTGCTGAGCTTGCTGCAGCACATGTGTGGAAATGAGGTGATTCAATGCAGACATTTCCACCATCTTTGTTTCCGTTTGTTGGGCTGCATCTAGAAGGCTCGTCAACTCTACCTGAACAATACATGCACCGGAACAGAAGTCTGAGTGACATAAACACTAGAATAAATTAACCAATCAGCATCTTTGTTAGACTCTTTGAACAGAAGTCTGAGTGATTACCTGAAGGGCACGGGTCTCATCATCCAAGTGTTGTTGCTGGACTCTCAGAAGCTCACCTGGAACTTCGTTAGACTCTTTGAATTCCACATTACCATTTGAGTTATCTATGGGAATTGAACTGGCAGATTGTTTAGGTTTTCTTCTAGGTGTCACCCTATTGATGGCATCCTGGAAGCGTATGGCTCTTAGCTGATCAAACTGTGCAGTGACAGAATGAAGCTTCTCACTTAAGATCAATACCTACAGTAGTACAAGAGAGTAATTAACAGCAAATTAATCCACCAGAAAATGCATGTCCCATGCCACAGAAACCACAGTGTAAACTTGAGTATCCTAATCAAATCTGACAAGAAAACTGGAAACCAGAAGTCCTCTCTCTCTCTCTCTCTCTCACATGTGCACGCGTGCCCAGAAAAAAACCCGAAAAAGCAAATCCCTCTGACCAGGCACAGGAAATTCATACCAAAACAAAGAAAAGTAAATCTCCAGCAACCTTACTGCATTAGACATGTTACAACATGAAAGAACAGAACTCCTTTCTGCGCAGAATGATTCATCAAAATTGGCACCATACATGCGGATCTCAATTTTGTTCTAGTGCAATCCAAAAGTCCCTCACTTGCTTCTTTAAAACATGAAAAAAAAATGTCGAAATATATCTGTGCTAGGAGAAAATTCTTCTTAACTATAATATCTTATTTAAACAGCAGTCTCCAACGCCCATACAGAGGCTTAATCATGAAACAAATAACTCATAAAGCATTACGACAAACTTATGTCCTTTCTACGGAATCTAAAGTCCTAAAGCATCTCCAGCCTCACCAAATTAATATTATATGTTTCAATCTAAATAAAGAGTAACTGAACAATTAGTTTCCTTAAAAATCATGCACAGTCATAAGATTACACTGCCAAAAGGTGCATGAAATACAGAATCGCCTCACCACTCCCTGTTTGTGTGCTATGGTATCAGCATTAGAGCCATCAGCACTAAGGCCAAGCCATCCCTTCAACTTTTTTTCCTCCTCAGTTATGCTAACTTGCAGGATATCAATCTGTTCTTTGCAAGTTTTGATGAAAGCAGTAACCTGCAAAACATCACCCAGTTTTTTCCCTTTTTAGCAAAACGTAAAATAACTAACTTGCTGGAAGGTGAACTCTGAGGATACATCGCATGTGAAAATGAAGGAATAGGCAATCAAAGCACCATTCATGGGAACAAAAGTACAATCAACCTCATCAAGGATATACTGCGTACATTCAAATTAGAAACTTTATTTATAAACCCATAAGAAGTCAGTAAGGGGGATGGTTGATTTATCAGAGTTTTCAATCACACACATGGCACAAAGATCATCAGAGTCATGAGACTGCTAGCTTTCCAGAATTAGTCAGAAAGAAAATACATAGACAATTAAAATCTGAAATCCATGCCTTTAAGCAAAACCAAAATAAGCAGACCCTATAGCCCTTCATAAGATTTCTCACGTATCTAAGTCTTAACAATACATACAGAAAATCCAGGAGGTTTTATTAAGAAAATCTTGAAGCATTTCAATGACTTACTTCATGTTCAATGCTATCTCTCTCCTGTTCTGTGGTGCGGAGTGGGTCCACATAGTCCTTCCGATGCTTCCTCATAAATTGTTCCAAAGTTTGGATGCTTTCAAGCTGCATAGAGAATAAGTCGGGACAAAAATATACTTAGCAAGACGTACAATTTGTTCCCACCTCCTCTCAGAGGAGAACAAAACAGTCAATTACTAAACCAAATTGCCTCAGAGCTACATTATGTAAAACAAATCAGCAATAGCGATCATATTTATTTCAACGATGAGAGTACCGTTTTTAGTGCTGCCTTGGTGAAAGCTGATCTTTCCCGCTGCTTGTGTATTATGAAAGATGCCATGGTAGCGGCCAGCTTGGACTGTTGAGGGCATCCACAGCACCGAGGCAGTAATAAGAATTATAGCAAGCAAATAGAGGATTGACATAAGCAAGTCCTGCCAAATACTTCTTTTTTGCGCCCGACAGAGGTTTAGACATATACATAAAATCAAACTATATAGTGGTAACCATACCTCGTTATATCCCATAGAAATAGCACTCTGTCGCACTGCATCTTTGAAGTCCTCAGTGCGATCCTTGATCTTGGCCATTGTGCCTGCCAACTGCTTACTAGGTATGCAGACCCAGACTCACCCAAGAGCTCTCAGAAACTCGTGCATAAAACAGAAAACCTCGGCACCCTAGAGCAAAAGAGGTTAATCAGAATTTTGCACCGGTCCACCGGGTAACAAAACATAAGGTTCTAATATTCATACAGCGTGCGAAAAAAGCAATTGAGGTAGCAAAAGCATGGAACAATCAGTATTTCCCTTACAATTACAACCAATAAACCCTTTGTCCGCAAAACGTCTCAGGGACTTTCCATGTACTCAATTACACTGCATTTCTGTGGAGCCTTGCAGATCCTAGAGCCAGTTCAAAGCCAAGATATCAGCCCCGGTAAGTTTCTCAGTCGAACAATGTAAAGAATCTCCAGAATCAATAATAATCTAACAATCATGCATATGATGCTGAGAGGGAAAGAGTGCTGGTGCGTGGGTTTCGATTCCTAGTCGAAGAAGAAAGCCAGATCAAGGTGGTTCCGTTTGGTTCAGCTAAGGCATCAAAACCCAACCTGACCCGAGAATTTCCATCAGACCTAACGAACAGAGGTCGACTGGGATCGCGCAAATGCGGATTGGATCGATCGGGTCTGGTGAGCGATCGACGGTGGAAAATCACGAGAGGAACTAAGATATGAGAAAACAGAAGCGTGGCTCGAGAGGAACTAACAGCGTAATGGTGGCGACAAAGCTCTCATCGATCTGAGATGGAATTTTGAGTCGACGGCCGCCGGCGCCGAATGGAGAGGCGGGCGGTGGCGGAGGAGGAGCCGAGGGAAGAGGAGTGCTGCCAGAATCGGCGCGGTCGCTCTTTGACCGGTGGGAGACCACGTTAGGCTGATATATTTACTTTTTCATAATTTTATTTTAACTTAACCAAAGTAGTTACTATTTTCTTCTAAAATACCAAAAAAGAAAAAAAGTAAAAAGATCTTTGAAAAAAGTGGTCTTAAAGCGATTAACAAGGGTGATGCACTCGACCAAAAAAAAAAAAAAAAAAGGGTGATGCACTCGACCAAAAAAAAAAAAAAAAAAGGGTGATGCATCAAATAGAAAACCTCGGCACCCTAGAGCGGAAAAATCAGTATTTCCCTCGCAACCAATACGCCTCCCGTCTGCAAAACGTCTCGGGGACTTTCTGTGTACTCAATTACACTGCACTTCTGTAGAACCTTGCAGATCCTAGAGCCAATTCAAAGCCAAGATATTAGCCCCGGTAAGTTTCTCCGTCGAAAGATATACAGAATCTCCATGGACTGCAGAATTAACTCTAAACTAGCGATCATCATGCTCTGAGGGAGAGAGTGCTGGTGCGTGGGTTTCTGTTCCTAGTCGAAGAAGAAAGTCAGATCAAGGTGGTTTCGTTTGGTTCAGCTTAGCCATCAAAACCCAACCTGACTGGAGAATTTCTGTCAGACCTAACGAACGGAGGTCGATTGGGGCCGCGCAAATTCGTATTGGATCGATCGGGTTTGGCGAGCGATCGACGGTGGAAATTTCACGAGTTCTCTCTCACATATCAGAAAACTGAATCATAGCTCGAGAGGAACTAACAGCGTGATGGTGGGCGACAGAGCTCTCGCCGATCTGAGATGGAATTTTGAGTCGACGGCCGGCGGCGACGTCTGGAGCGGCGAGCGGTGGCGGAGGAGGAGCCGAGGCAAGAGGAGCGTCGCCAGAATCGGCGCGGTCGATCTTTGACCCGTGGGAGACCACGTTAGGCTAGTATATTTACTTTTTCAGAATTTTATTTTAACTTTACCAAAGTTGTCCTTATTTTCTTATAAAATACAAAAAAAATAAAGTAAAAAGATCTTTGAAAAATTAGTAATGGTATAAAAAATTATAGAAAACTTTACACTTTAATGTTTGAATATTTTCAAAAAATCTAAATGTTTGACATTAAATAAAAGTTAACTTCAAACTTTACAAAAAAAATAGGCCAGCGTTATTTTCACCTCCTAATTGGCTACTGAATCCCTTTTCGCATTGATTTAACTATATTAACTCTCACAGGTCCCACTCTTAACTTAAGATTATTTTTTGCCTTTTGTAATCCTTCTTTTTATACCCATACTCCTCTCAAACAATATTTATTATAGTTAAATATGTGGCCTACTCTTGATTTAAGATTATTGCTTTCTTTGTTTCTTCTCTTTTGGTTTTTTTCCTTTTCCTTCTCCATTTGAAACAAGATTTGTGTACCTCTTTTAAAAAATAATAATAATTATCTAACAGATAGCTAACTAATTATTTGACCAAAAAAAGCTAATTATTGTGTTAAAGTTGTATATTTTATTTTTTACTAGCATTTAGTACACATTTCATTTAATTATAACTTTAGTATGTGTCATTATGTTGTAATGTGTGTATTCTTAACAACTTAATTTTTATTTTATTGAGTGAATCTAATAGTCAAATTTCTAATTATTTATCATGGATGCACTAAATATTTTGAGCGACCCTCAACATATTTCAAAAGGACAGTCAATCAAATGAGATCCGGTCTTTCTTCTTTAATGTTCAATAGAAATATTATGTCGATCATGATAATTACCTCTCTAACCGCAATCAAGAAGAACATATTTGTCTCTCTTTGAATTTTATATAAAGATAATATAACCTTGAGTAAAAAGATGCGTCCGCACACTACTCAAAGGATCCTCTCATGTTAGAAAATAACCTAGTAAAATTTCAAATGAACTTGTTGACATAATTAATTATTGTTCGCCATTCATAGTTTCATCATCAACGAATATAATATTGTTTTCCATAATGACTGCACTACAAAAAATAGAATAATGAAAAAATTAGTAAATTGTGTATAGTGCATGCATTAACCATAATATCGAAGTTGAAAATTTCACAATTGCGAGGATAATCTAGGAAAATAAAGTAAATAATTTGTAGATGGAACTAACATTTCTTTAATCTAATATATGATTATTGCTTGCTCATATAACAATAATGAAGAATAAGTTTAGAAAAAGACAAAATTAAAGGAAATGTTGAATGTAATGGGTGTGGAAAAAGCGATTAGGATGAAAAAAAGTTATTTAAAAGGGATATGGGTAGTTTTGTCTTTTAGTAAAATTGAAATGAAAGATAAAAAAGAGAAAAGGCAAGAAATAATCTTAATTCAAGAGTGGGACTCATAAGAGATAATATAGTCAATTCAATGTGAAAGGGGTGTCAAGAGTCAAAAAGGGGTGGAAATAGAGCAAGCCAGAAAAATATTAAAATTATACGAACTAGTCTTAAAACTTATCCAAGCATTTTTGTGAAATTACTCAACTTTATTTTTAAATTTATATTTGAAAGGTTCTAGAGTGCAAAAAATTCATCGGGTAAACAAATTATATTAGTACGAAATTATGCTGGGCATCTATAAATCAATTAATTTCTTTGTAAAAATATCCAATATATATGCTGACTTGGAGCAGAAAATGAGTTAAAAAAAAAAGAATAATCTGTTCATTTTGTTGGTCCTTCAAAATACCCTCCCTTTTGGTTTGTCAGATTTTCCAGCCATTTGTGCACCTACATTAAGCACCTCAAGTTGTATTGTTCAAATAGACAGCCAAAGATCCCTTGTAAAGAGACGCAAGCTTGCGACAAGCAGAAGTGCGAGCTCTGAAGTGAATGTGAACCAACAACGTTCTGTGCGTGGAGTGAAACGGACCGGATGATTATACAACCGGCGAGAGGGATGGTCTCTCGCTGCCTATGCATGGCAGGCGATTATAAGTGGATGCAACGATGAAATTGGATTCATTCATCGTCTTGAAAATGGAAATCGTGGGATCAATGAAGAGAAACGTTGCTAAAAAGGACTGGCAAGGGCTTTACGTCGACAATAAAAATGGTATGAGTTGATTTGAGTTGATTAGGAAGGCTGGCTGTTGAAGACCTCCTATAGAGGTCCGTGCATTAGTTGATGCCAACGAGTTTAGCTGAACTCTTCTTATTTTTAGGAATGCGATGAGTTAAGGTGGACAAGCTTTAAAAGGTAGAGGGAGAGATGAGAAGGTATTTTGTTTTTTGCTTTCAATTTCATTATAAAAGGTAGTTTTTGAGCTCTACGTCCGATGGTGAACTTAAAGCGGTTAACAAGGGTGGTGAAGTTAAAAATCAAATGTGTTTAGTTGTATTGATTTGCTCCATTTGATTAAAGCCGGAAATAATGGCTATGCAAAAGTTTACTGTCTAAGTTCATGGATGAAAGATACACACAAAAGAAGTCCAATATTTTTTGCCTAGGGAGATCGTCAGGAGGAAGCCCAAGTTTGAACCCATCAACAAATCCAATTGGACTCACATTCACACAAAAATTTAAGTCAATAAGTTATAAACCAACTATGAAATATTAATTGCTCAAACCGCACCAATTCTTCAATGTGGGACTTTATAACATAACTCACACGTGTAACTAAACAATCTCCACCTCACATGTGAGCTCGGTATTAGGTTTGCTCCCCTTTAATTCAAATATACTTTTGCATCAATTTATCTCGACTTGAATCTCCTTCAATGCTTAACTTCATCCCTAGTCATTTTCTTCAGACAGAACCATGATGTCTGTCATCAAGTCTGTATTGTTACACCACAATGTCCACTTGCCCAAAAGTGGCGTTGGTCACTAGATTCCTTCCCTAAGGTATTTACCAAGCATTGACACACATTGGGAGTGGGTCACCAATCAACCATTGGCTCTAATACCATTTATTGGGAGATATACACCTTCCAATTTGAATCGGATTTGGACTTAATCTATGCATAGGAAACCCTCAAGCGTGTGAGCAATTATAACTTTGATTCTTCGATTATAGTGAATTATTTTTTGCCGGCTCTTCTCATGGATATAGGTATCGACATTCAAACTGGATCACATAAATTTTTTGTGTCCTTCATAGTTCCTTATTTATTTCTCTAGTTATTTTACTGAACCTTGAAGTTCATCATCGCATCCGCATTGCTGCACCACAACGTCCACATGCCCGAAAACCACGTTGGTCAATAGATTCCTTCATTGAAATATTCACCAAATATTGATACACATTGGAGTGGGCCTCCAATCAACCATCAGCTCTAATACCATTTTTTGGGAGATATTCACCATTCAATTTGAATCGGGTTTGGACTTAATTTATGGGTGGAAAACCCTCAAGCGTGTGAGTGATTATAATTCTGATTCTCCGATTATAGTGAATTATTTTTTTATTGGTTCTTCCCGTGGATATAGGGACCAACATTCGAACTGAATCACATAAATTTTTAGTATTCTTTATAGTTTCTCGTTTATTTCGTTGATGATTTTGCACTGCCTTAAAATGTAAGATTTTATTAGTTTCCACGTTAATTTTACAACAATGATGATCAAGATGTATCGGCACTAGCAGATTTTCTTCACGAACTTCCTATTTCTATATGGAAAAACTGAAACGAATTCGAGAGTATTCAATGCATGATTTTCCAAAACGTGTATGCAATCAGTAATTGCCGATACAATCCCGCCTCGTCTGAGATCAATTATTGGGATGTTAGTCAAAAGATGGCATGTCATTCTCTTACAAGGAAGAGTGGGAGCATCACTGTTACGGCATTGATCACGTCCTATGCAGCTCAAGTCGAATCAGCATGAATAGTATGATAACCTTGTCCAATCCAAGAAGATGGTCAAGTTTTCAGACTAAACCTTCATCACTTCCTTTCATTTTTTTTTCTTCAGTAGATGCTTCCCTTCTGCTTGCCTAGTGCTTGAGCAATCTGATATCGACTACTTGGCCCAATCTGATATACATGGGACTTCCTTAACAGTTAACACTAACAAGCGAAGCTGAGTTCCACAGTTCTGTTAGTGTAAGACTAATTAATTCTTGCACTGTTCTCCGATTATTTCTAAGACGTGTGGTCGTGCATCGAACGGCAAGACAACTGGTCAGTGTTCCGTTAATGATCTTTGCTATATATCTAGAATGGTTTGGGGTAAAAAGATAAACCATCGTGCACTAGGAAGACTAAGAATGTTTAATCTGCTGAACCATCATCTTTTTCTCTTTTTGATGGCCCCTTACTCTAACGATGAACAAAAATAAGTCTGGAAAAGGGAATAAAAAAATCAATAAAACCGCACTTCGAGGATACATAATCCACATAGAAAAGGATGCCGTGGTGATTTTCATCTCTTTAATCATTCGAAAGAAAATTGGTTCAAGTGATGGTTTAGTAGTCAACTTGAGTTAGGTGATTTTATCTCTTGTATCATAAGAATATAAAAAAGAATGTCTTGCTGTATTATGTGGCGGTAAAGATGTGTTTGAATATTAAGTCGACCAAAAAGATAATTGTTGTGTACTTTAGAGTACCGATAGAACTCTCTATTTAAGTTGGAATATCTAGAAGCAAAATTCTTAAAGATGTCACGAATTAAAGGCCGGAAGAGATTTACTAGAACTAGGGGTGAGCATGGTTCAAGGTAGAACGTTGAACCTTGAACCAGATCAGTGGGTGGTTCCAGGTTTTAAGGTATGTAGGATAGGTTTCAGGTTCCCAAAATTGAGGAACTTGTTTTGATAGGTAAGTTCCAGTATCTAGGTAGGTGGAACTTAGAACTTAAAACAAGTTATTGTGTTTTTCTTGCTCTATCTTCACGTGATCTTATGTCATTCCATGGCATTCGCTAATGAATATATAATTTGAAACCACTAGTTTGAATTTTCATTTTATTATTGATACTTTTACTTTGGTAATGTTTCATATTTTTTTTGTGACTAAATATAACTTCACATCAATGCATTGTAGTAACAAATGGTGGTCATTAAAGATGATGATTCATTGTAATCGTTCAATTAATATTACAGGTGGAACCTAGGTAGAACTTGGAACCGATTCTGAAACCGATTTTGGAACCTATGATAAAGTAGGTTAGGTTTCAGGTTCCAAGATACACAGAGTAGTTCAAAAAATAAAGAACCTATTCCAACAAGTAGATTTCAAGTTCTAAGTGGAACCTGTACGAAATTTGGAACCGCTCACCCCTAACTAGGACTACGTGGAATCAAAATTTAGGCCCTGTTTAAAATAGGAAATAGTTATCGATTTTTCATTTTGGATTCCAAAATAGATGTTGTAGGTAAAATTTCTCAAATTGTTTTCATCGAATTCGGCGGCGAAAAGTTTTCTCATGTTTAGCCCGACTTTCCGAAAATTTTGGGAACAACTTATTAGTCGGTTTCAAACCAAAATCCGGGGGAGTAGCGGTGGGGCTCAAATCATTCTATCACTAATTTGGTTCCAAACCAAAAGCCAAGGGAAAGTGGTTGACTCAAGTCAATCCGCCACTAATTTGTTTACTTTATGCAAACCATGGAATGCTCCTTCTGTTATCATTCTGATTTGCTTGGGGCGGACAATTGATTTCATTAATTTTTTATTTGCCGGTGTGGGAAGTTAATTATGTCGTAGAGTGAACGCCAATAGGAATAAATGACTACCTATTTTGCAGATTAATCATGAAAGGATACATAATCCACGTAGAAAAGGATGCCGTGGTGATTTTCATCTCTTGTATCATTAAAATATAAAAAAAGAAAGTCTTGCCGTATTATATGGCGGTGAAGATATGTTTAAATATTAAGTCGACCTAAAAGATTGTTGTTGCGTACTTTAGAGTTGTGGTGGGACTCACTGTTTAAGTTGGATTAGCTAGACGCAAAATTTTCTTAAAGATGTCACGAATTAAAGGCCAGTAGAGATTTTTGTGCATAATGTCTACTAGGACTATGTGGAATCAAATTCTTGGGCCCTGTTTAAATAGGAAAAAATTATCAATTTTTCATTTTCAATTTCCAAAATAGATGTGTTAGGTAAAATTTCTCGGAAATTGTTTTCATTGAATCCAAGGGGAAAAGTTTTCTCATATTTAGCCCGACTTTCCGAAAATTTTGGAAAACTTATTAGTTGGTTTCTAACCAAAACCCGGGTGGTTATCGGTGGACTCAATTCAATCTGTCACTAGTTTAGTTTCAAACCAAAACACAGGGGAGGAATGGTTGACTCAAGTCGATCTGCCGCTAATTTGTCTATTTTATGCAAACCGGCGTGCTCCTTGAAAGCCGTAGGTACTGCAACCGAGGACCAACATAGCTAGAAGCTCAGAAATTTGTGCACCTGATTTGTGATCCATGAGTTGTTGAAGCTAAGCGACAGCAATCCGTGTCTATTGCGCTGAAGATCTTCTCCCCTATAACCCTCGGTACCCTGGCTCGATGAGACGACCTCTCTCCGGTGTTCCTTATGAGAGAGTGGGTGTATGCTTATTGATTTGCAACAAGTGAGGGCTAGGTGGAGGGACCTTAGCATATTTATAGAATTTGGACGGGCCCTCTCATCACGGGCGGGCCCATTCGGCCCACACAAGCCTGGGCCCATATTTGACTTGTTAGGAAACTTTATATCTCGCTTTATTAGATCAATTTCGTAAACGGATAATTATAATCTTAATTAATGTGGCCCAAACTAGGAAAATTCTTACATTCTCCCACTTGGGCTATATTAATTGAGATCATCGTATGTGCACACCTTTATATTGATCTAGAGATAATCCTCTACAGTCAATCCGATCCCATAAAGTCTCCAACACCGGATCATGGCGGTAACTGTATATGCATATACAGAGCCTTCCATGGTCACAAATGCTATTAACTTTACTGATATGGATTTAATATGGTTGTGTGGCAAATCGATAACACCTCATAAAGAGTTTTACCTTATGTGTTATCCCATTTGTCGGTCACTATTTTCTTACCTTAAGTGTCACAGAAAACTGGATGTGGCACTAGAGAATATCTTTATGGTTCTAATGAACCCACATATGTCTTATCTTTATGGTTAACCTTTTCTTTATGTGTAATTGAGACATATGTACAAGGCTAACAACTTGATGCCCACCAGCCTTTACTCAAGATTTACACAGTACCTTGAGATTTTCCTTAGATATATGTACACAACTCAATAACCATTTATACAAAAGGAGTTGACATATATCGAAATGTTACCAAAGTAACAAAATGCAGACTTAAACTTTATTAGAGCAAACCTGAAATAGCTCCCACTAGACGATATTATCCACTTGATTCTCCTAAGCCCATGTTCATGACATGTCGATCAAATACACAAGGGCGTAGGCCTTTAGTCGGTGGGTCCGCCAACATATCGTCCGTGGGAATGTGCTCTACCACAATGTCACCATTCGTACCATTTCCTTTATGCTCAAAAACTTGACCTCCATATGCTTAGACCCTTTTAGACTTCTGTTGTTATTAACAAATAACACGGCAGAATTGTTATCGCAATATAACTGCATGGGTCTATCCACAAAATCAAATACCGTTAATTCTCTGATGAGGTTCCGAAGCCAAATTGCTTGAGAAGCAGCTGAAAAACATGCTATAAACTCCGCTTGCATGGTAGAGGAAGATATAGATTTCTGTTTCTCACTTTTCCACGATACTGCCCCTCCTGCTAACATGAATATATATCCTGTTGTCGACTTCCTATCATCCTCACAACCAGCAAAGTCTACGCATCTCGAATATGCTAACAATCGCAAATCATGGACATATTTATAAATCAGCATATAATCTCTTGTCATTTTTAAATATCTCAAGACCTTTTTGGCAGCAACCCAATGATCGTGTCCCGGATTCGGCGATATCCGCCCAAAAGCCCCGTTACAAAAGCAATGTCTGGTCTGGTGCAAACTTGAGCATACATGATACTTCCAAGTGCATTAGCATAAGGCACATCCTTCATTTGGTTTTTCTCAAAATCTGAACGAGGACACCGTGTGAGAGACTCGGCTTGTCACCCTTAACTACGAGAACGTTTCCTAACTTACAATCCCGCATGTTGAATCTCTCCAAAATACGATCAACATATGCCTTTTGAGATAAACCTAACACACGACGAGAACGATCCCTATGAATTTCAATGCCAAGAACGAAAGATGCCTCACCTAAGTCTTTCATGTCAAAATTCTTTGACAACATTTGCTTTGTTTCACGCAGCAATCCAATATCACTACTTGCAAGCAAAATGTCATCCACATAAAGTATAAGAAAAATAAATTTCCTCCCACTTGACCTTGCGGTATATGCATTGATCCACTTTGTTCTCAATAAAACCAAAAGATGTAACAACATTGTGAAACTTCAAGTACCATTGTCTAGAAGCTTGTTTGAGACCATAAATAGCCTTCTTCGGTTTACATACAAACTTATCTGAATCATTTGCTGTAAAACCTTCGGGTTGCACCATATAAACCTCCTCATCAAGATCTCCATTTAGAAAAGCAGTTTTGACATCCATCGGTGTAATTCCATGTCAAAATGAGCTACTAACGCCATGATTACTCGAAGGAGTCTTTAGAAGAAACCTGGAGAAAATGTTGCTTCATAGTCTATCCCTTCTCTCTCGAGTGAAGCCCTTGGCCACAAGTCGGCTTTAAATTTCTCAATCTTTCCTTTCGAATCTCTTTTGGTCTTATAAACCCACTTGCAACCTATGGGTTTACAACCTTCTGGAAATTCAATAAGCTCCCAAACACCATTATATTTCATGGATTGCATCTTATCTCTCATTGCATCCAACCATAAATTTGATTGAGGGCAGGAAACAGCGTCCAAATAAGTTACTGGATCTGTAATGCAACCTATATCGTAATCATGTTCTCCTAAAAAGACTATATAGTCCGGTGGTATAGCTGAACGCCTTTCCCTAGCAGACCTCCTAAGTGGAGCCACTTTGTAAGCTCATTTTGAGCTTGAGGAACTTGAAGGACTTCATCTGTGGCCGCTTCATCAATAGGATCTTTAGTGTTAACAGGTTCAGTTTGCGGCACAGTAGGCTCCATAATCGTCTGCATAGGTAAGGAGATAGACATAGCAGGTCCAGTCAAGTTGTCACGTTCACGATTTGTGAGCAATCATGCTCTTCGGCTACATCAAATTCTAGAAACTTGGCCGTTTGTGATTCCACAATCCTTGTTCCTCCACTTGGATTATAAAAACGATATCCCTTTGAATGTTCGAGTAAGATACAAAGTAACATTGAATGGTTTTAGCCTCCAACTTACCCAATGTTGGATTATACAATCTTACTTCTGCAGGACATCCCCAGACCTTGAAATGATTCAAACTTGGTTTGCGTCCAGTCCATAACTCAAAAGGAGTCGATGCAACAGCTTTAGTAGGAACACGGTTCAATATATAAAGGGCTGTTCTTAAAGCCTCACCCCATAAAAAAACAGGCAAATTAGTCCTACTCATCATACACCTTACCATATCCATGAGAGTACGATTTCGCCTTTCAGCCACACCATTCTGTTCAGGACTTCCAGGCATAGTGGGCGAGCTACTATCCAGAATCCTCTAGGTATTTAGCAAATGGTCCTTTAATTTGCCCAACATTGCCATGTCTACCATAATATTCTCCACCTCGATCGAGATCTAACCACCTTTATTACCTTTCCTAATTTGTTTCTCAACTTCCAGTCCGAAAAGTCTTGAATTTGTCAAGGGATTCAGACTTTTCCTTAATCAGTAAAGGTAACCATATCGAGAATAGTCATCAATAAACGTGATGAAATAAACTTTTCTACACAAGGTTGCAGCATAGGGTCCACTCGATATCGGTGTGAATGACTTCAAGTAATCCGTAACTTCGAACTGCGGTTTTCTTCTTTATCTTAGTCATCTTTCCTCTACAACAGTCTATACAAGTTTCTAGGTCACTTTTAAGAGTAGGCAGGATGTTTGTCTTTATCAGCCTTTCTACTCTTTCTTTAGATATATGACCTAGTCGTTTATGCCATAATGTATAAGACTGTTCCTTAGGTAGAGGTCTTTTGGGAACAATATTTTCAACAGTATTAGCGACGTATATATCATTGGGAGATAAACACAAACTGTACAATCCATTGGACATGATGCAAAGCACCCAACCTTATTTGAGCTAAAGAACATAGATACAATACTTGTTCTTTATTTCAAAAGAGTAACCACACTTATCCAAACATGATACGGAAACTAAGTTCCATCTAAAGGAAGGTACATAAAAAGTGTTTCTTAATATCATATTAAAACCAGTTTCTAACACCAAAAGACATCTCCCACGAACTCAACGTCGATCTTTTCATTGTTTCCCACAAAGTGAGCTTTGATTCATCCCGATTTGGCATCCTTCGTTTGTGAATCCCTTTATGCTCATTTCTAGACAACCAAGCTTTATATTTATCGCAGTGTTTCTTTATGTGTCCCCTCTTCCTACAAAAGTAGCAAAGAACACCTTCCCTTTTAAAAGGTGCCTTTCTAGGAGCCATAGAAGTGTAGGGGCCAGCAGCTTCAGGATTTCCTCTCTTAGGAGCTATATTGTTAAAAACACCTATAGCTTTAGGATTTCCTCTAGGATGTGCAATCCATTTACCCTTTTCGCGGAGAACTAGAGGCATACAAGGCAAGATGCCCTCTTTCTTTCTTCGTTTCTCTTCCTCTCGCCACCACTCGACTATGAGGTCATTGATTGACCAAGCCTCATTTTGCGAACTATAGTTTGTCTTGATAATTCCAAAGTCGGGAGGAAGAGTATTCAATGCCCGATGCACTATGCAAGTTTCGGGGATATCAACCTGAAGAATTCGAAGTTTTGACGAAGATCTACCATTTTCAGCACATAATCTCTAACTCCAAATCGAACCATCATATTTCATATTAAACAAAGCAATTGCATAAGTGTACCAATCTCAGCATTGGAAGAGACACGATACCTAGCCTCCAAGGCTTCCATCATATCCTTAACAAGTACAGTCGGATGGCAAGCCACTCAACAAATGCTCCTGAATTGACCTTTTCATAATGAGCAAGCAAATTCTGTTACTCTTTTCCCATGCAGCAAAAACGTACTTTCTGGACTTCTCGTACTAGTATCGTAAGGTCCGCCGGCCTATTCTCGGTGAGAGCAACATGAACATCTGCCAACTCCATACCAAACTGAAAATCCTCTCTCCATATCTTGAAGTTTGATCCAGTAAGAACCTCAATAGCAATGGAATTGCCATTTACAGAGAAGGTGACTGATTTGACAAGCAATACATGTAATTAGCATCATGTGAGTGCTTAACACACATCTCAAGAGCTACATACATCATCATATAAATACCTTTGGGCAGAATACATGACATGCAATTGTATACTCTTCACATGATAGCGGTCCATGAAAATATATTCTAACCTTTCGCGAAGTCATCACCTTTGGGTGTATGAACCACTAAGGTTAGTCATTTTTTTTTTTTTTTAACCATATGCTGTACATGCATCCCTTCATGAACTAATACACAATTACCTCCTTTGGGAGTATGACCACGCATTAGAACAGGAGACATCCCATCATAATACAAGACCGACATTTCTCAAATTCAATCAAGTGTGCCACTTTGGCGGTCACAACCCAATTGAATCATTGAAACTTTCTCATATCAGGGATATAACTTTATGACTCACATACACCTTTCAAAAGTGATTTTAGACTTGATGACGGGGGCTGTATGTCACTAAAATCACATGTCATGCTAATTGTATTACTCTGTTCATTAATACATGCTAATAATAAATCAACACCACACATATTCCTCAAGTGATGATGTAATCATAAGCATGCAATTGTATTTCCAAAACCATAGAGAAATACATGAAAATTACGCAAAAATACCCTCAAAATCACGTACCTTAGGGTTTCACATGCATTTTCATATCTTTAAAAACATCAAAACATGAAAATAATCATACCACAAGATAGGAAATTCACATACGAGCACGTACATATCATCCACGCGCCAAACGGACGTTACACGCGCCCTCACGCGCCGCTAGAGTGTGCGGCGCGTGAGCCACACGCGCTCCGCCCAGAAAACCGGCCCGAAGCCGGTCCGACCGGTCAACGGGTCGAACCGGTCAACGGTCCGATCGGTCAACTATCCGACCGGTCAACGGTCAACCCGGTCAAACCGGGTCGGGTCAACCCGGTCAAACCGGGTCGGGTCCGAGGTGACGTCATACGTGACGTCACACGCCACGTGGCGGTTTACGTGACGTCACCATGACGTCATCCGGACACTGTCCATGACGGTGACTAAGGCGGTGGATGACGTCATGAATGACGTCATGCCGGCTAAGGCGCCGACGCGCTGGCTCGCACGTGCGCGCGCGCGTGAGGTCGCGCGGCGGCGCGTGTCGCCGACTCCCAAGCCACCGCCCGGGCGCGTGTCGCGCGTGAGCTTTGTTCCGGCATCGTCGACGACGATACACCCACCATTTTTCTCGTATTGATGAGTAGAAGCTGTTTATGCAATAAAATTTCACTTTCATCGGATCAAAAAATACGAAAAACAAGCAAAACCCTTCCGAGCTCGGGTCAAGTCCGAAACAGCCATAGGCGGCGATTTGGGCTCGGCGAGAGGCATAACAGACATCTTTGAAGGACTCGGCTCAACATGATTAACCCGAATATACAGTTGAAAACAAGTTTCATGCGGATAAAATTCTTCAAGACGGGCAAATCAACCATGTTCTAGTCTATGTTTGGCTCTGATACCAAATGAAAGCCGTAGGTACTGCAACCGAGGACCAACATAGCTAGAAGCTCAGAAATTTGTGCACCTGATTTGTGATCCATGAGTTGTTGAAGCTAAGCGACAGCAATCCGTGTCTATTGCGCTGAAGATCTTCTCCCCTATAACCCTCGGTACCTGGCTCGATGAGACGACCTCTCTCCAGTGTTCCTTATGAGAGAGTGGGTGTATGCTTATTGATTTGCAACAAGTGAGGGCTAGGTGGAGGGACCTTAGCATATTTATAGAATTTGGGCCCTCTCATCACGGGCCGGGCCCACCCGCCCACACATGGCCAGACCCATATTTGATTGTTAGGAAACTTTATATCTCGCTTTATTAGATCAATTTCGTAAAACGGATAATTATAATCTTAATTAATGTGGCCCAAACTAGGAAAATTCTTACACTCCTTCCATAATCACTCTTATTTGCTTGCCGTGGAAAATCAATTTCCTTAATTTTCTTTATTTGTTGGCATGGGACCCTAATTCTGCCCTGGAAAATCAGTTGGGGCCTGTTTTGGTTAAAGAGAAGTTTTCGGTTTTTTCAATTTCCAAAATTGATATGTTTGGTAAGAATTCTCGGAAATTGGATTCACTGGGAAAGTGTTTTTCTCATTATTAACCTGACATTCTGAAAGTTTCGGGAGACTTTTTAGTTGTTTTCAAACGAGAGCGAGAGCTGGTAGTGATGGAATCAAGTCAATCTGCTCACTTTATGCAAATGATGGCATGTTCGTTCCATAATAATTTCATTTGCTTGGTGATGAAAGCTAATTCTCATTAATTCTTTACTTGAATTCTACCGTAATGAGAACGTTGAGAGCAATGTCACATCTGTCCTTTTTTTTCAGTTTTTTCAACGCGCCACCTGTTATTGCAAATTGACCATGGAGGTAATAAAATGACATTTGAGACCAAAACAAGAGTTTTTCTCCTAAATCCTCAGCTTCTATAAATCTCTTGTCAGTGAGGTGGCTTTAACCACGCCTTAATCGCTGCTCACATCTCTCATCCCTTCTTAAATCTCTCTGCACATCAGTTCGGTCCTCCTTTGCTTTGAGTCATGCAACTCGTGGGTTTTACTTTTGCAAAATTACCCTTTCGTCGTCTCATTGTCGCCATTGCTTTTGCATTGTGGTTTGTACAAGTCTCCTCGACATCAAATCAAACTGATAGATCCGCATTACTTGCATTCAAGGCGGGGATAACTGAGGACCCTCTTGGGGTGCTTAGCTCATGGAACGATACGGTCAATCTCTGCCAATGGTTGGGTATTTCATGCAGTCATCGGCACCGTAATAGAGTCACTGTATTGGACCTAAATGCCCAGAAGCTCTCAGGGTCCATCTCCCCTCACATCGGGAATCTTAGCTTCTTGAAGGTATTGTGGCTCCCTAATAATAGATTTCTCCATGAAATTCCTCTCCAAATTGGGCAGTTGCATCGGTTACACGTCTTAACGCTCTCCAATAATTTTCTCCATGGAGAAATCCCCAAGAACATATCAGGTTGCATTAACCTCCTTGTTGTGGACTTGTCTCAAAACCAACTGAGTGGAGAAGTTCCTCCAGAGATGGGTTCAATAGCGAAGCTTCGGAGTCTTAAGTTAGATAAAAACAATCTAACAGGAAGCGTCCCTTCTTTCATTGGGAACTTGTCATCATTGTGGAAGATTCTTCTTTCCTTTAATTACTTAGGCGGGAGTCTTCCTCGAGCTCTAGGCCAACTGACCAACCTAATATCATTTGCTTTGGGTGAAAATTTGTTGTCTGGTACAGTTCCGCATTCACTTTACAATATATATTCGCTGGTTATTTTTGATGTAGGATTTAACCAAATTCATGGAAGTCTTCCCATCACAATGGGCTTTGGTCTTTCCAACTTAAAATTTTTCAGCATCGAAGATAATCAGTTTGTTGGATCAATCCCTCTGTGGATAGCGAATAATGCCACAGCTCTACGGGTACTTCAACTTGGATTAAACAAACTCTCAGGAAATGTACCCTCCTTTGAAAGTTTGCGTAACTTTCGAAAATTACATATTCACGTTAACTACCTTGGAAGTGGGGGATCTAGTGACTTAAGCTTCCTTTGCTCATTAACCAATATCACCACCTTAACCTCATTGGTTATTATAACTAATAAACTCGGTGGGTTGTTGCCGGGATGCATTAGTAATTTCTCCACAACTATCACAAGATTGGGTTTGGGCTTTAATCCTATTATTGGTGAGATTCCTAAAGCAATCGGCAATCTTGTGAACTTGGAAGTCTTGCATATACCTAACATTAGTATTTCAGGTGCTATCCCATTTGAGTTGGGAAATCTTCAAAATCTAATAGTGTTGGATCTGTCCAACAACAATCTATCTGGGGTGATTCCATCCTCTTTGCAGAAGACGAAGAATTTGATGTATTTATATCTTGATGGGAATAACTTTCACGGGCACATTCCTTCACATCTAGATAAGTGTCAATATCTGATGGATCTTGATCTTTCTAACAACAATCTCAGCAGATCCGTATTCCCAGCAGTTAAAACTCTACTCAATTTAGACTTGTCTCACAACCATTTGAATGGGGCCCTTCTAGTGGAAGTAAGAAAAATGGAACATTTAATTACTTTGGACATTTCGGGCAACATGTTCAGCGGTGAGATTCCGAGCACTCTAGGTGATTGTAATGGACTGTTCTTGTTAAGAATGAGGGATAACCATTTCCAAGGATCCATTCCTCAATCATTTAGATCATTAAGAAGCATTGAAAATTTTGATCTTTCCAATAACGATCTATCAGGTGAGATTCCGAAGTTCTTCGAGGCATTTCACTACTTGGAAATTCTGAATTTATCCTTTAACAATTTTGAAGGCATATTACCAACTGAAGGAGTCTTCAAGAATGCGAGTGCTACTTTTATTACTGAAACAACAAGATCTGTGGAGGAATCCCTGAATTTCAGCTCCCTAAATGCATCTCTAGACACTCCAAGCGTAAAGGAGAAGTTCGAAAATTGAAACTCACACTCTTTATTATCTTTGGGCTTCTAGGGGTGGTTCTTGTTCTGATTTTTGTGACTGTATGTCAGTTGAAGAAAAAGAAAGCGCAAGAACCAACTTCAAAATCCATAGCCGATAGCTGGCAAATTTTTATCTTATGGAACTCTCCTTAGAGCAACTAATGGGTTCTCTTCAACTAATTTATCGGCATTGGGAGTTTTGGATCTGTTTACAGGGGAACACTCCAGGAGAATGGGACTAATGTGGTTGTGAAGGTGTTTAATTTAACGCATCATGGTGCTCTGAAGAGCTTCAAAGTCGAGTGTGAGGCTCTAAAGTGTATCAAACACCGAAATCTCTTGAAAGTACTAATAGTATGCTCGAGTACTGATTATGTTGGAAATGACTTTAAGGCTTTGGTCTATGAGTTCATGGTCAATGGTAGCCTCGAAGAGTGGTTGCACCCATCTCCAATACCAGTTGATGTAGATAGGCCTTCAAAAAATTTGAGTCTCATCCAAAGGATAAAGATTTCCATTGACATTGCTTTTGCATTGGATTATCTTCATAACCAATGCCACAACGTCGTAGTTCATTGTGATCTAAAGCCAAGTAATGTCCTTTTAGACGCTGAGATGGTTGGACACGTCGGTGACTTTGGATTGGCCAAGATTGTCCTTGAATCCACATCTTACACGAACACAAATATGAGCTCCGCTAATTTGAGAGGAACAATTGGTTATGCTGCTCCAGGTATGTCCCCTTGTGTCCCTAGCTCCCTCAAATGAAGAATTTATTCATCATAAAATTGTTGATGCGCCTTTTCACAGAACTTTGAACTTCATAATGAGATTGTGCATGTGCTATTTTCTCATGGCTCAACCATTTGACGTTCTTTGTAAGTGCAGAATATGGAATGGGAAGTGGGGTTTCTATTGAAGGGGATGTCTATAGTTATGGCATCCTCTTGCTAGAGATGTTCACAGGAATCGGTCCCACGGTTGAGATATTCAAAGAAAATTCAAACCTTCATAATTTTGTTGAGGAAGCTTTGCCTGAACAAGTTCTAGAGATTACCGATCCCATTCTAGTTCAAGAAGTAGAAAGCGATGCAGGCCAAAGGAGAAAGAGTACAGTCCAGGATTGTCTGCTAAAGATATACAGAATTGGGATCGCCTGCTCAGTTGGAGTCCCAAGAGAGAGAATGAGCATCGCAATTGTAGCAGTTCAACTATGTTCGATTACGAACAGACTTTATGCAGCTGGTCTATGAGGCTAGGTGATATACTAAAGCAGTAAGTTTTCTAACACCTTCTACAAATTATGCCAAACTGAACCACTATTGCATAGACAAGCACCTGACTTCACGCATTTTTATAAATCTAGATCAACTTGTTCTGGTAATGTGAAGATGGAGCCATGGAGATAACGGAGTCATCATGCAGAAGCAAAGTGGGGTTGGAAAAGTAGTGAAGTCATCGAATGAACTATGGCAAATGGGAACCCTTAGTAGACTCAAAGTCAATGACAATGTCTTCGGTCCTCTTCGGGAGTTTAGGAAGACGTAGCAGGAGGGCTTTATCACTTATGCAAACGTGGGACAAATGCTTCTATAATGTAGCGTGAGGTTGGTAGATCGAGTTATGATATATACTACGAATAGTTTAGACCATGAAGAACAAAGGTGTGTTTCAATGTTCCTTTGAAACGAAAGCTGGCATGTAAGAAAAGAAGTATTAGGGATGATGCTGTCATCTATACAGCTATACTGGCGTACATGCAAACCTGTATATGTCTCTTAAAGCTATGTGAGCAAGTGCATTTATCCTTTTCCTATTTTATGCTAGTTAAATAGTTCAATTTATAATACAAGTGGACATCATGCTTGCGCATCCCACACAATGTCGATGTCCATCGAGAAAGACCGTTGTTTTTTTTTTAAACCTAATACAACTCTAAATGATTCTACTCTTACAACTATAGAAATCATAACTAAAATATACTTAAAATAAAATTATCATAATATTTATAAAGACCAAAAAGGTAATAAAAGGATACTATAGTTTTTGTTGATTAAGAAAAAATGGATTGAAATGCAAAGATAATCTTAAAATCCGAGCAGTAGCAGATTTCCTTCACGAACTTCCTATTCTTATATGGAAAACTTAAACGAATTTGAGAGAATTTAGTGCATGATTTTCCAATACGTGTATGCTACTATTATTCGGTCGATCAGAAATGCGACATTCCAGGATACGTCGCCGACCCATTCACTATATTACGCATGCGGAAGCGAAACAAATCCCCTGACAAAAATTAACTTGGGATAGAAAAGCAAGCAATCAATCGCAATACCAAACGGTAAATTATAAACACATAGGTTTAAATACAACACTAGACTGTCTACAAAATAGACCGGCTCTACAAAAGGAGAACTATCCTAAGACCAACTAACAGGACACATTCACCGATTCTTCAGTTCCACCTTTCCAGACTCCATGGCTTTAGGTTCTCCACGATTGCCATCTAGGGACCTGAAATTTTGGCCCACAACGGGGTGAGACATCGTCTTAGCAAGTTCAACCCCCTAAACCCCTATTAGAAAGAAAATACATCCCGGGTGGCCTAGCCACATCACACAGACGACTTACCTCGTCTTAATTCCTCCTTGCATGTTAGCACAATTTGTATCACACAGACTCAGGTAATAATAAGAATCCAAATAATTGGAACGCCAACACTTTCATAAGAACCAAGAATGCACTCGGCACGTATTCCAATTATTATTTATTGTCATACAATGGCATAGCCTACTTGCAGTTCAACTATCTACTGACATTAATGCCAGGCATCGCCTCCCCCCCTTGGAATGTGGCTGCGTCATTACGTCGACGGCATTCCCGAAGGAGCATAGATCCAATTGGCCTAGCCTCTACTGTGATCCGAGCCACATCACTACACTGACGGCAATCCACAAAGAATACAGGTCCAGTTGGCCTAGCCTCTACTGCGACCCGAGCCACGTCACACACTGACGGCAATCCACAAAGAATACAGGTCCAGTTGGCTTAGCCACTACTGCGACCGAGCTTTTCAACCAGCACACGACAAATCAATACTGACCCTTGGACACTCCGCATTTCATTCATATACCCCAATTACAATAGTAATCCTTAAAAATCCATTTTTTTTTTTTATCAAAATCCAACACTTGGGTTTTTATGACTAAAAACCCTATTTATCACAATCAACACTCAATTTGCCACATCCATTCATCAAATTCAAATTCTAAATGCATAGCAACGATCAACATGAAATTCTAAGCAATTGAGGTCAAAATTAATTTTTCAAGTTTTTTTTAAAATAAATAATATTTTAATAATTTCGGAATATAATATATTATTAAATTCCAGAATTTCGAAACATTTAAGTAAATAAAAAATAAAACCCATTATGTCACATCAAGGCTTATATTAAAAATAAACCTACTTAACTTTAAACTAAACACACTTTAACTTAATTAAACACCTTAATCTAATCCTCAATCAAATAAACTAATCCAACCACATAAACTCACTTAACTTAGACTAAGCACACTTAGGGCATTATTAACCGTCTAATCAAGATTTAGTGAGCTAAACTCACTCGATTAGCGAGCCGAGTGAACAAAAACGATGGGATCGACGCGAGGATCGACTTTCCTTAAGGCAGGCCGAGCATTTGGGCTCGGGAAGACGGCCAAAACGGGCCAAGACCGAGCTGCCATACCCATTTTCTGCAGCTGCTGGTTGAGGCCGACGGAGGGCTACACGGTGGTGGTTCGACCACAAAACCGGTGGGGATGGGCGGCAGAAGCTCAGGCGGCGACCGGTGGCGGCTCACGGCGGCGATGGAGGCTCCGGCGGACGGCGAGTAGCTGCTGGCGATGGACGACGGTCGGACGAACGAGCAGAGGCGCGGGGACGCTTGGGCTGAGGCGAAACGGAGAGGCGAGCTGGCCGGCAAGCGGTGTGCAGGCGACGACGACGACAACGTGCGGCGGCGTCGAGCGGGCGGAGGGGGCGAGCGTGCGGGCTGGTTTCCGTTCAGCCCTTCTCTCTCCTCTTTTTCCCAATTCCAACAAGGTTCCTTGAATCAAGGAAGAAGATGAAGTTGCTTCAATCCCCACCCTCCACTTGTCCACATCCTAGCCATTCTTGCCCTACACCATGCATCACCAAGTGATGTCATACTCCACTATCTCAATTTCTCCCACAACCAACTTAGATCCCAAAAGTATAACCAAAAGCGGGCCTATCAATTTTCCGAATCAAATTAGCCATAATTTGATTATTTTGCTGAAAAACTCGATTTGCATGAAAAATCTTCCAAAGATGAGTCAATGTTCCTAAAATGATTTGTGACATACCATGACTTTCAATTTCTGAATTCGATCTCAATTTCACGATTAATTTCACTCTGGCACGATATTAGTGCGTCCTGATCTAACGGGTAGCTTTTAGAAATTTTCGTGCATTTGACCTGTGGTTGATCAATTCAAGTCACAATGTACATCTTTGACACATTGGCGACTCTCAGTTGTCGAGGTAACTTCAAGGTTTCAAATACAGACACAAGGTGCCCAAATGATAGAAAAGCTGGTCTAGTGTCGATCGATAAGGATTGTGCGATCTGATGGAATCACCCACACTTGATCACATGCCTCTATCGAGTCGACATATTTCTGGTCTCTAATTGATTTTTAACTGTGCCGTAATGACCCTTGCAGATTAACTCGATCGAAATGTCGTTTCCTGGTCAAATTCTCGAGTCCGATGCATTAGAATTTCTTACTGGCTTCACCCGACAGACTAGTTATCCAATGAGTGATCAGTTCAGGGAAAAAAACTATATGCGTGCAGATAAAATGCCCATTTCAATTTACTGAAAATAGAATTGAAAAATCGGGATATCACGTCTAATATCAACCATTTGTCCTGGTCCGTAAACACGCTACTTCCTTGACGGGAACAAAACAATCGAAGCTAGAGTTCCAGAGTTCTTTTAATGTTCGACTAATCGATTCCTGTGCCGTGCTCTCATTATATCCGAGACGAGCCATCGTGCAGAGGACGGTAAGACTACTGGTCGGTGTTCTGTTTATGATCTTTCCAATATTCCAACGTATGATTGGGGATAGAAAAGATAAACCATCGTACAATGGGAAGTCTTAAGAATGTTTAATCTACTGAACCATCTTCTTTTTCTCTTTTCCTTAATAGCCCTTTATTTTTATGATGACCAAAAAGAAGTCTTGCTAAGGGAATAAAAAAAAAAATCGATCAAATAGAAAAGAACACACCATTTTCCTCTTTGTACGTTAAAGCCGCAATTCGAGGACACGGATTCCACATGGAAAGCAAAAAATAGTGAAGAATGTAGTGGTGATTTTCGCCTCTCATGCTATTAAAATACCCGGTGTTGAAAGTGTGTTTGAATACTAAGTCGATCAAAAAGATAGTCGCTTTGTATTTTAGACTAGTGGCAGGACTCTTTCTTTAAGTTGGATTATCTAGATGCAAAGTTTTTTCAAAGATGTCGCAAGTTGAAGTTTGGTAGGAGGAAATTTTTGCCAATCAGAATGTTGAAACTAAGGCTCCGTTTGGGAACTTCTTTCAAAGGGGGCTAAAGGCCTTTGGGCCAAAATGAAGGCGTTTGAGAATTATTTTCCAAGGGGTATTAAGGCAAAACTGGCATTTGCAAGGCTGAAAGCCCAAGGCACGTGTCCACTGTTCATCTTCTTCTCCAGCGGTGTGGCTGATTAGAGACGAGCTCGAGAGGCCGGCAAGGTCACGGCTGAGGTCGGCAAGGTCGTGGCAACCGTCACTAGCTAGTCGCGCGACCTCGACGAGTCGCGGTGACCGCTCGCGAGTCCCGGCGACCACCCGCGAGTCGCGTCGCTACAACCCAGCTCTAGGTCGTGCGACCTCAGGCGTGACCCAAATTAGGGTCGCCGAAGGTCGCACGACCTCGCGGCGACCGGCGTGACCTAGATCTGGTCACCGCGAGGTCGCGTGACCTCAGGCGTGACCCATATCCGGTTGCCGTGAGGTCGCGCGACCTCCGACGACCTAGATTTGGGTTGCCCGAGGTCGTGCGACCTCCGATGGACCCAGATCTGGGTCGGGTGACCTTTGTGAAAGGCCGCTAGGGGTCGCTTGACCCGAGGCGGCCCTCGCCGGTCATCTCCCGAGGCCGCGACGACCGCCCGCCTCACCACCAGCGAACTCTTTTATTTATTTTTTTGATAATTTTTTTTATTAATCACCAAAGTTCTTTGTAAATGTAATATTTCCAAACACTATTTTATTCAAATGTACTTCACAATAGGCTTTCAAACTATAATTTGCCAAACACAGTTTGCATTTTGGAAAACCCTTTTAACTTAAAGTCCTTTGCATTTTCCCAAAGGCTTTCCCAAAAAGTCCAACCAAACGTACCATAAGCTCCTTGAAAACTGAATGTGATCTACTAGGCCTATGCAGAATCAAAATCTTGGGCCCTATTTTGGTTAAAGAGAAGTTTTCGGTTTTTTCAATTTCCAATATCCATATGTTTGGTAAGAATTCTCAGAGATGGAATTCACTGAATCCATGGGAAAGTTTTTTTCTCATTTTTAGCCTGATATTCTGAAAATTTCGGGAGACTTTTTAGTCGTTTTCGAACGAGGGCAAGAGCTGGCAGTGATGCTCCTGCCATAATATTTTCATTTGCTCGGTGATGAAAATTAATTCTCATAAATTACTTGAATTCTGCCGTAAAGAGAACGTTGAGGCAATGTCACATCTGTCCTTTTTTTTTCAGTTTTTCCGATGCGCCACCTATTTTGCAAATTGACCATGGAGGTAATAAAATGACATTTGAGACCAAAACAAGAGTTTTTCTCCAAAATCCTCACCCTCTATAAATCTCTTGTCAGTGAGGTGGCTTTAACCACACCTCAATCGCTCCTCACATCTCTCATCCCTTCTTAAATCTCTCTGCACGTCAGTTCGGTCCTCTGCTTTGAGTCATGCAACTCTTGGGTTTTACTTTTGTAAAGTTACCCTTTCATCACCTCATTATCGCGATTGCTTTTGCATTGTACTTTGTACAAGTCTCCTCAGCATCAAATGAAATTGATAGACCCGCATTACTTGCATTCAAGGCAAGGATAATTGAGGACCCTCTCCGGGTGCTTAGCTCATGAAACAATATGGTCAATCTCTACCAATGGTTTGGTATCACATGTAGTCACCGGCATCACAATAGAGTCACTATATTGAACTTGAATACCTAGAAGCTCTCAAGGTCCATCTCCTTTCACATCGGGATTAGCTTCTTAAGGCAATTGTGGCTCTTTAATAATAGCTTTCACCATGAACTCCCTCCCCAAATCGGACGGTTGCACCAGTTATGCACCTTGGCGCTGTCCAATAATTCTATCAGGAGGGAAATCCCCAAGAACGCATCGGGTTGCATTAACCTCCATGGCATGGGCTTGTCTCAAAACAGAGTGGAGAAGTTCCTCCAAAGATAGGCTCTTTAATAAAGCTTCAGGGACAAAACAATCCAACAGGAAGCGTCCTTTCTTTCATTGGGAACTTATCATCATTGGAGGAGCTTGGTCTTTAATATAATTACTGACGAGGGAGTCTTCCTCGAGATCTTGGTCAACTGATCAACCTAACAACATTTGCTTTGGCGGGGAATTTGTTGTCCAATATGGTTGTGCATTCCTTCTACAATTTATCTTCATTAGTAATATTTGACGTAGGATTTAATCAAATTTATGACATCCTTGATTCAAACCCCTATTTAGACCGTGAGAGATGGACTAAGAATCATAATGTCAGTAATGAAGACAGACCATGACTCAATCCTAGGGATTGTTCACAAACTGACTAATTGATTAAGGGCAAGGCAATTCAGGATCAAGGTTGCGATAGACCAAGGTATTCAACCATGTGAGGACCATTTGACCACAAGGATGGCTGTGGACGATCATGTGTCATCATGAGTCATTCAATGAACGAGTATAGATCGATTTAGCTTAGGTATATATCGGTCATGCGTGACGCCACGCAATTAATGTATTGTTCATGAACGACCCTAATTCGATCCCGAACAATCGTGAGTCAAGACAGGCTGATCGATCCTATTTGATTAAATAACAACTGAGGGTCATTCATGAATCAACCAAGCTCAATTTAAAGTCATGCGTAAAGCCCTAGGCAAGCATCGAACTCCATTTGACTCTAGTTGCGTGAATTCTACCAATGCCATCTAAATTCGCATTGGTCGCATTAAAGCTATTTTTGATCAAAACTTAGCCACAAGCCCTAGTCCAATTGCGGATATCGATTGTAGATGTTTTCAAGGTATTACTTTCTAATTGAAATGATTTTAGTGGACCCGTTAGTGCATTAATTTATGAAATGCACTAATTTTAGTATACAGATTTTAGTGAACCTAGAGATGAGGCCAATTTAGCCATTTAAATTTAGGTGAGATAAACTTTGTGTAAGTGCTAGTATAAACACTTAGAGGGAGGTGAATGTCACGCCCCGATCCTCGAACGCGTGCCCATCTCTCACCTGGTCGATTAATAGCGACGTCCCAGGACGCATCGCCAACCCTGTTCATTTAATATGCGCAAGCGGAAGTATAAAGAAAATCCCTAGACAATAAAACAATGGGATAGAAAAGTAGGGTCATATTTTTCATATTGAAGCTTATAACCAAACTTTAATACAAAGCACAAACCAGAGTACTTCACAACTATTCACAACTTTTACTTTTAACTCTATTCACATCAAAATGGAGTTCACAAAAGAAGATGGGATCTCAGTCTATCCGGATCGTACTCAAAATTCCTCTCGGTGCTATCTTCTTCTTCCAAAAATTCTTCTCCTTCGATTTCACCTCAGAGTTTTCCTTCTCAAATTCCTCCTCCTCGGCTTCTCATCGAGATCCTGAAATGTTGTCCCACAATCGGGATGAAACTACGTCTCAGCGAGTTCTACCCCACTAAGACTCAATTAGGGAGCCAATACACTACTCGGTTGCCTAAGCACAGCACGAGTCAGAGGACTTACCTTGACCTCAGATCCAACCTACAATTCAAGGTTATACATAACTTTTCATAACTCACAGCGAACAATCAATCAAATCACTGGTAAATTGAATTAGTCGATTACATGTCAGATGAACCATTCTAGGTCATGAATTCTACACCACAAATCTTCCCATAGGGTACTCGGTCACAAAGCCACATTAATGCTCTCGGGCGTCAAGTTCGCCAAGGTGACACAAATAACAGACGGTCTACGTGCGTTTTTTAAGGCGCCGTTTTCGCACAGTGATGTTCCTCGTCACCGAACCACGCCCGTCACGGTTCATAGGCAATCTACGTGCGTTCTTTAAGGCGCTGTTTTCGCACATTGATGTTCTTTATCATCGAACCACGCCTGCCACAAGTCATAAACAGTCTACGTGCGCTCTTTAAGGCGCCGTTTTCGCACGGTGATCTTCCACATCACCGAACCACGTCTGTCTATGTTTCGTACTTGATCGGTCTCAGCCAAAGTATTTCTGACTCACTCTCACCATTCCACATACTTTACAACTCAACAAAGCATAAGAATGCTGAATAAATATACATGGCCAATTTCCAATCAATAATTCAATTTCAATCAATTCCAAACAATTTAGGGTAAATCCCTAAAATACCACAATTAAATCAATTCCATGCAACGTAGAACTCAAATAAATAAATGGACTGCGCCACGACAATCAGCACGAGATTTCGGTCGTTGGCCATCTCCGCCTTAATTTTCGAAAAATAAATAAATAATTAATTAATTAATTTCGAAAATTAAATAATTAATATTAAAAATTCAATTTAGCTCAAAATAAAGCCCGATTAAATAAACGGACTTCACCACGGTCATCAGCATAATATTCCGATCGCTGGCCATCCAAGTTGAATTTTTGGAAAATAAATAATTATTTAATTTAATTTCGAAAAATAATATTTAAATGCCAAAAATTCCACTTAGGCCCGAAATATCAAATTGAAGCCCAATAAAGGGTCGAAAAATTCCCGAGCCACCCTCAATAAATAGTAGACTATGTCTACTTGCTAATTACGCATTCAATTTGACTAATTTACATCATAATCAACTAATAAACCCTAATCAAAACACCTAAGCTTAATTAAATAAACTAAACAACCAATTAAGTATAATTAACTCACTAAGCAAGAATTAGTGAGGTTACTCATCGGAATCGCGCGCAACCGGTATCAAATCGATGGGCTCAGCGCGGGGATCGATTCCTTTCAAAGCACGGCACGACTCTGAGGCCCGAAAATGGCCCAAAGCGGGCTCGGAAGTGGCTGGAAACCCAGTCCAAGAGGGGGCTGCGATGGCTGTAAAAATTTACAAAACAGCCACAAAACACTGTCACAAGGATGGCACGGCACGAGGGAGGGTCGGTGGAGGTCTAGCGAGCTCAAATGGTGGCCGGAGGTGGTCGGACAAGGGCTAAACAGAGGTTGGGCAGAGCTGGTCGCGCACGGGGACGGGGGCGACGATCAGGCGCGCAGGCGCGGGCGGACGGTGGCGAGTTGCGGTCGCGCGAGCGGCGGTGCATGGGCAGCGGAATGGCGGCGACGGGCGGTGCGCGGTGCGGGCGAGCTCCTTCTTCTGGGTTTTTGTTGGTTTGGCCAAGAAGAACGAAGAAGAAGGGGAGGGGCTTCGTTCACGTGGGGTGGGGAAGGAAGAGAGAGGAGAGAGAGAAGGAAGAAAAGAGATAAGAAGAAGAAACTTTTGACTAGTCAAAGTGAAAAGGAAAGAGAGAGAAGAAGAAGAAGCCAATTTGCTTTTGGCTTGGGGAATTCGGTGGGGGTGTGCGCACGGATGGGGGAGTGGAGAGGAGAGAGAGAGGAAAAAGAGAGAAAAAGAAAAAGAAAAAGGGAAGAAAAATAATAAGAAAAGAAATAATAATTAAATAGTAAAATAATTTTACTATTTTAATTATTCCAATTATTTTCCTTTTCTCTTTTTATTTTCTTCCGGTCTTCGATTTTCCTTCCGATAATTTTTTTCTTGAAATTTCGGACTCGTCAATAAATTGACGGACGATAAGACAAAGTCCTAAAAATAAGAATTATGACGCATAAAATTCGATTCCCAAAATTGAGTTCAATTTCATGGTTAAAATCAATTAGACGCGATTTTAGTCCAATCCAACCAATTAAGTAGCTTTTAGGGATTTTCACCGCGAATACATCCCTTAACGGCTTCACTCAATGGGTTTGTTAACTCGTGAGTGATCAGCTCAGAGAAAAAGAACCGTAGACACGTTGACGAAAGGCCCATTTCACTTTGTCGAAACGGGGTCGAATTTTCGGGATGTCACAGTGAATAAGTATAAAGACAATTTTTGCAAAGAGTAATAAATTTTTTGCTTTTGAACCTGAGTCTAAAGAACAATAGACTTTTTGCAAGTTCAGACTTTAACTATAAATAAAACTACGAACAAAGTAAATGAGTTTAAGGAAGAGAATAAGAACATAACATTTATAGTGGTTTGGCTTAGATCAAGCCTACATCTACTCTCCTATGCTAACAACCTTTTGGCTGGATTCCACTATGCAATCAACAAGAGATTACAACTTTGAGTGCAAACACTTAGTGGTAGATCACACTATCTCCCTAAGTCACTCTTTTGGTATTTCTCTCACGATCACAAATATTTAAGCTCACAGAGACAAGTGTATGATCGAAAGTCGCTCAGACTTTAGAATTATAAATTTTACGTTCCGTCTCTTACTTGCTCATCGGTCCTTGATCTCTTTAAATACTCCTCCACTTCCAAACTAGCCGTTAGACAGTATCTTAGAGGATCTTCTTCCAATCTACCTATTGGACATATCTGTATCAAGAAGATTTAGTAGCCGTTGAGTGATAGAAGTATAATCCCAAATTGATTCCGATCGCCCATACAAATAGAATCTTGGTTTCCATAAGTAGAGCTTCTTCGTATAGAAAGTTCTTGTCTTCAAGATCCAATTGTCAATTAATTAGATTGAGTCAATCAAATTTATCTTGATGTAGAATCCAAACTAGATCACTAGCCGTTATATGTTTGGGGCTTGTGTTACGTTCTGTCAAGTTGTTTTGTTCTGAACATGCTTCGTTCTGAATCTGATACGTTCTGAACTTGTGTTACGTTCTGGACCTTGTAATGTTCTGGACTTGAGTTTCGTTCCGTATGTAAAGTCTGAGAGTGTTCTGTCGAAAGTAAAGTCTGATTGTCTCTTGTTTGAAGTAGAGTCTGAGTATCTTCCGTCTGAAATAGATTTTACAATCTAGACGTAAGTCTAAACATATTCTGCTTCTAAACAGATTTAACTTTAAGGCTTGGACACAGTCTGAATAAGTTTAACTCCAGCATAGAGTCCGTCTTTTGGTTCTTCCAAGTATAGACTTTGATAATATCCTTTACACGTTCTATCATTTGCATAATCTATTACTCAACCATTAAACACATTAGTAGTCTTTGATTTATTTTGTTATCTTCAAAACATCATAAGGGATTTCCCTAATAATCTCCCCATTTTTTATGATGACAAAACAATCTCTGAATATGCATATGTGTAAACACATTTTAAAAAATATTAATAAATCAGAGCAATGTAATTCAAATCAAAAGATAGTAGATAGATTGAGCATAACGATATATAGAAAAATAATCGCAGCTCAATATTATGCAATAAATAATATTAACCAATCAACACATATGCATATTTATATTCTCTCCCCATTTTTGTCATAATCAAAAAGCGATAACAATGGAAATAGTATCATGTAGAGAATATAAAACGATAACAAATATATCTTGCATGAAACACAATTTCCAAAAAATTAGCTTTTACAAAGTAAGTCAAATATAAAATATATGTAATATAGCTCACTTCGATCATATATATCAGTAAATATCCAATAAAAATCAAGGATGCATTATAAAATTCACTTACCTTTTTCGTCATAATAAAATGATAATGAAAATAAAAGATTTGTTAATGATAAAAGGTAATAAAAGATGCACTAACCAGATTTTGTAGAAATTAATAAGTTATAACACATTTACCTTTTCCTTCCTTCCATAATAATCAAGATCATGATCAAATCAAAAAGAATTTTCCATAATTGATCAATGCTCCCCCTCAATTTTGTTGCCTTTTTGAAGTGATCGCGATTCTTTCCTTTCTTCCGGATTCACTTTCTCCCCCTTTCGTACGACACATAAGGGATTTTCCTCAATAATTTGCAAAAAATTTGCACAAGGAATAGAATTTTTTAGCCTCCAACCTCTGATTTTGCGGATCAAACTTGCAATCTTCGCATGAGATACTTTTCAGATCATTCTTCCTTTATAGAATTTCCTGCAATGAACTCATTTCCTTTTTGGTATCCATCAATTTGGATCATTCCATTTCGTTAGAGAAAAATATAAAATCTCCATAGATAATCAAATATTATTTCTTAACTCATCATAACATGTTATTTAAGGAAAGAACATTATGCACAATAATATCTTGAAAAAGAAATTCTCACTTAGTCAAAGTACAATAAAATCAAAGAGAATAAAATTCTTGAGTATCTAAGAATATATTGCATAATTAACATCACGTAAAACAGATTTTCACTTTGTAAAATATGACAAAATCTAAGAGCATAAAATTATCCAAATAAACTCAATTGTCTCTAAATAAGATATAAAAAATAATCACACGTATTAAATCAAATCTCAACTCACGAATCTTTCTTTAATAAAACACATCATAGAATACAGTCACAATAAAATTTGAATCAACTGAGGCATAAAGAGTATCTATCAAATATCAAGTATAATGAGAATTATGTGCCCAAATCAAATTGAGAAAAATACATTCCTTACCAAATTCTCTTTCTTCTTTTCCTTTATTTCCTGCAAAAACAACTCATCTTTTCTTTGGTACCCATATTTTCTTGGGTCCATGAGAATTAGTAGAATATGTTGTTTTTACCCAATCTTTCTTAATAAGTTTCCAAACTTTAGGATATTCTTTCTCAAAGTATTCTGAATTTCCACAATTTGAACACTTGAGGGCATTTCGACCAACAAGTTTTGTAAAAATCCTTTGAAAATGCTTCTTGTACGCAAGTCTAAGAGATCTTTGTTTAAGTCTCTCATTGACTTTAGGAAAATCTATTAGAGAATCACTTTCCTTATTAAAACCAAGTCCCGACTTATTATAATAAGGTACATGTATGGAAATGATATGCTCTAAAGTTTTTGAACCCTTTGAAAATTTTGTCGAAATATTTGAAAATATCTTTTCTAAAGAATCATTTTCTTTGACAAGTAAATCTCGACTTTCTTTTGTTTGAAAAAAATCTTTTTGCAAAATTTCAAACTTTTCTTTTCGAGAAAGATCCCGTTGCCTAAGCTATGAATTCTCCTTTTTTAATTCGGAGATCCTTTTAAGAGAAGATTATATATTAAGCAAAGCTCATTTATATACTTTGAAACTTTGATAGGAATTTTTGAATAACTTACCTCGATTTCCCTATCGGATTCCGAGTCTGTGTCTAAGTCAAACTTTGATATTGAGTCTGATTATGATTCCAAATTTGAGTTTGAGTCTGAATGTGCCATCAAGCATATATTTCTTTGCTGGTCATCTTCTTTCATTGTTCTTTTTTGCCCATTCCGCTTGTATTGTCTTCTTCCACTAAATTTCCTTCATTTTCTACTCAGCTTTTTGAATTTCTTGATCATGAAAGTAAGTTATTCATCATCCATGTCATTTTTTGAGTCTGTATCATTAGAATTAGCGTTAGACTTTAAAGCAATTGACTTTTTACCTTTAGGATATTCTTCATCATTTATCTGCTCCACTTCGTAAGACTGCAGTGTGCCTATCAGTTCATCAATTGATATAGGCATGATCCTTTGTGTTTCTTTAATTAAAGTCTTCACATAGTCCCCCCCCATTTTGACAACTTTTTGAGTGTGTGGAGATGACTAGATCAGAACGGCCCTAGAAGTGAGGTGCGACATCCCAAATTTCACCGGCCTTCATTAGTATAATTGGATCGTTAGGAGTTCGGATTATTTTAGATCGGGCCAGGAAGTGAACCCGATGGACCGTAAGGATTGAATGGGCTTGAGGATCAAGCGGGCCGTATGATTATTTCGAATTAGACTTGTAAACTCGAGTGAGAGATTATGGGCTTGGATTGAGTGGGCCAAGGTTCGGAATTATTAGGTTCGTAAATTTAGTTTAGTGGGCCGGATTGTTATAGATTGAGCCCGTTGGGCCAGAAATAAATAATTAGGCCCGAGTGATTTTATTTTTGGTTAAGATTTATGGATTATAAATAAGATAATTTGATTAATGATTGTAATGCTAATATAAATTTCTGACTTTAGCATTTTGTGATAGATTCTTTTTGGACTAACATTAACTAGTCGATATGGTTATATATGTTATGATTTTGTGAATTGAAATCAAGTAGAAACGAAAGGAATTAATTGAAAAACATTAAAACTAATGAAGCAACTAATGACATGAATTAGAACCTAATTAAATTTAAGTGACAAATGGCAAGGGATATCACAATTGGAGGCCACGACACCTTCCCTTCCCCTCCGTTTTTCTTCACCACCCACGGATTCAATTCCTTCACAACCCAAACAAGCAAAGAAAAATATAATCATTAGCAAATCTCATCATTAGCCTAGCCTAGGGATTAGTTAGTAGGCATATTTCCCCTTCTTAAATTTTCAAAACCCTCTCTCTCTCTTTCTCCAAAACCGAAACACCCATCTTCTTCGTGTCTCTCTTGGACGAGCAATGAAGAACCAGAAGCAAAAGAACAAGCTTCTTCCTTTGCATGCGAGATTTCGGTGTTGATCTTGAAGTATCTTTGTGATTGTTTGATAGCTGAACTAAGGTAAGGAAAGATGAGTTTCTAATCTAGAGTTTATCCATTGTTCTTGTCAAGAATCTTGAGGATCCAGCCGAATGGTGAAAGACTTGATGAGAAGTGGTAGTTTTGTGTTGATTTGAGCTTGATGAACACAAGAGTGAAGCTAGAAGTCATTGCATGTTGTTTTTAAGTCTTGCATGTCTCGAAAACTTGATGAAAGTCGGCTGTTTGATTTCGCGAAGTGAAGAGTTGATTGCGGAGAAAAAATAATGAGATGAATGTTAGGATGTGTGAGTAGATAGGTAGATATATGTTTGAGCTAAGCTGTGAAAGGATTCTTTGTGGAGAAAAATTTGCTAAGGTTACTCTTAGATGCTGTGATGAAGTGTCGAAGTGCTGAAGAAGTGATTCGTGGTTTAATAAGTAGCTTAATCGGGCTAGAGGTGGAGGAATCGTGTGTATACATTCTGTTCTAGAAGAATATGGTTAAGGAGTATTGTGTTTTGTGTTATTTTCTTAATGCATGTTAATGGAAATAAGAAAGAAACCATTCTATGTGATAGAACATCTATAAGATCAAGTGATATCTGTAGCTATAACCATATGAATATAAAAACATAGAAGATGGAAGTGAATTTAGTAAAATCAGTGAACTGTTTTTGTAAGAGACGGTTTGACCTTTGTCGATTATATTAATTTTCTGTATTTACCTAGTTAGAATTGGACTTTGATTCCTTAATGAAAATTGTAGAACACATCTTAAGGAATAATGTGTCAAGATTTGAGATTAAATGAATAAGAATTGGTTAGCAAAACAATTCTCTTAGTAAATATAAAATCTGGACGTCAGTACAGGGCATTAGTAAAGATTATAGCAATTGTTACTCTTAATACAGTGAGATTCAGACTTAAGTTTCTTCACGAAAAATGTCTATCTATATCTCTAATATAACATACTAAAATTTGGCAGTGTTTCGACAAGAATTGGTATACCTTCAATGTCCAAAACCGAAACTGTACATTTAACTAGTAAACTGCTCTAACCCGAGAACAAGCAAAATATATTGTATTTTATATATTTAACTTACAGGATGTACATAGAGTCTAATAAGTTCATAATAGATACTATTCATGTAAGAATAAGTCTCATACATCATTTGAGATATAAGTGCATATAGTATCATGCGAGTGCAATGTGTGCGGTGCATAGTGCTTGATTATGGGATAAATATTTGTTTGGCATGGTATGGGACATGTTGTAATGGATTTTATCTTATAATTTGGACACGCACGTGTGCTAGGATCATTAGAGTTAGATGTATAGTTGTATACTTTGGAGTCTTTTCTTTTGCATACGATAACTGCATTAATTAAAGGTGTGGTAGTGTGAAATGTGTGCTTAAGAGGGTGAATGAACCCATCGGTACAGAGATACCGGTGATGCCCCCGGAAGTTTGGGATGCCCTTGCTGAGTGGTCTTGGATGCCTCGGTAGAGAGATATCGGGATGCCTCGGAGTGAGATGCCCTTGTGTGTGATCAAGGATGCCTCAGTTGTGTGATACTGAGATGCCTCGGAGTGAGATGCCCCTTGCTGAGTGGTCTTGGGAGGACCTCGGTTGAGTGATGCCGGGATGCCTCGGAGTGAGATGCCCATAATAGAAATATTGTGGAAGTCCGGATAAGGTAACTTCCGGAAGTGACTCGATCAGGCCGATAAAGTCCCGGTTAGTGACTGATCGAGGGTGGATTATATGCACACTAAATATAATTGAACTTGGTGAGTGAGTTCATTCATTATTGTTGCATTTTATCTTGATATAGAAATTGAGAACGTGGTAAGTATATTTGGTGTTTATGGAGGTATTTGTATTTAGTGTGTTTCATATTAAGAGGTTACCTCTATGATGCATTAATATTCATTAGATTATACTCATGATAATTTTATCTTAGTATCTTTAATTGTTTGGTCATGATTCCCATGTAAACTTGATGAGTGTGGATGGTGTAAATTAGACTCTTATCATTCTTTACTGGGCATAGTTTTGCTCATACCTTGCATTTTTCAAATTGATAGTATGGATGTGCCGCCATTAGCCTGTTATGGAGTGATATCGAACATTGAGGTTACTTTCACTTATGTGTATGACTCTAATGTTGAGCTGACCTTCTCCAAATATGAGGCCACGTTATGGATGGATAATGGTAGAGCTGAGATGATCCCTATGAAGTTTGTTGCATGGTTTGTCAAGCATGATGGAGCGATGTTTGGCCCTATCCCTTTTAGCGATGATGGAGCAGGAGCTGGGACGGATGGCGTCTAGACACCTTTGATCATGTAGAAATTGTCTATCTTTTGTTTTCTTTTGAACGTGGGCTTGTGTGGGAACTCATGGAGTAGACACCCTCACCCTTTTATCCCTGGCTTTTGTTACGCCTTACTTTTGTTATAAATATGTTGTATATATAGGCGATGGACATGGAAAGAGTTCAGGTTGATAAATTTTGTAGGCCCTGATGATGTTAAGAAGAAATGAAGCTTCTTGTGATCTTATCTATGTGCATTAATACATTGGCCTATATTAATATTCGGTAGAGTGTTTGTAGGATAACCTCATAGTACAAACTATAGATTTTAAATAATCAATGTTATACATGTTAACCTTCAATAGTGATCACTATAAATGGAATCCACAATTTTTTTTTTTAAGATTACATTAATAAATAAATTCCGCTTGCGCTTAGTACGTGACGCCCTGGGACGTCATAGCTCGTTACAAAAGCGCATGCAGAATTTATTTATTATTATAAATTTTAAAAATTGTGAATTCCATTTATAGTGATTGCTATTGAAGGTTAGCATGTATAACATGGATTATTTAAAATCTATAGTTTATACTATGAAGTTATCCTGCAAACACTCTACCTATTATTAATATTGGCCAATTTATTCATGCACATAGACAAGATCACAAGAAGCTTCATTTCTTCTTACCATCATCAGGGCCTACAAAATTTATCAACCTGGACTCTTTCCATGTTCATCGCCTATATATACAGCATATACATAACAAAAGTAAGGCGTAACAAAAGCCAGGGATAAAGGGTGAGGGTGTCTACTCCACGAGTTCCCACACAAGCCCACGTTCAAAAGAAAACAAAAGATAGTCAGTTTCTACCTGATCAAAGGCGTCTAGGCGCCATCCGTCCCAGCTCCTGCTCCATCATCGCTAAAAGGAATAGGGCCAAACATCGCTCCATCGTGCTTGATAAACCATGCGACAAACTTCATAGGGATCATCTCAGCTCTACCATTATCCATCCATAATGTGGCCTCATATTTGGAGAAGGTCAGCTCAACATCAGAGTCATACACATCAGTGAAAGTAACCTCAATGTTCGATATCACTCCATAACAGGCTAATGGTGGCACATCCATACTATCAATTTGAAAAATGCAAGGTATGAGCAAAACTATGCCCAGTAAAGAATGATAAGAGTCTAATTTAGACCATCCACACTCATCAAGTTTACATGGGAATCATGACCAAACAATTAAAGATACTAAGATAGAATTATCATGAGTATAATCTAATGAATATTAATGCATCATAGGGGTAACCTCTTAATATGAAACACACTAAATACAAATACCTCCATAAACACCAAATATACTTACCACGTTCTCAATTTATATATCAAGATAAAATGCAACAATAATGAATGAACTCACTCACCAAGTTCAATTATATTTAATGTGCATATAATCCACCCTCGATCAGTCACTAACCGGGACTTTATCGGCCTGATCGAGTCACTTCCGGAAGTTACCTTATCTGGACTTCCACAATATTTCTATTATGGGCATCTCACTCCGAGGCATCCCGGCATCACTCAACCGAGGTCCTCCCAAGACCACTCAGCAAGGGGCATCTCACTCCGAGGCATCTCAGTATCACACAATTGAGGCATCCTGGATCACACACAAGGGCATCTCACTCCGAGGCATCCCGATATCTCTCTACCGAGGCATCCAAGACTACTCAGCAAGGGCATCCCAAACTTCCGGGGGCATCACCGGTATCTCTGTACCGATGGGTTCATTCACCCTCTTAAGCACACATTTCACACTACCACACCTTTAATTAATGCATTTATCGTATGCAAAAGAAAAGACTCCAAAGTATACAACTATACATCTAACTCTCATGATCCTAGCACACGTGCGTGTCCAAATTATAAGATAAAATCCATTACAACATGTCCCATACCATGCCGAACAAATATTTATCCCATAATCAAGCACTATGCACCGCACACATTGCACTCGCATGAACTATATGCACTTATATCTCAAATGATGTATGAGACTTATTCTTACATGACTAGTAACTATTATGAACTTATTAGACTCTATGTACATCCTGTAAGTTAAATATATAAAATACAATATATTTTACTTGTTCTCGGGTTAGAGCAGTTAACTAGTTAAATGTACAGTTTCGGTTTTGGACATAGAAGGTATATCAATTCTTGTCGAAACACTGCCAAATTTTAGTACGTTATATTAGAGATATAGATCAACATTTTTCGTGAAGAAACTTAAGTCTGAATCTCACTGTATTAAGAGTAACAATTGCTATAATCTTTACTAATGCCCTGTACTGACGTCCAGATTTTATATTTACTAAGAGAATTGTTTTGCTAACCAATTCTTATTCATTTAATCTCAAATCTTGACACGTTATTCCTTAAGATGTGTTATACAATTTTCATTAAGGAATCAAAGTCCAATTCTAACTAGGTAAATACAGAAAATTAATATAATCGACAAAGGTCAAACCGTCTCTTACAAAAACAGTTCACTGATTTTACTAAATTCACTTCCATCTTCTATGTTTTTATATTCATATGGTTATAGCTACGTATATCAATTGATCTTATAGATGTTCTATCACATAGAATGGTTTCTTTCTTATTTCCATTAACATGCATTAAGAAAATAACACAAAACACAATACTCCTTAACCATATTCTTCTAGAACAGAATGTATACACACAATTCCTCCACCTCTAGCCCGATTAAGCTACTTATTAATCCACGAATCACTTCTTCAGCACTTCGACACTTCATCACAGCATCTAAGAGTAACCTTAGCGAATTTTTCTCCACAAAGAATCCTTTCACAGCTTAGCTCAAACATATATCTACCTATCTACTCACACATCCTAACATTCATCTCATTATTTTTTCTCCGCAATCACCTCTTCACTTCGCGAAATCAAACAGCCAACTTTCATCAAGTTTTCGAGACATGCAAGACTTAAAAACAACATGCAATGACTTCTAGCTTCACTCTTGTGTTCATCAAGCTCAAATCAACACAAAACTACCACTTCTCATCGAGTCTTTCACCATTCGGCTAGATCCTCGAGATTCTTGACAAGAACAATGGATAAACTCTAGATTAGAAACTCATCTTTCCTTACCTTAGTTCAGCTATCAAACAATCACAAAGATACTTCAAGATCAACACCGAAATCTCGCATGCAAAGGAAGAAGCTTGCTGTTTTGCTTCTGGTTCTTCACTGCTCATCCAAGAGAGACACGAAGAAGATGGGTGTTTCAGTTTTGGAGAAAGAGAGAGAGAGAGGTTTTGAAAATTTAAGAAGGGGAAATATGCCTACTAACTAATCCCTAGGCTAGGCTAATGATGAGATTTGCTAATGATTATATTTTTCTTTGCTTGTTTGGGTTGTGAAGGAATTGAATCCGTGGGTGGTGAAGAAAAACGGAGGGGAAGGGAAGGTGTCGTGGCCTCCAATTGTGATATCCCTTGCCATTTGTCACTTGAATTTAATTAGGTTCTAATTCATGTCATTAGTTGCTTCATTAGTTTTAATGTTTTTCAATTAATTCCTTTCGTTTCTACTTGATTTCAATTCACAAATTCATAACATATATAACCATATCGACTAGTTAATGTTAGTCTAAAAAGAATCTATCACAAAATGCTAAAGTCAGAAATTTATATTAGCATTACAATCATTAATCAAATTATCTTATTTATAATCCATAAATCTTAACCAAAAATAAAATCACTCGGGCCTAATTATTTATTTCTGGCCCAATGGGCTTAATCTATAACAATCTAGCCCACTAAACTAAATTTACGAACCTAATAATTCCGAAACCTTGGCCCACTCAATCCAAGCCCATAATCTCTCACTCGAGTTTACAAGTCTAATTCGAAATAATCATACGGCCCGCTTGCTCCTCAAGCCCATTCAATCCTTACGGTCCATCGGGTTCACTTCCTGGCCCAATCTAAAATAATCCGAACTCCTAACGATCCAATTATACTAATGAAGGCTGGTGAAATTTGGGATGTCACATGAGGGCTTGTAGATTGTAATCATTCTGATTAGATAAATAAAGCTGGAAAGTTATGTAGTACATGTAAGTGTTTTCTCCTTGACTATCCATTGTTTGTTTGTGGATTGATTAGGTGATTGGAGATTGCATGCTTCTCTATGTGCTTAAAGTCAAATATAAAATCAATGGGACGGCGACGCCTCCTGGAATGTCGCAAATTAATTCCGAGGAGGAGGATGTCGCGTTCCCGAGCCGAGGGTAGGGACTCGAGGCATGACAAAATACATGGTAGTCTTCCCACTACAATGGGCTTTGGTCTTCCCAACATAGAATTTTTCAGCATACACCGTAATCAGTTTGTTGGATCAATCCCTCTGTGGATAGCGAATAATGCCACAACTCTGCAGATACTTCAACTTGGATCCAACAAACTCTCAAGAAACATACCTTCTTTCGAAAGTTTGCATAACCTTCAAAAGCTGACCACAAGCTCTAACAACCTTGGAAATGGGGGATTTGGTGAATCAAGCTTCCTTTGTTCATTAACTAATATCACTGGCTTACTCGTGTTGAATATTCTGAGTAACAAACTCGGTGGGCTGTTTTCCGAGATGCATTAGTAATTTCTCCATAACTATCACAAAATTGGCTTTAGGCTTAAATCCTACTTTTGGCAAGATTCCTAAAGCAACCGGCAATCTTGTGAACTTGGAAGTCTTGTGGATAGCTTACACTAGTATTTCAGGTGCTATCCTATTTGAGATGGGAAATCTTCAAAATCTAACAGATCTTGAACTCTCCCCAAACAATCCATTGGGGGTGATTCCATCCTCTTTGCAGAAGATGAAGAAATTGATTCTTTTATATCTTGATGGGAATAACTTTCACGAATACATTCCTTCACATCTACATAAGTTTCAAAATCGGATGGATCTTGATCTTTCCAACAACAATCTCAGTGGTTCCATATTCCTGGTAGTTAAAACTATACTCTATTTTGAACTTGTCTCACAACCATTTGAATAGGGCCCTTCCTGCAGAAGTAAGAAAAATGGACCATTTCGTTACTTTGGACATTTCAAGCAACATGTTCAGTGGTGAAATTCTAAGCACTTTAAGATAACCTTTAGGAGACTCAAAGTCAATGACAATTTCTTCGTCCTCTTCGGGAGGTTGGGAGACGTAGCAGGAGGACTTCATCACTTATGCAAACGCGAGACAAATGCTTCTCTAACGTATCGTGAGGTTGGAAGATTGAGTTCTTATAAAGGCTATGAATAGTAGGGGTGAGCGTGGTTCCCGGGTAGAACCGGGAATCGGAGAACCGAACCGGAGGTTCCGGTTCGGTTCCTGGTTCTAAAGGGACCGGTTCCGGTTCCCGGTTCCCTTTTGGGAACCGGCGGTTCCGGTTCCTATGGGAAAAGAACCGGAACCGGTTAGGGTTCCAAAGCCCTAAATTAAAAAAGCCTCGACTCAAGCCTTCAGTTCATTTCACGCTTTCACGGTTCTCTCAGTCTCTCCGTCCTCTGCCTTTGCCTGTTGCCGACGCTACTTGCCCTTGACGCCACCGCCAGACGTTGCTTGCCCTCAACGCCGCCGACAGACTCTGCTAACGCTCGACGCCGCCCCTGGATGCCGTTGGACGCCAGTCGCCCTGCGCTCGCCTCATCCTTGCCTCCCTCGACGTCGTCACCCCTCGCTTGCCTTGCCGCTCAGCCTCTGCCGGACGTCGGTCGTCCCGCTGCTGGACGCCAGTCGGCCCGCGCTCATGCCGCCCTTGATTTCAGATGCGAATGCAACATAAATAGCGATAGAGAGAGAGAGAGAGAGAGAGAGAGAGAGAGAGAGAGAGAGAGAGAGAGAGAGAGAGAGAGAGAGAGAGAGAGAGAGAGAGAGAGAGAGAGAGAGAGAGAGAGAGAGAGAGAGAGAGAGAGAGAGAGAGAGAGCTGCAAAACTTTCCTAAGAAAAAAACATGGTGGTGTAAGAGACGGTGAAATCTGTGGTAGCGGCGGCGGCTGCGACTGCCAACGACCAGAAGAACCCCGTCATCGCGAACCCTAACCCTAATTTGAAGGGCATTGCAAGCAGTGGTGACCTGGAGCTGTAGCAAGGAGAGATTGCGGGCGAAGAGGACTTAGCTGAGCAGTCGGCGAAGGAGGAGCCCAAGGCGGACCGGCCGCATCCCCTTGAGCACTCATGGACTTTATGGTTTGATAACCTTGCCACAAAATCGAAGCAGATGGCTTCAGGTGCCTCCATGTGCCCGATCTACACTTTCTCTACCATTGAAGAATTCTGGAGGTAATATTTTTTTACGTTTTTCTCTCGAAATTTAGGAACCCAGCTCTAGAGTGGATTGAGTTGTGGTTGGGTTGTTCTCTTTTCTGGGTGATTCTTGTTATCATTGTGTCATGGCTGATGGGTTTGATGGTGTTCCAACTTTATTCTCGCTAAAAGCAAAGTTTTATGGTTAGGGAGAATTAGTTGCTCTGCCATTATGGTTTTGAGGAGTGTCTGTAGAGGATTGTGGTTGCTTTTGAATGCATCGACCTCTGATAGAGAATCCACGTTTCATTGTACAATATATTTGTTCATGTGTCCATTGATGTCTTGTCTTCTTCGTGATCAACATGAACAATGGAAGCGACCTACAGTAAATGCATCTCGAAGGTACTTTTAATTGTCTTAATTCAGCAAGTCATGTTTCAATTTATTATTTGTGTACTTGTCTTAATCTAATTTGTCTCATTCTTTTGGTCCTCTGGTGGTCTGGTGGTGTTCAAGTGTGAAAGTTTTTCGTTGCCAATTGCCTCGTGACAATTCCTAATACTGAAGTGAACCCCCATGACATGATGGGAGTGACAAACCTTTAGAGAGTGAAGGTAGCTTTTTATGTCTTTTCCTAGTCAGCTATGTTCTCATTTTTGTCTTTGGAAGTGGATGGAATACTTTATGACAGTGCACATACATTTGAGCAGATGAATATGCTATCCTCTACTTTTTTTTATCAGTTTATACTTTATGACAGTGCACATACAATGACTTGGTTCTGTTGTTGTCTTTAAGGGCCTAATTTCAAAGACTGAACTCATAGATGGGCTTTTGACTACTTGTTTTGTTGTGTTAGTCTCTCAGTAATTATGGTATTAATCCTTCTCTTTTTGGCCAAAATGTATTGTTGTTATGCAACTCCACTTTGTAATTGGTGTGGAACATGGAAAGGAGATAAAATTTGTGGTAGCTGCAGAGAAGCACGATACTGCTCTGAAAAATATCAATTTCTAGGTTATTCAACTCCTTATACACATTCCCTGTCAGTCTGATATTTTCCGTGACACTTTTTGTTTTTCACCTGCAGGCCATGCATTGGTGCTCAGGTGTGCCAAAATAGTAGTAGAAATGCAGGAAACTCATCAGCAGAAGACCACAAATGTGAGCAACTATTTTAGACTTTGGATAAAGTATACCAGTATTGTAGGGGAGGCACTGGTATATGTGCCTCTTAGGTCTCATGAATTTTCCTTTTTCACATACACAGCTTTGTTCTTTCTGTCATGTTGGCATGGTAGAGGTCCTATAGGAGTATTTTGAACATGCCTTAGTAAGTACGCTGCCAGAGATATATGTAGTCATTTAGCTGTGATGATTTCAGTCTGTGGTCTTATGCTTGTAGTTGCAGTTCTGTCCTTTCTATCATGTTGGTATAGTAGAGGTCCTTTCAAAGTAATTTAAACATGTTGTAGTACGTAGACTGCCAGAGATATATGTAGTCATTTAGCTCTGATGATTTGGGTCTGTAGTCTTATGCTTGAAATTGAAATTGAACTTGGCATCATGTGTTAACTTCCAGTATTTTTTTCTGTACTTTTAAATATTAACTTCTCTATGGTGTAATTCTGCAAACAGTTGCAAGCAGGAGTCTATGGCCCGAACACAAGATCGTCTATGAGGATGAGGCTAAATATGATGTTGATGTGTTTGCTGATTTGGATAATACCAATTGTCTGGTATCCAAAAACCAGATGGATGACTCAATAAATTCACTTATTGAGAGTTTCCAGGCCTTGATTGCAATCATTGCTAACTTGGAAGTCATCCGCCTGGGATTTGGAATTTTTTTAGGTATGCTGTGTTCTTTTTCCCTACTCTTTGTACCATGAAAGCAGAAGAATCCAATGACATACTTGATGGAACACTGCTGATCTTTTATAGGTAGAAAGGGTTCCTGATGAATTCGTGCTCAATGTTGTGCGAAGGGAGGACTTGGCATCGCCAAATAGAAGTGGGGACTACAGCTGTGAAGTCCCCAAATGCTTGCAACTGGATTCGCCGGAGAAGGAGATAGATGTGAGTTTGACATCCGAATTTCTTTAGGTATGCTGTTGGTACCTTTTTTTTTTTTTTTTTTTTTTTAATTTGATATAGCAAAACTAAGTTTGCTTATAAACTTAAGAGTGGTTTGGAATATCACAATGCTAGCTTATAACATCAGACACAGCTTTTCCTTATGATCTTACCCAATGGCGGGACTGAGCAATTGTTCATACTTTACCCTGAAAATGAAACAAAAAAAATGAGACCACAAAAAAAAAAAAAAAGGAACCTGTAGGAACCTGGAACCGACCCTGGAACTTGTGACAAGATAGGTTCCAGGTTCTTGGTTCTGATGGGTAGGTTCCAGGTTCCAAAAAATGAGAAACCTGTACCCGAGTAGGTTCCAGGTTCCAGACGTAACCTGTAAAAAACCGGGAACCGCTCACCCCTAATGAATAGTTTAGACCGTGAAGAATAAAGGTGTGTTTCAATGTTCCCTTGAAACGAAAGCTGGCGTATAAGAAATGAAATATTAGGGATGATGATGTCATCTATACAGCTATACTGTATAAAAGAAAGGCATACATGCGAGCCTGCATATGTCTCTTAAAGCTATGTGAGCAAGTACATTTATCCTTTTCCTCTTTTACGCTACCTAATTAGTTCGATCTATAAATACAAGTAGACATAATGCTTGCACGTCCTGCGCAATACCAATGTCTATTGAGAAATACCCTCTTTTTTTTTCCCTGAAACAACTCTAAATGATTCTACTCTTACTGTTATAGAAATCATGAGCTAAAATATGCTTAAAATGAAATTATCGTAATATATATATATATATATATATATATATATATATATATATATATATATATAAAAGGTAATAAAGTGATACCATAGAATATGTTGATTTAGAAAAAAATGATTGAAATGAAAAGATGCAATGGTACAATTACAAAGAGAACTTATGGAGAGGAATTGTGGGTGGTCCGACCACAACGAGCTACCGTCATTTCAGTGGTTAGCTCGATGGTGGTGATCACATGCCCGTGACAACCATTGTGGCGATAATTGCATCTTTTTGGATGATTCCTTTGGGCTAAACTATTAGTAAAATCTTACATCGTTTATATACATGTATATAAGATACATTATTATAATGCCTTTAAGTGATATGAGATTGTACTAATACTCTCTTGCATTTAAGCTCCTCATGCACATGTGTTTAACTCAGTTTGATTATTGCAAAACACACATGATTCCTATATGGTGTGAGCCATTAAAGTGCTAAAGTCTAAACTATTCACCTATGCGTTGGTACTATGTCATATTATTTAGCGCAAAAGCTTACGCTAGCAGTGGGAAAACTGCATGTAAAAACAACACGTTATAACCACGCATTTTATCGATGTGATGTGAAATTACATCAACAACCATGACATAAACATGGAAAACCATATCCATAGCTAGATCTCAAAATTAATCTCAACCTACGTTAGTGACTATCGTCACAGTGGCTACTGGTTATTAATGATCACCATTTGTGGTGGTCATCTGTGGACGAGACAACCACCATCGCAATGGACACCTATCAAGGATGACCATCATGACAATGGTCCTCATCCAGGGCAACCAATTGGACTTGTGGGGAAATTTAAATATAAATTTTATAAAATACACGTACCTTTAGTTACTTTTACCATGGAAGCTACAAAAAGAAGAGGACTATAACACCCAAATTTTTTTTAAAAAATATTAATGTGGTTGACTAGTCACTGTTAAATGGTGAAGTGGTGCCGACATGGAGTCTTCCATCGCTTTTTCGAAAAATATAAAAGAAAGCAAACCCCTAGTCACTTGACAGCTACAAGCACTCAACAGAATTTCAATGATTTTTCGCTCACCTGGAAATTGGATTAGATGGGTCAGCATAGGTTTTCTCAAAATATAATTTGTAATCAAGGAAGAAATCATTATTATATTTATTATTGTTTACTTTTGAAGAAAATTACTTTATTACAAAATTAACTTCTAATTCATAAGAAACAATGATCAAGTGTCACTTGATGTGTACCGATAGCAATAGTCTTAATTCTAGTTATTAGAGAATCCTTATAGAGTAACTTGATATAAGTAAAAAGTACGAGGAGCCATTCGAAAGCACCATGATTTCGTTAATAGTCCCAAAGCCAATTTTTATTGTGTTTTTTTCATGTTTCAACTTGAATTGATCTTTCTCTATGACATTAACTAATTTTTTTTGGTAGTGATTTTATAATTTTACTTGCAATTATCTATATTTTGGTATGTGGTTTATCCTAAAATTATCTTTTTTTCTTATGTTATCGTTTCTTTTCTCAAATGAAGGAATCTCATGGGATTTGAGGAAATCCCCCAAAATGAGATTTTCCAGTTTTAATTTTTTGAAGGAAACCAATTAAATAAGTTAACAGGTTTCCTTCAAATAATTGATGTGGAGGCCCCACCGAATTTGAGGTGGAGAACCCATCGTTTGAATTTTGTAATATAACAGCACCGTCACCTATCCTTTTCCCTTTTAACAAAATGTTGGTGAGTCACTAATAAGTTATTTAAAAAAAAAAAAAAAAAACACCGATCGTTTTCCTGATCAACAATATTTTTGCACTTATCAACACTTATTAAAATTTACCAAATCATCATGATCAAATCTTATTGGCCCATGAAGCACTCTCATCTTATTGCTTTACTTCAACTTCTTCACATAACAGTGATGGGGAAAGTCATCAATCAGGGTCAAATCTCCAAATAATGCAAAATTCATTCAGAACAAGACAACAAACTAGAAGGAAAGGAGTGGACTGAGTTAAATTTTATGTAGGAAGCTCTGATTTAGCAATTCCAAAAATCAACCAGTCCACAATTCTAGAATACACTTTATTTTCTTCCCCTCTTCTACATGTGTTAAATTATCATAAATCTGCAAAAAGATTGTATGTCTTGGAATCTACAGCAATAAGCCTCAAGGCAGCGATTGCTGCCGCAACTGACATACACCCGAAGAAACAGACATTAAGCCAATGCCATGACTTCTGTAAGGAAGACATCTTGTTCTGCTTCGCCATCAAATACATGTGGTTGGCAAGGATGAACGTGAGAGGGAACGTGCTTATCGCCCCAGTGAGGCTCTCGAAGTCGCCAAGGAAAGGGAGGAGGGCAGCGACCAGTGTGTTGATGGTGAGATATCCGCCTCTCACAAGAATCCTAAACGACAAGTTCTTGAATTTCAAAGCGCTCCCGGTAATGCCGAAGCGGGTGTCCATGTACTCGTACATTGGACTCGCAAATATCTGCAGAAGACAAAGGACGATAAAAAGGGTCATAGCTAGACTAAAGATGAAGAAAATTGTAGCGTCTCAATGTAACTTTGCTAAAACACAAGGATAGGTGCAATGTAAATATGGAGATAGTGAAAAAAAATTGAACAGGGCAAGAGGAAATACATGTAAAGAAATGACCGTTTGCAGGAAGGCAGAAATGTTGGCTAATGCCTTCACCCAAACTGGACCGCTGACGCTATTGAGCAAATAGGAAGATGTTTTGGACCCATATGCCCAATATCCGACAAATGTGACTGCATACATCGGTAAACATCCAACGGTGAACTGAAAGTAGAGAGCTTTCAGCATGTTTTTCACAGCAGGCTCTCTCACTGTTGCCTGTCAGATACACAAAACAATGAACACTGAGGCACGTGTGTACATTGTAGATTTGATGGCAGAAGAAAATTTAAGCAGCATCTCTCCATCTAGCAGATGTTGGACAAAAATTTCAGCAATGTTCATGGGAATGGAGAATCGCCATTGAATGGCTAGACGAAGAAAAATATTTCAATCATAGTTGACTATAATAGAATCAGACTGTGCTCCATCTAAAATAATCAGAAGAGACATAAGGTCATTCCCAAGTATAGTAATCAATTATATTGACTACTTGATCTAAACTCAAGCAAGCAAAGATTTTTTCCATGCTTGTCCTGTAAACTTCTCTTTTCTCTTTAAAGGTCAAGGATTCAACTTTAAAGAGTACCTGAATCTCTGGAAGCATTCCTGTATTATAGGCAAAAACAAGATTTGCTGCAGCACCGATGGTGGTAAAGATTTTGCTTGTTTTATCCCCTGGTATGCTATAATCTCTGGCTGGAGAATTAAGGCCTATAAAACCAAGAACAAAATTTAGAATTTCCATGTCATCAAGAGAGCTTTTTCTTCAAAAAATACCATAAACTTGCGTCATATTTCCACCACATAACACAGTCCACAAAATATTATAGTTAAGATTTACAGTAGACGTGGCTTGATTGTAGTTGGAGGCATTCAACCAAAAGAAGATAACCTATTCATGGCAAACTATAGAGCTCGATGTGATAGCCTTTAAATAGGAGAGAATTGCAGCAATTTTCATTTGACAATATGTATAATCAACTAATGGGTTATTAGGAAACTAAAGGTAAGAAACCAGGCATATACAGCAGCTATTTCTGAGAAACTTCAACAAATATACGTGGAAGATCAGATTACTTAGACACAAAAAGGACAGATGGTGCTATGCTCGGCACTGAAAATAGTTTTCCATTTTCAGTTTTTCTTTCCAAATCCTTTCCTTTGATTAAAAGATGTGGCAGTTTCATATTAGCCCATTCAAGTACATACTAGGCAAACTACATAGCTAAAACTTCCAGATTCAATGCACATGCAAGCACAATTTCAGGCCGAGGACAGAGGCAAAAGAAAAGCCCAGGGGGCCTAATAGGCTAATTATGGAATACAGTGCATCAATAGGATACTGTAACAATATAAGTAAAAAATGTTAATTTACCATCTCGTAGAGCCAGTACAAATGCAGTAACGATGTACACCAGACTGAGGACTGTGGAAACTCCCAGCCAGACCCTCAAAGCTGATAAATAAGGTATCCCGATGGCAAACAAGGCACAGACAAAACCCGTTATGGCAATGAAGTAAGGAAGCTTCATCACATGGTCATCCCGGAAGAGAACATAAACCGCCTGCATAATGAAGATGAGGACATAAATACAAGTATTACACCAAGTGATCAGAATACCAGGAGCAAAAAGTCTAGATGGAAGGAAAAAATCCACATATTTGAATTAAAGAAAAGTAACAGATTTATCATGTGGAGAGAAGAACAATTCAAAACAGCAGGGACCATGGGACTTTTGTCCTGTTTCGTGCAAAATTGAATGATTCTTTGATTTACTTGTGATGGAGTTCAACAGTAAGAAAAACTTTTAGCATGTAGATTTTCCTTCCACTTGATTTTACCTTCAGAGCCTCACCAGCCAAAATGATAAATCCAGTGTTAATCATGAAGAGATTAACATACTGTAATCCCCATGTAAGAGAATAAGCTTTCCTACCTGCAGCAGGCCAGAAAAGAATAAGGTTCATTTCCACAGCAGGAGTAATGAGAGATAATAAAGATTCATCCTATTTGCTCTCATACCATATATATGTCCAGCAAGGTCTCTATATCTAATGTGCCTCTTTCCACCAAATTCATGAAGCTTGGCAATGAGGACATTCGCGTTCAGCGAAATAGCTGCTGCGGCAATTAATCCAAGTACTCCAGGGACCCAGCCAAGAGGAACCATGATGGTTCCTGAATATCCAAGAACAAAAACACTGTTGATGCTAGTTGTTAGGACGAATGCTGCCTGGGACCATGAATCTGCAACATGCCAGGGAAAGCTAATCGGAAACGTGAAACATTAATCAAAATAAGCTACAATTATCAACATGACCAAACATGGAAGAAAAGATAAATGTTGAGCTTTCATATAGTAATCAATATACTAGGCATAAGGCCAAGCATGCCCTCGCTTCTTCCAATACCGTTGATTGGTTAAAATTCAGGAAGTGGCCAATTCATGATTCCTTCCTCCTCAGCTCTTCCCTCAAATCCAAACAGAATACCACGCGGATGCAGCCATGTACAAAAAAATCACGAAAGAATAGCATTTCTCCTGCAGAACAACAGAACGCCCAGAGACAACTTACTTCTACTCCACAGATTGAAACGTCACCCTTTTTACCTCCAATCCTCCTCTTCTAACGCATGAAAGCAGCCCAACATTCCACAAGAAATTAAGAACAGCGCAACATTCGACAAGAAATTAAGTTCAATGTTTTTGGAAGGTGCCCTTTTTCCATCAAGTGCTGACTAGAAAGTACAACGTGCGGATCCCTCAAAAAGACCTTTGTTTACCTTCCAAAGGAGAAACATGCACAAACACAGCAAAAAAAATCAAAGGAACCCAATTGCAAACATTGGCAGAGGTCCTCTTCAAAGAGCAAGCCAAAGGAAAAACGCCAGAAAAATCCCCACTTTTTCCCCCCTACAGAAATTACATGCTTGCCAACCCAATCCAAACCTGTGGATAAAGGCAGAGGAAAAAAAAACAAGAATGCGAACGATCACGTTCCTACCGTACCTCTGCTAATGAGATGCGCAGTTTCCGGGACCTCGACGCCCTCGAAATGCTCGTCGCCATCGACCTTGCTCGAACCCACCTCGCGGCCTGCCTCCATCGTCATTTGCTCTTCCCCTCCTTCCTCGCCAACTCCGCCACCGCTTTCCAGGAGCAGTTCCTCCGCCTCCTCCGAAATGCCGGTTCTCGACGACAGAGCCAGCGTATCCAGCCCCGGCTCCCCACACTCCCGTATTTAAAGCGAGAATTAATCGCAGCCAGCGAAAAAAAAATCCCACCCCTCCAAAAAAGGGAAACCCAGCCCAAAATAAAAAAGCTGCCCAATGAGAATCCGAGAAAATTAAAATAGCTTCCTCAGATTCAAAAAGCGACCCCCTCTCCAGTCTTCGGCTCTCCGTGGCACCCTGCATCATGCATGGTAGCCCATCACACACACAGAGAGAGGGAGAGAGGGAGAGGGAGAGAGAAAGAGAGAGAGAGAGAGAGAGAGAGAGAATCGCGCCCACTACCGTAAAACTAAAGCGGAATCGGGAGATTGGTTCACAGAGAGCTCCTGAATTTTCCGTGTCGGTAACAAGGATCGCTACGTGGGGACCACTGACCGTTTCGGCGGTGCTCGCAGGTTCATGGTGGGGGTGGCTTTCCGGGTTTTCCGAGGTCGATGAGGTCGCGGGATTCGTTGGCTTACGGTTGGGCCGATGCGGGGAGCAGGTCCGGTCGATCCTCGCGATCTTACGGACGATCGGGCGCCACGTCGTGCGGAGCGCTCGGATGCTCTGCGCGCGCGCCTCGCAGGAGAATGTCTCAGGTCGGCCAACGGGAATCGAGCAGGGTGGCTAAAGCCGAGAACGATGTAAGCGAAGTGCGATTTCTCACGTGCAGCATTCTTACTTACTTACTGCTCCTTAGTTTTACTTTTTTTGTTTGATACGCGGTAGTGCTGTTTCTGACGCAGGCGGTACGCGAATAGAAAGCCGACACGTGCGGATGAGACAGAGTGAGCAAGCAGATATTTCATTTGATTTTGGATTTCTCGACATTCCAACTTATCGAAAAGGATTTACAGATGCGTACGGAGGAATATTAGTATTTCGGTGAACCAAGGTGGTTGGTTGATTGATGACTTATGAAGGAAAGATTCTTCATTTGATTTTTGGAGAGAAATGAAATACCGATTCCCTCTTTTTTCCTCTTATTTTATTTCATATGTTCTCTGTTTTTGTATCAGTAATTACTAAGTCATGTGTCGAGTTGTAATTGAATGTCATATAGAACACACCATATAAGTAACTCTTTACGATCCATGGAATTGGACAAACTTTGGTTACGTAATTAGGAAAAAAATCTACATCAAAACTCGAAAGATGATAGGGACATCATGATTGTGCTTGACTATCTTTTATTTTTTTGTTTGTTATGCAGTACTGCTCTTTTGAGACAAAAGTCACGCTAATAGAAAATCGACACATGCGGAAGAGACAGAGAGTGGGGAAGTAGATATTTCATTTGAAATAGGATTTCTCTATTTCAACTTATCGAAAAGATTCATGGATATGTACGACGGAATATTAGTATTTTGGTGAGCCAACTTGGTCAGTTGATTGATGATTCCTTGTTTGATTTTCGGGGGAGAGATGAAATACGAGAAGAAATGATTCCCTCTTTTTTCCTCTTATTTTATTTTTATATATTCTTTTTCTTTTGTATAGGCGATTACTAAATCATGCGTCAAGCAATAATTGAATGTCAAATAGGATGTACTATATATCAGTAACTTTCCATAATTCATGGGATTGCACAATCTTTTCGCTATGCAATTAAGAAGTGCATTCGTTTCTCTTTAGTATACTTTGTAAAAGGAAATAAATCTACATTAAAATTAAAAAAGATGGTAGGGACATCGTGACTGCCCGAGCATCTTTTACTCCCTAGGGCTTGCGTTTGGAACCTGTTTATCCGCGAAAAAGAAAAAAATCACATTTGCACAGCGGCCATCTGATCAATCAAGCTCGTTTTTAAGAAGGAAAGACCCGGGGGGAAAGAACTAATGGAGATGCCAGATTCGTCAACGAGAGACAGGTGGTGGGCTGCGGAAGTTGCCATCCATGGATGGAGAATAAAAAGTTGCAGGTGAACTCTGAAGCTAGAGAAGGAGCATGCTTGACGCAAAGGGACAAGACGAAGTGATCCCTGAATTGAGCTTCTCTTGCGTCAAACGTTGGTGCATTTGAGAAGGACATGAACCCGCCGTTAAGAGAGAGAGAGAGAGAGATAGAGGTTGGGGGCTGGGGCTGTTTCATTGACCTACATCGTCATTGCCGTGCCGCCCATGAGAAAGGTGTTTCTTACGTGGCAATCATCGTATCAGGAGGCGATGATGCCTCGAAAAAAAGTCGGCCATCACCTAACGAAGGTTACCAAGTTGGATTAAAATGCAAAAAATTAAAAATCGCACAAATAACATGATTGATCAATAACACGAGATTAATGTAGCAAGTGAGGTGTACTTTGTCAATTTAGGGAGCACATGATAATCATTTTGTTTCTCTATTTTTTCCATTTTTTTTTTTTGTTTCTAGAAATTAGTTTGTTATAGAAATCTGTTTGATAACACAATTTCATTTTTCTATATTTGAGACAAATTTTTAGCGTAGAGATATATTTGAAAAAGAAATGAGAAGTAAATTTTTTTTTACTTTTTTTTTATTTGTGGAATGGAAAAAAAATGAAAACTCTTCTTATCACCCACCTCCGTCGCTTGCTGCCGATCAATGTATGATTTCTACATTGATGTCAATTGATTAAAGTGGAGCACAATGAATGAAAAAGAGTATGCGAGAGAGATATTTAAGAAGGCCTATCATATGAAAATCTGTTCTAAGAGAAAAAAAAAATGTGTCATTATCAAACTCGTATCTCTACTCAAAAACTTGTCTAGAGAATAGATTAGAAATTGTTCCTAAGAATCTCAGCGATCCCAATCCAAATATAAATTGGTAGAAGAAAAATTTATTCAAATAAAACTTTCATAACGCATACGAATATCACTCGCAAGAAGACAAAATATCTAACACCTCCCGGAATGTCGATTCGAGTGGTCCTTTTCTTCCACACCATGGAGGGAATCATTGACGTGGTTGATCGATATTCAAAATCAATCAGTCACTTGGATTTCTTTAGTCTCAAATGAGTACACTTTGGAGATAATTGATGTCATATCATGCGTTACCAATCTCAAATTATTGCGCTTCCTATGTTTGGACCGTTGTTTTAAAATAATGAAGCAATGCAAGTGGCACAAATCCACCAACGGTCACGGACGGACAACGCCCTCCACTTCCAAAAAGGAAGAGCACCATCGTTGATGTTCGCGGTGACGCTATATACACTTTCTGTAAAGAAGAAAAAAGAGAGTATTACATTATTGTTGCCGTACTATTCTGAATAGCTCGACGAGTCGAAAGAAGATGCTCGAGTATTTTGCTGGATATATCTTTCTTCGAATGCCGGGGGAGAAGCTTTTCTATGGCAAAGTGCCGTCTTTTCGTGGTCGCATGACTCGCATGGGTCCGCAGCTTTATATTATATTATACGGCAGGGAATAATTGTTCCACTTCTAAATCTGCTTTAATATGGTACAGAGCAGCAAGAGTATGAGCATTAATCTTTTGTTGCCCTTTAAACTTATATTAAAGAACTGTGTGCAGTTTCAAGAGCCATCTCGAGAGGAGGAAAGATGGTCACAGAAAAGCACCATCCCTGGGTTAAGGCATTGGCATATTCTACTGCGGGTGCTTAATGTGGTAAGAAGCGATGTACGCGTACATCAGGTTCCCCTTTCTGGTGAAGTAAGTCGGATCAGTTCGCGTTAGCGGTGAAATAAGTCTGATCAATTCTCATCAGTCAGCGCAGACGTTCCAAATCTACAGGGCACGGTGAAGAATTACTGTCTTCTTCGGATAACATGACATTTAGGCACCTAACTTGTATGCCTCTTGTGATTCCTTTTCCGTGAAGCCCCCAAACCTGGAGGAGACAATGAACCCTTAACCGGTTACAGAGCGAAACCGACACACAGGACCATCCACAGAGGACAGATTTTTGCTTTCTTGAGGGATCGAATTCTCAACTCCGAGCTACATGTCCCAAGCCTTTTCCTGCTCGCGACCACTAATAGGCCGACTGGCTAGGGCCTTGGAGAAGGATCTTTAACAAAATTCTCGAACAGGAACAGGGCAACAATCGCACGATAGCGACTTAGATATTCAAAACCAATTATTGAGATCGTCCGGTTGTCCTTACTCTCGGATAGAGAGCAACGAAACAGGACATGTTGGTAGTTGAGAATGTGCTCTTCTTGCACCCACGAGTGGCGGATGGCAACCGGCCCAAGAATATCTGCAAATAGAGACGTCCCTTCAAGGACCTGCAATGAGGAGGAATTTACGTCTTGGTTGGTATTGGGCCACAGGAGCGGCACAGATACCGTGACCTCCCTTATTTTTCTTGTTCTTTCGCCACAGATGGTACTCCTTTCATCTCTTGTTCTTTTTTTCATAACGTTTCTTGGTTCAGCAAGAAGGGCTTCTAGGGGCCCTTAAGCCACCAATACCCCTCGTAGCGAGTCGTACTCAAGCGTATCTCATTTTAACTTCTATACGAAGTATCCAAATACGGTAGACATCTATTTTATCAACGACTATCAATCCTGTAAAGATCAGTTTCTCGATCTGCCCCCTCAACAAGACTCGACGTATTTATTTCTCTAGTGGGTCTTGTGAGCCCACTCTCCCCACGGGCAAATTTCAAACTCGACATTCTTCTCCTTAAGGCCCGCAAATGGACACAGTCTATACACCACAGCTCATCACTGATTTGTAATCAGCCGTTAGGATATTTCAAATAGCTTGACATAGCAAACTCCGGTAATTTTATGTATATCATATGATTACTCACAAGTAATTGGTGCAACAAAAGATCCGTGGATCGAAATTTAATTATTATTTTTTTTTGCCCTCGGGCTGACTGAAAATCATGAGAAGTGGAAACAGAGAATAAGAAGTTGACCGAATCAAATTTGCATTCAGATGAAAAATTACTCATCTCACCAAAAAAGCGGAAAAGGAACTCGATTAGCCTCGTATTATTCGCCAAAAGGTAAGAACAAGGCCAATGGCTGCAAGCAACATTCACCACAGCGTCACAGCTGAGGCAATCCTAACTGAATTCTCGATGTTTTTATTCCAATCTCAACCCACAAACTGTCCCGACCATCATTGATAAATAAGAAAAGGGTAAAACTACGGCTTCAGTGAATAACATCGTTCTTTCAAATCCTAAAATGACTACACTTGCGTAGAAGGTTTGTACCTCCACTAAAATTGCCATGTTTACCAGAAGCCACCACACTAGCTAGCACTAACGACCTACATTGCGGAGCCTGTTTCGCTTTGTCCATATAGAGAACAACAAATTCTCATGGAGGAGCCATGTTTTCCTACAACATGTTGAAGTTTCCTCAGGGGCTGCAGAAGTAGACATTGGACGTGGATATGCACCGGAGAAGTGCTACGAACAAAGCCAGGCTTACTAAAAAGGGAATTAGAGAGAACGAGCAAAATGCTTAGGGGGAGATGGGAAAGAGGTCGAAGACGAAAAGGTGATGCATCTAAACATTTGTAAGCAGATGGAAAACAACAACTTGAAACCTCCGCAGCTACAGAAAATGCATTGATTTCTCTTGGCACAGTCCCAAGGAAAGGATAACTCAGTTCACACGATCGCAAACCCACCACGAGCAGCTACACACCCTGGTTTCTATTCATAAGTGGACACCTAGACATATTCGCATAATTCCTTTCACAGAAGGAGCTACGAGTTCACTAGATCCATAAAGCACAAAATGAACAACACCCAACACTAGCATGTACAAAATTAAGCAAATCAGCTCATAACTCAATGCTTACCACCTTCAATGTCCTTCCCCACGACCACATTGATCTTTTCATACTTGAAGTCCGCAGGACGCACAGGACATTCCGCCGGAAATACAGTGTGCCTATTAGCAACAATTGCCCACAGAAAGAGCCCCAAGAATGCCAACAATGCTCCACACCCTGTGGCGAAAATTACCCTGCCAAGAATCACCAAGGGACACTTGCCTCTCTTGCGCAGCTTGCCGTGCTCGCTAGAATAGCCATGTGGTCTAGCAGGCAAAGAATGCATCGACATTGGAACCTTCCTCGGCTTAAACCTCCATGAGTATACACTAATAGTCTGCGATGAATTCCCATTTGCCGAGCTTATACCGACATAAACATCCTCGCCCTTCCACATTCGCAACAAGTCAATCGAGTATGCGATGATTGGATCATATGGTCTTGGATCCCTAAACTTACTCAGCCTAACCTCGAGTCTCTTCGAGCTCCCGTCGTAATCCACCCACGACTTCAATTTCTCCCCACTGCTCAGCGCTAAGCCTACAGACGACGCATTGCAGACGCTAACGGACCTGAAATTGCTCAAATCTACACCTACATGGTTCGCATTCGCATCGCCTACTTCCTCATTCATCCAAGCGTCGTACTCAACCCCAACGAACCTGCGATCCCCGGAGAGACCGAACGCTTCCGCTCCGAGCCTAAAATTCCTAGGGAACAGCACGAGAGCGAGGCCGTCGGCATTACCGGGCGAGATCGAGAAGGCGAACTCGGACGAGAACGACGTCGGAGCGGCCGACCTCGGGTCGGCGAACCGGAAGGGCTTCGGCCACTGGAGGAAGCCGGAGCTGGAGGCCGAGGGGCGCGTGACCCGCACGTGGGACCCCCCGCCGCCGCCACCGCCGGCCACCAGAGCGGCGTCGCCGAGGAGGGAGATGCCGTCGTCGAAACCGGGGAGGCCGACTAGGGTTTCGGGCATGAGGACGAGAGGGACGGAGGCCCTGGCCAGGGCGAGCAGGGGGACGACAATGTGGATGATCAGGAGGCGAGAGAAGGCGAGAGCGGAAGGTCTAGACGACATGGTCGCTTGAAGTCGCTTGAAGCGATCGGTTGTGGGGTTTCAGTAGCAGAGAGCAGAGGGCAGAGAGCAGAGGAAATGCAGCAGAGAGAAAGAAGCACGAAAGGAACAAGACGAGCGTGGACGATTCGCGCGCGTGGGGTTCGACTTCTCTTTTTTGCGCGTGGGGTTGGGAGTACGGTTGTGGAATTTGTTCTGGGCCGTGGGAGGCCCGAAAGGCAAAGCTATGCCTGGTCCATTGGTACATGGGCCTTCGGACTTGGCCTGGCCTCGCTACCGACTTTCGCAATGAGGCTGCTCTCCTGGACCCGGTCGATGGGCGGGCCGGACCTCACACCGGTCCAACATCCTTGGGCATCATACGTCATGATTAGAGGTGAGCATACTCCCGATTCAATTTGGGAATCAGCCCAACATGATCGAATAGATCGGTTCAAGTCCCATTCTCAGGTGAACCAGGTGGGTTCATAAGAAAACATTGCGTACTCAAATTGTGCAAACTCAACAACTTACTAGTCTACTCATTGTGCGACACGTCTCCCGTAGGTCCACCATTAGAGATCTCTCCTTTTGTCTCTCTCTCCCTCTCATGTAGACCTAGCTCTACTCTCTCTCTTGGCTGCTTCCACCTCGTCCATCGTCTCTACCATTGCCTCGTATGCCAATCCCCCTTTGACAATGGCTCCACCATTAAGGTCGTTTGCCACCGCATGGTCCAAGAACAAGCCTAAGTGCCCTGTTGTCATCACCTACCACCCCAAGCCCTCCCTCAACCCCTGCATTCTTGAGATCCCTTGCGGCTATGATGTCATTGCTTCCCTAAATAGGTCATTCACTGCTCCCAGACCCCCTGTCATCTATGACCCCGTGCCCTCTCTCAACCCCTCTATCCTCAAGGTCCTTTGCTACTCCAAAATCATTGCCTTCCAAGCCAACTTATGGATCTGGCAAGGTTGAGCCCTCGCCAAATCCGATGAAAGCAACACTCGCTTATGGCCAATCGCGGCCATGGCCAAATGGAAAGAAAGATTAAAAATAAAAAAGGAAGAAATGGTGAAGAAGTGGGGAAATAGAGGTGTGAGAGGAGAAAGACAAAAGGAGAAAAGGATTTGATAGTAGATTTGTGAGGGACAAGCATAGCGTGGTGAGTTGATTAGTAATTTATTGAGTTGGCACAACTTAAGTACCTAATATTTTATCGTGGGTTCATGAGTAGAAACCTTGGGGTTAGTTATTTTTCTAAACTACTAGCGTAAAATCGATTTTTAACTGAGTTCTAATCTAATTTAAAAGATGGATATAGAAGTTGTTGCAAAAGAAAGTTGATTCAAGGTAATTTGGGAAGTCTTGAAGTGCCACCACCAATTTGCCAAGAGAAGTTAACATATCAATTTTATCAAAATTAGAATTGATATATATATACATGCCTAAAAGTGACTAATTTTAAAGGCGTATAAAACAATTGGGAATTACCTAGAACCGGATCGAATCGGCCCAAAACTGGCAATTCTTATGGGAATAAGTTCGGTTCATGATTTTGATTTTCTATTACTAATAAGTATTGGTCCAGTTTCAAGAGTGGAACTGCTCACTTAGATTGGATTGGACCGGTACACGCGCGTGCGCACAAGTCTATATTAATTTTTATGTTGAAATTTTCAAAAATTCTAAACTCTTTCTTTTGTCCTTCTCATGTCATGTCATTTTAGGTCACTTATTTTCACGTCTCCCAATAACTCTCACACTCCCCAAAAAATGCTCTCTCCTCGAGAGAGAGAGAGAGAGATGCAAATCTTCTTCCCACCTCTCGCTCTCCCTCTTTCCCCTCACCCTCCACCACATGCCTTCACTCACACTCCACCCTCTCCTTGCTGTACTCATCCTTGCCCCTTGTCTCACCTTCTCCCATCTATACTCATGCCACCCTATGACTCGTGCCCACCCTTCCTCACCTCTCGCTTTCCCTCTCTCTCCTCATCGTCCACCACCACGCCTCCACTCTCGCTCCACCTCATGCTCCACCTCATCATCCTTATACACATCCTCACTCCTCATATCGCCCTCTCCCACTCTGCTCCACCTCACCCAATGACCCATACTTGCCATTCCCCTCCTCTTCTGCCCCTCCCTACCCCTTCTTTGCCTTCCTGAGCTAGTTTCATTGGTTTAGCTTCTAAGTGAGTCCATGTACTAATGGGTAGCTCCTAGTTCCCATTTTGAGAAATTGGGCCTTAGTAAACGATTTCCGATTTTAGGATGGGAACTACCCATCCTAAAATCGATCACCCGTACTTAATTCTAAGGGGTCCTATGATTTCAAAAAAAAAAAAATCTAAAATCGACTCTGAGTAAATCCTAGATTTTTTTCTTATTGGAAATTGATTTGTTTGAAATTGATAATTCCACTTGCAATTAAGAAATCTAAAATCTTCCATATGAAATTGGTTAGATTTGGGCGGGTTGAACCATAGAGAGAACAATTCGATCATGCCGGAAATTAAAGTCCATAAATCATAAGCTTAGTATAGTCGATCTCTCGTACTGACACAGCTTCAAATCTTCGCTCCCTTCATAACTAAATCAATTGTAAAACAAGTATCTATTTCATGGAAGACCAATCGCTCAAATTAAAGTTAGAATGCAACTTTCAATTATCTATTAACTTATGCATTTCAAATAAAAAGGGAGCTTTGCATATTCACATTCAATGTCGCCAAAAAAGTGTGATCCGATTATAAAGGATCGAGTCGAGGGATGGAATTGGGCGGTGGATACTTTGTAATAGCAAGTGCAATATCTACAATTTTTTTTTTTTCACGGGCGCTCTATTATATTCGACAGTCCAAATCCTAGTGTTGGAGATTTTGTGATGGCGATGACAATTTCTACAAATTTTTTATTGTTTTCTTCCATATGGGCTCTATTGAATTTGATGGTCTAAATCTCACACAATGCAATATACACCTAGCGTGCACCAGAGAGTTTCCCCTTCTTTTTATTTTTTTTTGGTCGAAAATACGATTACTATTAATTTACTGAACCAAGTTTGGAGCAAATACATCAAAAGCATCGGCACATAATAAATCAAAGCGAGCAGGCGGGGGATTAGCTACTCAATTACTAGGAAGGCAGTTAGATCTTTGGGCTTTGGCAAGCCAATATGTTGTTCTATTAGAGTCCCTGCTGCAATGGGCCAGAGAGAGGCTTGGAAATTCCTTTAGCTTGGTCTTGACCCGGTCCACAATAGCCTCCACTTCCCAATTTATCTATGTTGAAGACAGAACTCCTTGCACAAGCTATAAACAGTTAGAGTGTACTTGCAAACTTAGATTAGATTTGGTGGAGAGGAACTCTAGGGTTTCAAGAAGAATAAGAGCCTCCGCTTGTTCCATCGAGGATGCCGCCACCAGCTTGGAGAAGCCATCAACTAGTCGACCCCTGGAGTTTCGGCAGATGCAGGCGGTGGATCCCCTATGTTTGCTCGCTCCCCTATTCTCCTCGAAATCTGATGTAGCGTCTTCGTTCCAGGTAAAGGAGGCGTCGATGTTAATTTTCAGCGTATCTGAGGTCGAGGGTTGCCATCTATAAGTTGGGGCCTCGCTTTTCTTCTCTCCTTTTGATTTTCGGTTCCAAGTCACAAAGTTTTCGTGTAAAGCTATGGCCTTGAACAACGTTTGTTGCGGGTGCAGGGGACGTTGTTCGAAGATGAAGTGGTTCCTGTCTTTCCAAATACACCACAGGGTTGTAGCGGTTTGGTCGAACTTAAGAGTGCTCAGTGGGTCTTCTTTTAGCATATGTAGCCATTCATTGAGTCATGTTAACCCGATTCTTGTAATTCTGATTTGCAGGGGGGTAGCGCTCCATATTCAAGTTGTCCAAGGGCAGAGCAACAAAGTATGTTCAATGGTTTCGGCTTCCTGTTTGCAAATAGGGCATAAGGGGTTAGGTACTATTCTTCTCTTGTGCAAGTTGTCCAGTGTAGGCAATGCATTTTGACATGCATTCCAAAGAAATAGTTTAACTTTGGGTGGAGTTCTAGAGTGCCAAATATATTTCTAGAGTTCTAGTTTCATTTGGTGAGATGAAGTTGCTATTGTTGTATGTGGGCTGGTTGATATATTTCTAGTGGTGAAATAACCGCATTTCACTGTATAGGACCCTGACTTGTTGTTAATCTAGACCAGTTTATCTTCTGTAGTAGGTAGTCCAGTAGGAGTTGCAAGGATTTCCTTCACTCTTTGATCATCAAATAATGACCTTACCAATGGTTCATTCCATTTTTCAGTCCCTTGTTCTATTAATTCGCCCATTTTAACTGGCTCATTTCTTGTTGTTGGGCCACCAATATGTCCACTCTTCAACCATTTATTCTTTCTAATATAAATTTTATTTCCATTCCCAACCGACCACATAACTTGCGAAGATATAGAGTCTCTTCCTAAGATAATGCTTTGCCATCCCCACGAAGGTTGTGAACCTTTTCCAACTTTCCAAAACTCGCATTGTGGATAATAAGGACCCTTCATCACTTGGCTTAAAAGGGATTGAGGGTGTTGTGAAATACGCCAATCTTGCTTCCCTAACATAGCTTTATTGAAATCCAGTAAATCTTTGAAGCCAAGACCTCCCTCATCCTTCCTAAGTTTCAAGATTTCCCATTTTTTCCAATGAACCCCATCAGTTTTGTTACTATTTCTCCACCATAAATTGGCAATTTTCTTCTCAATAGTTTTGCAAATTGAAACAGGAATTTTGAAAATGAACATTGCATATTGAGAAATGGCCTGCACCACCGATTTAATCAATATTTCACTCTCTGCTTTTGATAGCAAGTTATCTTTTCAGCTTTCTAACTTCATGTTAACTTTGGCAAGAATTCAAGCGAATATATCTTTCTTTGAGACTCCCCAATCCGAGGGAATTCCTAAGTACTTCATTGTTTTATTGATTTCTGGAACTCTCAACTCTGAAGCCATATTCCTTCTCAGATTTACTGGATAGCTTTTACTGAAATATATTCATGATTTATTGAGATTAATAACATGGCCTGATGCAAAACAATATTGATGTAGAATGGCTGCTAGATTTTGACATTCCAATTAGGTACCATTGAGAAAGAAGATAGAGTTGTCCACAAATAGCAAATGTGATAGAGTAGGGCAACTGCTATTAAGCTTAATTCATCGAAGTGTACCATCTGCTACCGCTTGTTTCATCAAGTGAGAGAGGATGTTTGCCACTAAAATAAGGAGATAAAGGGATAACGGGTCACCTTGTCGAATCCCTCGTGTTGGCTTGAAAAAAGGCAGAGATTCCCTATTGAAATTTATGTTGAAGGAAACCATTGAAACACATTGTATCATCCATTGTACCCACTTATCACGGAATCCCATCTTGATTAAGCATTCTCGAAGAAAGTCCCATTTAATTCGATCAGACGCCTTTTGCATATCTAGCTTTAGGATAGCTTGGAACTTACTTTTCCTCTCCCGAGTTTGTAACCTATGAAGTACTTCCTGCACAATCAAGATATTATCTTGAATTTGTCTACCCCCCACAAAAATGCTTTGCTCTTCAGCAATAAGACTTGGTAGCAAATGTTTGAGTCTATTGGTTATTACTTTGTAAATGATTTTATAAACAAAGTTGCATAGGCTAATAGGGTGAAATTGTTCAAGCTTTTCGGGGTTTGGGGTTTTGGGAATAAGGGTGATTTGGGTTCTGTTCATATTAGGATTTAGGTATCTAGTATCAAAGAAATTCTGCACCTCCCTGAAAATATCCTAACATATATTTGGCCAATGATTTTGGAAAAACAGTCCATTTAGCCCATCCGGTCCTGGAGCTTTGGTAGCTCATAATTGTTGCATTGCAACAGTAATCTCCTCCAAAGTGACAGGTTCTACTAACCGTTGGTTCATCGTTTCATCGACCGAGATTGGAATTTGGTGTAGGATAGGCTGAAAATTTTGAGACCCCACTGACTCATATAAATTTCTAAAGAATATCTCCATCATCTCCTTCAAATGATGTTCCTTTCTCACCTAATCATTTTCTACATTCTTTAGCAAGGTGATTCTATTTCGGGTTCTTCTTTGAATAGTTGTGGTGTGGAAAAATTTAGTATTTCTATCGCCCCATTTTAACCAGTTAATTTTAGAGCGCATTCCCCAATACATCTTCTCTTGCTGCCATAAGTTTTCATTTTCTTGGGTTATCTTCTTTGCTTCCTCACTTTCTTGAGAGACTTTCGAGCTATTCGTCAACCTTTGTAGTTCATTTCTTAGCCAATCAATTCTCATTTTAGTATTAGAGAATCTATTTTTGCTCCACTTAACCAGCTATTGTGCCACTATCTGCAGTTTTTCCACCATATTTAGTCTTTGGGAGTCGGTTTCAGCCCAAATTCTCTTGACTAGATGCACACATTCCTCATCCATTGACCAGAAAGCTTCATATCTAAATACCCTCCTCCTCCGTTCCTTCTATGGGTAGAGTGATAGTATGAGAGGATTGTGATTAGAACAGATTGTTGGTAATGCTATGCATTCAGCATTTGGATATGCAATTCTCCATTTCAAAGTATATAAGGCTCTATCAAGTCGCTTCTTGACAAATTGTTCTCATGCTCTATTATTTGTCCAAGTGAACACACATCCCTTGCAATCAAAATCCATTAAAGAACAATAGTGTAGGAAGTCTTTGAAAGCTGTAATTTTCTGCTCTTTTTTTACCCACTTTTTCCCATTGATACAAAATTTCATTGAAGTCCCCTATGCAAAGCCAAGGTAGATGATAATTGACACTTGCTCTATGAAT